>CM062819.1:206408525-206716025 GCA_031772625.1 Pinus tabuliformis
TTCCAATTCTTCCTAGAAAGTTGTTCAAGTTTTCAAAGTAAGAGTGAGTTGGAGCTGTTTAGAGTCATTATTCTCTAGGATGATGTGGTTATCTTTTGTTATAATCTCATTATTATAAATATAGAAATATAGAAATTTTGTGTATTTCAAACACAATCAATTTAATAAAATATTGGTGTCTTTGTTTTTCTGTTTTGATATCATAACCTAAGTCATAAGATTTGAGCGGGTTAGGCCTACGCCCTAAGATTTGAGCGGGTTAGACCTTAGCAGGTTACGGGGGAGAGATATGTTGTTACAAGAGATCTGATTTATATGTGATCTATTTTATCATATCATGATCCAAGCTACATCAAGAATGCTAGATCCAAAATGAGGAACTTACTAAGAATGAAATTGGTTGAGAGTAAGAGAGCAATTGGTCTTATTTGTTTAAAGGAGTGGTTTCTATACTTTGTAATTAATTAGTTGTTGGAAGAGGAGATAAGCCCTACTTAAAGGATTTATGTTTATCTTTATGTTTAATGCATGTCTTGCTTTGCCTATGGAAAGGAGAATAATGATATGTATTAGAGTAATGATCGCATTCACCTCATTTGGTGTCAATTACCTAGACTAACAACCACTCTAGGATCCTGGGATTAATTGCGGACTCAAGGTTTATGTGGGGTTTCATAATCTTTTTCTTTTCTTTTTCTTTTTGATTTGAATGGAGTTTCTTTTTTAGTTATGAATCAATGGGGTTTCACAATTTTTTATTCCAAATATATAGATGTGCTTGAACATATCATGTCTACTAGAATTTACTAGATATGCTTGAGAGTTGAGTATTTTCAGATCTTAGAAACCTTTGCATAGTAGTAGTGAAGCCAATATGGATTATCCCTTTGGCTCAAGTGCTCACTACTACACACCAAAGCTCCATCTGGTGGAATTGACATTAAGCATTAGAGGTCCACCATATTGTGGCTTTGAGATTACGTGTTGGATGGTCACATCTTGAGGGGGAGTTTCTTTACTCCATTTTGGCTCAATTCATAGCAAACACTTACTTTTCAGTATGGTGTTAATCTTACCACCAATTGTACCTTATCATAGGTGGATCCTACATTGTATCGTGGATTGGTTGGTAGTCTACTACAATGCTATAATAATAGAGTGTAGGTTTTAACCCCGTACAGAAATTACCTGCATACAAATTCTAAAACACAGAAAATAAACAATGCGAGAGCATAACACATAAAACAAATATACACAGAGATTTTCCCCTGGATCCCAAACTGGGACTACCAACTTGATTTTTTATTATGTTCCTTTTAATGTTACAATACATATTTATACATGCCGAAGCATCGAATACCATGGACCGAAAACCATCGTGTCCAAAACCATGTGCGAAAACCCATGCACAAAACCATAGGTAGGTCCACCCAACTTAATATAGGGTCCAAAAAAAATTTCCCAGAGCGTTGCCATGGACCTTGTAGAGGGGGGCTACCCGCCCCCCTCAAACTCCCCTGTGAGCCCCCCGCTACGCAACAAAGGGGGGGCTCCGTCCCCCCTCTAACCCCCCAATCAACTACGTGGGCTAGTCGTATAAAGAATATAACACAACCCAACATTCTCCCACTTGTTGTTTTCTTTCCACTGGGGTCACAGGAGAGCTTAGTCATTTATCAAGCCCCTGCAACGCCCATTGTTTCTCTACACCAAGAGAACTTCTTAGAGCTCACAGATTTTGTCAATGCATCTGCAATATTCTTCAAAGTGTCCACCTTTACCAACAACACCTTTTTGTCTTCTATCATATCCCTCACAAAGTGATACTGAACATTAATGTGTTTTGTCTTTGAATGATAAGCAGGGTTCTTTGCCAAGAAAATTGCACTTTGGCTGTCACAGTCTATCCTTATAGCTCCCTGTACTAACCTCATACTTGAACACAATCTCTGCAACCAAACTACGTCCTTGCTTGCATGAGTGGCTGCCATGTATTTTGCCTCTATAGTTGATAGTGCCACTATAGATTGCTTCTTACTCATCCAACTAACTACACCTCCAAATAGGTTAAACACATACCCACTTGTAGATCTTCTCTGATCCAAGTCTCCAGCCCACTCTTCATCAATAAAGACATGAATATCCAACACTCTGTCCGATCCTAGTCTTCGTTGGTAGCATAAACCATAATCACTAGTGCCACGCAAATACCTGAAAACCCGCTTCACTGTTGTCCAATGCTCCTTTCTTGGTTTTGACATAAACCTTCTCAATCTCCCACTACATGTGCAATGTCTGGTCTAGTACAGACCATTGCATACATCAAGCTATTGACTACACTTGCATACGGAACACGGGACATGTCCTCTTCCTATTCTTGTGTCTTGGGACTCTGTTCAGCATATAACTTCACAGCTACAAGAATAGGAACCTTCACTAGTTTACTATCCTACATATTAAACCTTTGCAGTATTGTCTCGACATACTTTCTCTGGTTTAACCATAGCTTCCTCTTTGCCCGATCTCTTTTAATTTCCATGCCCAAAATATAGTTTACAACACCAAGATCTTTCATGTCGAATTTGGAGGACAATTGAGTCTTCAAATCCTGGATAATTTCTTTGGCATTTCCAACCAACAACATATCGTCCACATACAAGACCACATAAATAATATGATCACCAATTAATTTAAAATACACATAGTGATCTGCTTTGCTTCTGGTGAAGCCAAGTCCCCGTATAAATGTATCAAATTTTTGATACCACATCCTTAGTGACTGTTTTAACCCATACAAAGACTTCTTTAACTTGCATACCAGTTCTTTCTTACCCTTCACCGCAAAGCCTTCAGGTTGCTTCATGTAGATATCTTCTTCCAAATCCCCATGAAGAAATGTTGTCTTCACATCCATATGTTCTACCTCAAAATCAAAAGAAGCAACAACAGATAAAAGTAATCTAATAGAAGCTGCAACAGGAGAAAAAATATCACCAAAATCAATTCCCGACACCTGGGAATAACCTTTTGCTACCAACCAAGCTTTGTATTTCTCCACCTTTCCTTCTGCATTTGTCTTCTTCTTGAACACCCATTTGCTGCCAATGGTTTCCTTCTAGCCGGCAACTCCACCAAATCTCATGCCTCATTTTTGTTCAAAGATGCCATTTCATTGGCCATGGCCTCTTTCCAGAGTTTGCCATCCTCTGAATCTATTGCTTCCTTCACAGTTCTAGGATCATCATCAGTAATAGATAAAGAAAAATTTGAACAAAAAGAAGATGGACTATACTTTTCTGGCTGCCTTCTTTCTCGAACTGATCTTCTCACACCTGGAGTTTGTGACTCTTCATCTTCTAATTCATCTTCTGTTGTAGAGTCTAATTCTTCCTCCTTTAGCTCAAACTCTATCTTCTCAAGTTCCTTTGGTTGGACTTCATGTTTAATAACATCTTTAACCTCTTTGAACACCACATCTCGGCTATACACAACCTTCCTTGTTACAAGGTTCCAAAGCTTATAACCCTTTAAACCATCCTTGTACCCAATAAAGATGCACTTTTCATATTTACTATCCAACTTGGTTCTTTTCTCCTTTGGAACTTGTACATATGCATCACATCCAAATACTCTCAAATTTAAAAGAGAGGGTTTCTTACTAGTCCATACCTCTTGTGGAGTCTTATCCTCCAATGCTGATGAAGGTGATCTGTTGATGTTGGCTTGTTGGGGCCTAACCTAGGTTCGGAGGTGATTTAGCCAAACAAATCGTGGTACTACTGGCCCTTTCGGCAACAGTCCACGAAGCGTGGACTGAGGTATCACCTGAAGTAGTATGGGAGGGTGCTAGAACCAGGTTTCCACACCCTGGGGATGTCTGATGAGTTCAAGTGGTCTGTGATTCGACCCTACGTGCATGTCGCTATGCGCACTTACCTGTACCTCATAGCCTGTGATGTTGTCTTCATGCAACCCTACTCGATGGCCGAACAGTGTTATTACCCAAGTCCTTACTAGTAATCCAATCTTAGTTGATTAACTTAGCTTATTTGTATGCTTTCAATCATACTTAACAATATTCACAATTCATACAAGTGCGCACAGTAAATAAATAGTATGATTGCAATTCATATTCAACAGATAATAACCCAAGATAGATACACGTAATTCAGATAAAACTTCTCTTTAATATTCTCTTCCTTCGGTTACAGACTCTATTCCACCCTACACACTCAGCTGCAGGGGTCCGTGCACTCAATTGCAGGGGTCTGCACACTTAGCTGTGAACAACTAGGCCTCTGTGCATTCAGCTACAGAGCCTTCTCCTACTCGACAACCCAAGATACACTTAGACACTTGCTCTATACTTCTATCTCATACTTTTCTCCAACTTACTACCTACTTTTTACACTTAGAGCTTCACTCTATTTATACAATCTCATGGTCTGTGGACCATGGGTAGGCTGACATTACTTTCAAAACTTAGGGCAGACAACCCTATGACTCTAACATACATTTCGCGCCCGCAATTTGCGGAGCTTTACAACAATATTAAGTCAAAACTTGGGCTTTGAGCCCCAAAACATGCTATGGGGGGATTCCATGCCCAACAGGCCCCCAACACAAACATTGTGACTTGCCCTCAAGTCACTCTGTCGGCACGACCATCTTGGCACAGAGTCCCTCCAACTATTCTCGTTCAATGCTGATATCGGCAGCGCGTTGTGCCACTACTTACTAAATCTATTGCATCCTTTGTTCTGAGACCTCCATGTCTGAATTGTGTCCTTACATCTGTATCGGCATTTGTTGCGTAAGTTTATAGTCCTGTGCCCTTGTCTGGCTCCTCGGGTCGCGAAGACTGTGCTTCGGCCAGCTAGTTAGATAGCTAACCCACCCGTGTAGGGCTTCAAGTGGCTGCCACTTACTTCTCCTGGGAAAGGTTCTCCATTTAGTTTGACTAGTTAGACTGCATCTCCGTCTGTGATCTCCTTAACCACATATGGTCCTAGCCAATGCATTCTGAATTTTCACAGAAATTTTTCAAACTTATTATCATACAACAGCACTAAGTCATTTACCTTGAAGGTGCGCAACTTGATATGGCAGTTGTGCTAGGATTTTTCATGCTGCTTTTGTACCTGCTGATGAAATCCAACCAAAAACCGTTCTTCCTCACGTTCTTCTAATTGCGCAAACCTTTCCTCTAGAGCTTCGCGGTCCGTCATCCCTGTGAGCACTGTTATTCGTAGACTAGGTACGATATATTCCAGTGACATGACAGCTACTACGCCATAAACTAACCAGAAAGGTGTATGTCTCGTCAGTTTCTTGCGCGTTGTCCTATAAGCCCATAGCACGGCAGGTATGCGCAGGTCCCAATTATTTCGCTGCACGTTACACACTTTGGTCAGTGCAGTCTCCAGTATTTTGTTGAAAGCTTCTATAGTCCCATTGGCTTGTGGGTGGTACGGTGTACTTTTTTGATGATACACTTGGAATTCTTCTATGAGCGTGCTGATAGTTTCATTTAGGAAATGTGTTCCATGATCACTCATTAAGATTTTCGAACAGCCAAATCAGGTCAACACATTTTCGAACAAAAAATTCACAGCAATAGCGGCCGTGCAGTCTTTGACCGATTGCGCTTCCACCCACCGTGTCAGATACTCCGTTGCAGTGATGATGTAGCACACGCCCGTCTTTCCCTGAGGTTTGATCGGCCCCACAAAGTCGATTGCCCATTTTTCGAACGACTGCAATGTCATTTGTGGATTTAATGGCATCTCATCCCTTCACGATGGTTTTCCAGTCCTTTGACATATATCGCAGGCCTTATAGTGCGCTTTCGAATCCTGGTGCAAGGTTGGCCACCATAACCCTGGGCGAAGAATCTGTTTTGCAGGTTCTTGTCCTGCATAGTGTCCTCCTGTAGCACCCCCATGTGCTTCCAGGTGGATGTTGGTGGCCACCCACCAACCCATTTGGACCCTCACAACTGTCTCTTTCAGTCTTTTCAGTTTCCTAAATTGTAGCACAATTTACTATTTTTAGCAGTTTTTCGGGTCCTGAACTTCCGGAGCCGTTTTGAGGCCCTAAACGACGTTTTTTTGGGAATCTGGGGCAACATGAGTCCATGGACTGATGTTGCCTCCCAAAGTGGTAGTACTCGGATAGATCTTTCTAACGAGCTATCGTGCGCGTCAAACGGAGATCATATGCCAAAGTTACGACCCCGGGAAATTGATGTACCAATTTACCCAAACGGGGCCCACAATTTGGCGTTTCATCTTCCAAGGGTTAGGTTTCGGGATGTGAAGGGTTTTCCATTGTTTCTCAACAATAAATAGGCCTTCGAGCCTCATTGTAACACAGTTCGGAACAGTTCAGAGGCATGTAGCCGCACATCTCTTCTCAGAGATAGCTACCATCGCCCTAGCTGGTTTATTTCCATTTCTGGTTGTAAGCATATTTCAGTATTTTACAGTAATGAAATGAAGTATTATTTCCGCTGCATCTTTGTATTGATGGTTATCGCATCTCTGTATTTATGGTTATCTCTATAATCTATTGCGTTCCCATTTAAATTCGGATCAGTGGTATCGGAGCGGTCTGCTTTTTCTCTGTTTTTCTTTGCATGTCCCCAACGAGGTCAGGATATAAGGAGTTAGGGCTTGAACTGGTCGAACCTTTGCAAGACCAGCCTCGCAAATCCCGACGGCCTCCCATGGCGGATGAGAAGAAAGAAGAGGGGGCAGGAGATCCTATCAAAATCTTGCTCGAAGAAGCACTCGAGCGGCAAAGGAACGCGATGATGGATAGCTTTGCGCAGATCCTTCAGCGGCTACCCAGAGGCGACGCATCGGCTTCCAAAAGCGACTCTGGAAACGCCACGCCGTTTAAGGTACAAGTTAATTTTGAAATCCCCATCTTCGAGGGTCAAATAGACGCAGATGCCGTAGATAAATGGTTAAATCTGCTAGATGGGTATTTTTCTGTTCATGAATTTTCAAGTCGGGAAAAGATTGTTTTCGCTCTTCTCAAAGCAGCCCCCCACGTCAAGGACTGGTGGGAAACCTACTGCGAGCAGAAGGATGAAAGTACAGGCTCACTATTTTCAGCCGCACCCACTTGGAATGACTTCCGGGATGCCATCAAGGAGCAGTACTACCCTGTCGGAAGCTATGAGGACAAATACATCAAATGGACCACACTGCGGCAGGGACGAGACCAAGATGTGTCGGAGTTCACAAACATTTTTCATACCCTTCGCACACAGTTGGGTATCAAAGATTCTGAGCTACATCTGGTACTCAAATACCGCGGCTGCCTGCACAGATACATCCAGGAAGAGATGGTGTTCTTGAATATCTCCTCACTCGGCACAGCATACCGATATGCTGTCAAAATCGAGCAAAAGTTCAAACAAAAGAAGCGAGACTTTGGATCTGCAAATCCGAAGCCCAAAGGACAAAGCCAAGGCGGGGTAACCCAAGACAACCCGTCGAAGCCGCAAGAAAAGAACAACACCACCAAGCCGAAGAAGGACACAGGAAAGTGGTGTGAGTTCCACAAGAGTCCCACTCATAACACAAGTGAGTGTCGGACCAAGCACTCGCTGGTGGCCGAATTGAAGGCTTCCGAATCAGATGCATGTTCTGACCCTGAGCCAGAACCCGACAAGGGGAATGGAAAAGGGAAGCAGATCATTGATGCGGATCCCAGCGCCACTGTTGCCACTGCCAAGATCAAGAAAAATGAGCTCGAAGATCCAGAGGAGGGGGAGCGTCTTTTCCACTCACAGATGTGGGTGAAGGGTTCACCGCTACGATTCATTGTCGACAGTGGTAGCCAAAAGAACTTGGTTTCAGCAGAGGTCGTGAAGCGGTTGGGCCTACCGACTACACCGCACCCGCAGCCGTACAGTATCGGGTGGCTTCATGAAGGACGAGATCTGAAAGTTCGCCAGCAGTGCCGCCTTCCATACAGCATCAAGCCCTTCACAGACGAGGTATTGTGTGATGTTACACCTCTGGATGTTTGTGATGTATTATTAGGCCAACCATACTTGTGGAGGCGACATGCTGTGTATGAGTCCAGGCCTCGTGCTGTCATTATTTCTTTGAATAATTCATTATACAGGATACCGGAGGTAGCCCCACCTACCGCCACATCTTTGTTCACTACCAAGAAAGGCAGCAAGCTCATATCACAGACCAGGAAATTCATCTGTCTGGTTCACTCCCAAAATAAGGGGAAGATCGTTGCTACATCCATGACCCCTGCAAAGGGTTCCTCCATGCAGCAGCAGCAGCAAAGGGATACGGTCATGACAAAACACAGGAACAACTTCTCCTCACCCACATGGGTACCACACAAGTTTCAGGTGGGCAACAAAGTTTGGTTGCATCGACAGAAAGAGCGCCTTACCAGAACCCATCAGAAGCTCAGATCACTCCGACATGGTCCTTACAGCAGTACCAAGGCTATGGGGAACAATGCTTTGGAGCACAGCATTCCTCCATTCCTTCGCTTGCACCGAGTGTTCAATGTGGACCATCGTCGACCATGCTTCCCACCATCACTGGACACATCAGAGATTGCAGGACAAGTTCAGCAGATGGAGGAACTCAACGCAATGGGGACCATTGCTTCCTAAGGTGGGAGGAATGATCCAGGTGGATGTTGGTGGCCACCCACCAACCCATTTGGACCCTCACAACTGTCTCTTTCAGTCTTTTCAGTTTCCTAAATTGTAGCACAATTTACTATTTTTAGCAGTTTTTCGGGTCCTGAACTTCCGGAGCCTTTTTGAGGCCCTAAACGACGTTTTTTTGGGAATCTGGGGCAACATGAGTCCATGGACTGATGTTGCCTCCCAAAGTGGTAGTACTCGGATAGATCTTTCTAACGAGCTATCGTGCGCGTCAAACGGAGATCATATGCCAAAGTTACGACCCCGGGAAATTGATGTACCAATTTACCCAAACGGGGCCCACAATTTGGCGTTTCATCTTCCAAGGGTTAGGTTTCGGGATGTGAAGGGTTTTCCATTGTTTCTCAACAATAAATAGGCCTTCGAGCCTCATTGTAACACAGTTCGGAACAGTTCAGAGGCATGTAGCCGCACATCTCTTCTCAGAGATAGCTACCATCGCCCTAGCTGGTTTATTTCCATTTCTGGTTGTAAGCATATTTCAGTATTTTACAGTAATGAAATGAAGTATTATTTCCGCTGCATCTTTGTATTGATGGTTATCGCATCTCTGTATTTATGGTTATCTCTATAATCTATTGCGTTCCCATTTAAATCCGGATCATATAGTGCGCTTTCGAATCCTGGTGCAAGGTTGGCCACCATAACCCTGGGCGAAGAATCTGTTTTGCAGGTTCTTGTCCTGCATAGTGTCCTCCTGTAGCACCCCCATGTGCTTCCGCAAGGATCTAACTTCATTCAAATCCAGGTACATATCTTCGCAATGTCTCATCATTTCCCATTTTGTATAGGTGCCTTGTGATGACAAAAAAATTTGCCTCACTATTGGACGGATTATTCCTTCAGCGCAGACCCTGTTGTCAGAAAATGGATTATATCTTTGAAGTGCCCGTCTGCGATGCGCACCGCAAAGAGTTGTGCATCAGGTAATTCTTCCTCTAGATTAGTGGGTTCCTCACCCGTCTCAATGCGTGATAAATGATCTAGTCCTGCATTCAGGCATCCCGACTTTACTACAACCTCAAAATCATATTCCTAGAACAATAAGAGCCACTTGCATATGTGCCCCCCCAACACAAGCTTATTGACCAGGTATTTCAGCGCGGAGTGGTCAGTGTACGTCTTGAAATGTCCTTCGAGCAAATAGTGTTGGTATTTTTGGAGCGCGTACACCATTGCCAACCCCTCGCACTCGATGGTGGAATAATTCTTCTCTGCTTTGGAGAACCTCCGACTTGCAAATGTGATAGGGTGATGCAAGCCCTCCCCACCCCCCTGTGTGATCACTTCTCCCAGCGCAATACATGACGCGTCAACATGGACATGAAACTCCACAACCCATTTTGGGAAGACCAGGATTGGAGTAGAGGCCAATTTCCCCTTTAAGACATCCAAACTTTTCATGCAATCGTAATTCCAACAAAATGTAATATCCTTTTTCAATAGTTTTTCCATCAGCGTGGTGATTTTGGCATAGCTTTTGATAAACTTCTTATAGTACCCGGTGTGTCCCAAGGTAGCGCGCAACTGTTTAACACTTCGCTATGCTTCTAAATTTAGAATAACGACAATCTTCGCAGGGTCCACCATCAGTCCCTCTTTGCAGACCACATGTCCCATCAGGTTTCCAAAGGGAACGGGGAATGTGCACTTCTTAAAGTTCAATGCAATCTGGTGTGGTCGGCAAGTATCCAACATCAAGCGTAAGCTTGCTACATGGTGCTTAACTAATCCAAAGATAGTCCAATCATCCAGATAGACCTCCAAAAACTTGTGGATGTATTCTTTGAATGCAGCAACAACGATGCGCGAAAAGATGGCTGGTACATTTTTCAATCCAAACGACATAACGGTGTATTAAAAGTAGCCCCATTCCGTTCCAAAGGTCATTTTGCTCCTGTCTTTCGGTGCCATCTTGATCTAATGGTACCCTGATAACCCATCCGTGAACGAGTATGCTTCCTGGCCGCCAACATTTTTCAATACTTCATCTATGAATGATGTCGGGAATGGGTCGTGTACACAGGCGTCGTTTAGCTTCCTAAGGTCCACACATATTCTTATTTCTCCCTTCTGCTTTTTCTCCTACACTACCATAGACTCACCTAGTCAAATTCTTCCACTGGCTCAATAATTCTAGCTACGAGCATTTTGTCTAATTCTACGTGGAACTTTTCCTTATATTTCAGATTCAAGCGGTAAGGCCTCTACTTAACTTGCTTCGCTTCGGGTTTTGGGATGATCTTCATCATCCCTATGTCGCCAACGATCCCTTTTAAATTCGTAATTTTGGTGGGGAATAAGTCTTGGTATTCGTGGAGTAACTCAGTGACCTTATCCACCATGGCATCATCCCAATAGTCTCCAATCATTGCATAATTTGGTTCCGCCTCCGTTCCAATGTTTACCTGCTTCATTTTTAGCGACACGGTGATGTTGGGATCCTCAATCAATGGTTCTCGAACCTTGCGACAGCCTTCCATTTCTGGAATGTTAATATTTCGTGGGTCGTCATCATCCTCCTCAACACTTACATTGTAACACTCCAGTGCGCAGCTCAACTGTGTCACCCATTCTGGCTGAAGCACTTCTACTGGCTCCTGGGGTATTTTGAAGATAACTACTTTTACTACTTATAGTGCATCATCAACTGTATCTCACCAATGATATTCAAACATGAAAGTTAACAGAAATCCCTTGTGCAAGATATCCCATTCTCTCATACCATGGCAAAGCTCCGTCTCAGTATACAAATTCATGGGTATGACATCTAGGGTATGATAGAACAAATGCACCCATTCAGGCTGTGGGTCTTCCCTGTAGACCTTGGTCCATTTTGCAAGGTGTGTATGTGGATCATCCCATCCGTCATACTTGTTTGCTAACCGCATCTACGATTTCCCAAATCGTAGGTGCATCATCCTTCTGCATCCACACCAGTCCTCAAGGCTTCTCTGATGCGTACCCCACCACATTGTGGGTGTAGCACATAGTGCCCATTTTAGAGCATCAAACCATTGTTGTTCTGGCACTACGCTTTCAAATTTGTTTAGGAATTCATCCATCGTTGTCAACCTGTCATACATAGGCAGATCCCTTACCTCTATTGTCACACAGCGTAGTGATCTTACCATCTTATTGCAATTGAGCGTAGTTACTTCATGTAACCGGTTCTGCCATCATTCTATTTCCTCATCTAAATCTGATGTGCAGGAGCTTTTGCGCTCCCACGAAATCCTGCCATCCACTATAGGATTCACCCAATCATGTTCCCGAGTGGTATCTTGTAGATACATTCTAGCTCTTCGTCGCTCGCATCGTTGCGCACTCGCTCTGTGTAGCACGATCCTTCCATAGGGTCTAAAGGTACCACTATGCGCAGTGACCTTTTCTCAAAAAGCATTTTGTGCTTCTTCAGGTTTATCACTCCATTCATGTCAGTGGCCCAATCTATTCCCATTAGCGCGGGATAGGGATTGTTGTCATCGACAATCTCTCTCACTTTGAAATCTGCAAGCGCGCTCGCACCTTCGATGTTTATTGTTATTCCCTACAATCTTCCCATCAGTAGGATCTTCTGCTAGTTCACCATTCACAAGTGAATAGGGGACCATTGCAATGAGGGCCTACCCATGCATTCCCATGTCTATTTTGGTAGCACATTCACGTCCGATCCTAGATCCAAAATTACTTCATCCATTTCATACTCCTTGATTTGCGCAGTCAGTCTCATTTCCATTCCTATTCGTGATGTGTGCTTTCCAAGCTTTTGGACTACGCACAGTTCTCCTGACCCAACGCACCTAGTGATAAGTTCTTGCAGTCCCTTCACCACCTTGCTGTCGCGTAGCAACTTCATGCATGTCTCCAGAAAGGTAGTGATCATTGAAGGATCCATCTTCGGCTCTAGTTAATCCTTACTACCTGAAGTGGAGGCCTCTATGAAGCTCTTCTTAGCTTCTATGAATGTCTCCTTTGCGTGCTCCAAATCAAATTTAGGTTCCTTTGTAGGATCCTTGCGAACCCATACACTTTCTTCAGGCTGCTTACCTTTGCCATCTCCTATCATGGTACTGCTTCAGAGCATGATGTTTACATTGGGGTCCTCTTCGCGTGGCTCAAACCTCATCATTTGCAAATTCTGAGTCGGGGGAGGATGGAGTATCCCTTTATCGCGCAGCTTCACTATCAGTGTAGGGTAGTCCTCCATCTCATGATCAAACTGAGTAAAATATAAACATGATGCTTTCGTCGGATTTTTACAATTGCGGGAATAACGCCCTAGCCCTCCACAATTGTAACAAATCAGTTGTTCACGACCCCTTCCTGGTCCCATTCCACCTGGACCTCATTCGCGCCCCTGAAATCCAGCGCACGCCATCCCTGCATTTGGATCGAGGGCTCGTGTTTTAGTTTGCACTCTATAAGCAGGAGTTCGATCCATCATCAGTTCATAACTTCTATAGGTGTGCTCATCATGACCTACCAACTTGCATAAATTACAGAATAATTGTTGGGACGTCTGCGTATACTTCTATAATAGATTACAATTATTCGTATCATGTTCTCCTCCTATTTAACAAATCGTGCACCATAATGCCGCGCTCGGCACTGCTTGTTCTTCTAGTCTTAATGGAATTGACCTTCCTGCCGCTAGGTGGTTTGCAAAGGCTAGACAATGGTCCTTGTCATGCCCTTGGCCTTTGCATTTTATGCAACATACTTCCTCGCGCGCTTCTAGGCGAGTTATCTGGTCCTATTTCAAACTCTGCATTTCCAGACACAAATTTTGCAGTTGCGCATGGATTTGTTGGACTCCTAGGCTAGGATCTTGTATTTGGGTCTCGTGCAGTATCATTGCAATCTCCAAAGCTTCGGCCTAGGTGGATAACTTCTGTTGTGACAGCGTCGTCCTTAAATGTGGTGTTAGTGATGCTACAAACCATGCACGGTGCTGCCCATCTGTCAAGGTCATGTTGGCTTCGCGAATCATACTCTTCAGTCTTTGATCCAGATCCCATGGGGTTTCACCTAGAAGCATCATGATTTCCTTAAACTCGATAATCGATTGTGTTTCCGATTTTAGCCTGCTAAATTCCCTGTTCAGCGCGACCTTGATATTTGTGATCCCCGCGTTTGGATGGTTATTAGAATGCTTAATATACCATATCAATGTGCGATCCTACAACACGCTTACTGGCATTGCCTTATTTATATTGTCATCCACGACTCCTTGTGCTTTCCATATAGCTTTTACCACGAACCAAAATTGGTCCAGATCTTCATTCCCTACTCCTCTGAATACCGACAATTTTATCACACTCGCCATATTGAACTGTGGTGGTGGCGAAGGTGGTGTGGGCGGAGATGGAGGTGAAGATGGTGAGACTGGTGGTGGTGTAGGTGGAGGTAGTATGTGTGGAATTCACTACCTTATCAGACTGATCGCGCTTCTTGGAGAAACTTTCATGAGCTCATCCTCACTTTCTTGTCGAGGTGAAATAAAGGGCTATTTTCTATCTCTCCACTACCTTCATTTCTATAGATCCTCCCACTTTGCATAGCCCCAAACATCAATTTATTCGCATAAACCTCTTTTCACACAGTAGCATTTTAATCCAAGTATTCAAAGATTTAATGTACTTACCTCGCGGTCCTTTGAGGAAGCTTTATTTCACCTCGCTGTAGCTGACTGTCGTGTTTACCACGAACTTAGTGATAAATCCTCCTATAATTCAATTGAGCCAATGGTCCACAGTGTGCATGATCTTATCTTTCGATGCTTCTAGTATGTGCACCAATTCTGGAGTCCACACAATTAGTTTTTCAAGCCTACACCTTCCCTGACTGTCTACTAACTTCTTGATCCACTCATGCAACTCAGAGGGGAAGGATGCAAAGAAAATTTCATGGATTTCCGTATATAAGTAGCACTCTAACCACTATTCCTTTGATAATCGTGGATTCCTGTTTTCCTTTGTCACAAACTCGTCAATCATTCTACCCAACCACCCTTCAATTTCTTTCTTCGTCGGATTCCAGTGACACGACATCAGACATCCCTTATGCAGATCCTGCCCCCGACAATAGAACCATTTGTTGGCTTGTTAGGGCCTGACCCAGGTTCGAAGGTGATTTAGACAAATAAATCCCAGTACTACTGGCCCTTTCAGCAAAATTCTACGGAGCACGGATTGAGGTCTCACCCGAAGTAGTATGGGAGGGTGCTAGAACTAGGTTTTCACACCGCGGGGATGTCTAATGGGTTCAAGTGGTCCGTGGTTCGACCCTGCACGCACATCGCTACGCACACTTACCCGTACCTCACAGCCTGTGATGCTGTCTTTGTGTAGCCCTACTCGGGGGCCGAATAGTGTTATTACCCAAGTCCTTACTAGTAATCTTATCTTAGTTGATTAACTTAGCTTATTTGTATGCTTTCAGTTATACTTAACAATATTCACAATTCATACAAGTGCGCGCAGTAAATAAATAATATGATTTCAATTCATATTCAACAGATAATAACCCAAGAAAGATAAATGTAATTCAGATAAAGCTTCTCTTTATTATTCTCTTCCTTTGGTTACAGACTCTATTCTGCCCTGCGCACTCAGCTGCAGGGGTCCGCACATTCAGTTGCGGATAACTAGGCCTTTGCGCACTCAGCTGTAGAGCCTTCTCTTACTCTACGACCCTAGATCTTAGTTGATTAACTTAACTTATTTGTATGCTTTCACTTATACTTAACAATATTCACAATTCATACAAGTGCACACAGTAAATAAATAGTATGATTGCAATTCATATTCAATAGATAATAACCCAAGAAAGATACACGTAATTCAGATAAAACTTCTCTTTATTATTCTCTTCCTTTGGTTACAGACTCTATTCTGCCTTGTGCACTCATCTCCAGGGGTCCGCGCACTCAGCTGCGGACAACTAGGCCTTTGCACACTCAGCTGTAGAGCCTTCTCCTACTCTACGACCCAAGATACACTTAGACACTTGCTTTGTACTTCTATCTCATACTTTTCTCTAACTTACTACCTACTTTTTACACTTAGAGCTTTGCTCTATTTATACAATCCCATGGTCCACGGACCATGGGTAGGCTGACATTACATTCAAAACTTAGGGCGGACAACCCTATGACTCTAACATACATTTCGCGCCTACAATTCGCGGAGCTTTACAACAATATTAACTCAAAACTTGGGTTTTGAGCCCCAAAACATGCTATGGTGGGATTCCATTGATCCGAATTGGACCCATGAAGAATAATCAAAGCACTATGACTGTATCAAATCAGGACAAAACTTTGAATTCAAGAGCACAGAGCGATCAGGGAAACCTATGAACAGTGGCAGTTGGCAGCCAGTGAGGAACAACAAGGACCTCGGTCAAAGCGCACTGACCGAGGACCATGGAGGCCACGCAGGAGGAGAAACTAGCACCTGGGAAGCCCAGATCAGGAAAAGGAGGCAGTTTCTGATGCACGATTAGCGCTATTGCGCATCGTTGGGCAAAACCCCTCGAGAAGGAGAGGCCCCAAGTGCTCGGTCGCATGGAAGTTGGGAAAATCGTGGGGAAAAGCACTAAAGGCTAAAGGTGGGACCCGTGCTCCAAAACCGGTAGTATTTATCGAGGGCACCCTTGGGTAGTAAGCGGATTTGGAGAAAAATGAGTGATTCCACTCAGTGCTCGACGCATGGTAGGCAGAGGAGAGAGAAAACCACCACTCATCGCGCACTAACGGTCGAGCAAGTCAACCGCATGAATTGAGCGAATGGCATTGGATCTGGGGACTCCAGATCTAACGGCTGAGATCGCACCCGATGGGAGAACCGAATATAACAAGGGATTAAGCCATGATGTATAAGGATTTGAGGTTCGATTTGACTGTTGAGGTGGCAGATGACTCCTTCCATAGTGTAACCGAAACACCGAATCGACGAGGAAGAGCTGACGTAGTTCGTAGGAGGACAAGTGGCCACTTCCTGTGAGCCATTGATGAAGACGCAGAGACAGGGAACTCCAAGCGAGCAGCAGCAGGCGACCCGACAGGGGATGGAAGAGGAAACAAGCAGTCATGAGCCAGAGTGGCTTTAAGCCATGAACACACAGAAAACAGAACACCAAAGAGGAGAGGGAGAAAAAGAAGATGAAGACAGAGGACGAAGAGACAATGAATCAAAGAGAAAAAATATAGAGAGTCGAGTTGACCTACAACATAAGGCAGCATCGAGCCATCCCTAAGAAGATCTGTCAGGGAACTGAGCACCACATTAGGCTCCTCCCATTGAAGACCAGAGAGGTCAAGAGCTAGTAAGGAAAAGAGTCTGTGCACTCTAGTGGCTTGGGGAATCCATGTCAAGCAATTCTGTTTCAGGAGACTCATATTGAGCTCCTCATTGCAATTCTCTACTTTAAAGACACAATAAAAACATTCCACCATAGAAAACTGGATCAAAGACGTAGCCCTCGAGGATAGGGTGAACTCCTTATTAATTGATTGTGTTCTTGTATTTTCTTAATATGTTTCTCTGCTGTTTCCTATATTTCTAGTGTCTGTGTATTTTGCAATCTAATCAATCCGTTGCCTAAAATAACATAGACACACACCAGCACATGAGTCTGTAATACCTTCATTCAATAAATCTTTAACTAAGATCGCTCAAGGATGATTTTTAGATCAAGTGGTATCAGAGCTCTAGGCTGTTAAGGTTAGACAAGCTTGTGTTGGTTTAGCTGTTGAATTCTCACAAGATCAAAGCTCAAGTTAGGAGAAGGAGAGTTGGTTGAAACTAATCATGAAATTGGGAGAGTCTATCCTCAGAAGAAAATGTCAGAAGAAGGTTCTGTAGGACTAGACCCTCAATTCATCGATAGTTTCCTAGCCATAAAGTTCATGGTTGAAGAAATGTATAGGGACTTTAGAAAACATAAGGAGGAAGATTCATCAGGCTTCAAGCAAGACAAAGGAGAAGATGTGTCTCACTTCCATGACCACTCAAAAGGAAAAGGGAAAGCAAAAAGCTTTCTCACACCTCCTAACAGCCCTGAACACAAAAAGAAAGCATCTTTGATCAAACTAGATGTTAAATTTGATTTACCTATATATGATGGAGAGTTGAATGCAGAAAAATTGGACAATTGGATTAAACAAATTAATGTTTATTGCAGAGTGCAGAGTATTGATTCTGACAAGAGCAAGATTCAGTTGGCAAGCCTACGCCTTGGAGGCACCACCTTGGTTTTCTGGGAAGGAAGGACCCAAGCTGATATGAAAAGACATGGTAAGACTATCTCTGTCTGGAGTGAATTTGTTTCTGAAATCAAAGAACAGTTCTATCCATTGGCCTACATGCAACAAGCCATGATGAGTTGGAAAACTCTTCGGAAATTGAAAGGGAAAATTGTGCAAGGGTACACTCAAGAATTTAGAAAGAGAGAACTGATTCTAGGAATCCCATTAGACTCACCAGAGACTGTTGAAGTACATTGGTGGTCTAAACAGCTACATGAGGCATACCATCCTCATGTTTAATCCCACTAGTATAAATGAAGTATCTGTACAAGCTACTCATCTAGAAGCTAGAGGAAAGAATGGAAATCCAGAAGTTGGGGGACCATCCCAACCCACTGCAAGCAAGAGCAAGGAGAAAAGAAAGCAGAAATGGAAAGCAAGAAAGGTTAATACTGCATAGAAGAGAAAAGCTTCATGCACTCATTGTAAAAAGGATGGGCATGATGATGAGCACTGTTGGATTCTGCATCCAGCACTGAGACCTAAGAAGTTCGAGGGCAAGAAGAAGAAGATTGTTGCAGCTATTCAGAAAGATTTGGGGTCAGACTTAGGAGATGAAACAACTATTGAAGCTACAGGATACAAGGTTGTTTGCTTTAGAGAATGCTGAAATCAAGAAGCAGGTGCAGGAGTTGCTCGAGAAAGGGTTCATCAGACCTAGCACATCACCATGTGGGTCACCAATCATTTTGGTGAGAAAGAAAGATGGCTCGTGGAGAATGTGCATTGACTACCGAGCACTGAATAAGATAACAATAAAAAATCGTTATCCCCTTCCTCGCATAGATGATATTTTAGATCAATTGAAGGAAGCTGTTTATTTTTCCAAGCTAGACTTGCACAATGGATACCATCAGGTCAGAGTTGCAGAACAAGATGCATGGAAGACTACTTTCAAAACAAAGCAGGGATTGTATGAGTGGTTGGTTATGCCTTTTGGCTTAAGTAATGCTCTTGCTACTTTCATGAGATTAATGAATGATGTACTCAGAGCTTTTCTTGATGATTTTGTTATTGTGTATCTGGATGACATTCTGATTTTTAGCAAAATGTGGGAAGAACAGTTAAAGTATGTTAAGCACACACTAGATGTTTTGAAAAGAGAAAAACTTTATGTTAAACTCTCAAAATGTGAATTTGGAAAAACATCTCTGAATTATTTGGGTCATATAGTAGGGGTTGGTGAATTGAAAATAGATCCCTCTAAAGTGGCAGTCATTGTAAATTGGCCTAAACCCAAGTTTGCTACAGAAGTGAGAAGCTTCTTAGGGGTAGCACAGTATTGGAGTAAGTTCATTGCAGCTCCCTTACATGCTTTGATAGGATTGAACAAGGTGTTTTAGTGGGGAGGAAAACAACAAAAAGCCTTCGACACCTTGAAAGAAAAGATTAGTACAACACCTGTACTAGCACTGCCTGATCTGCAAAGACCATTTGAGATCCAAACAGATGCCAATGACTATGCCATGGGAGCAGTGTTGACACAGCACGGTAAACCCATATGTTATCATTATGAGACTTTTAATCCTGTAGTAATTAACTATCCTACATATGATAAAGAATTGTATGCATTAGTTCAGAGTGTGAAAAAGTGGAAACATTACTTAATGGGCAAAGAGACAGTAATACATACTGATCATCAACCACTTCAATATCTACACTCCCAAACTAAGTTGCAGCAATCAAGACACTACAGATGGATGGGGTTTCTACAACAATTTCATTTAGTCGTCATATATAAAAAGGGCATACATAATAAAGTTGCAGACATGTTATCTAGACCCATTATAAGTGCATCTACTATACTTAAACATAATTCTGTGTTACAGGAGAGTTACATTGAACAATATGCTCAAGATATAGACTTTAAAGATGTATATGCAACTTTAAGTCAAGGCAAAGGAGTAGAAGACTTGGATTATCATGTAAAGGACCAACTCTTATACCATTGTGGGAAGTTATGCATTCCACAAACTGAGAGAGTAAAGATAATTATAGAAGCACACACTTATTTGATATCAGGTCACTTTGGGGTAAGTAAAACAGTTGCACAGTTGCAATTATATGCCAGAAATGAATGAGACAGTTTCTAGATATGGAAGAGGGTGTACTATGTGTGCTAAAAGCAAGCCCAACAATAGAAAACTAGGCTTGTACACTCCATTTCCAGTTCCTTCTCACCCTTGGGAAAGTGCTTCCATGGATTTTTTTGGAGGACTGCATAAATATAGGAAAGGTCATGATTATCTATATGTTGTTGTGGATAGGTTCAGCAAAATGTGTATTTTGATACCTTGTAATAAACAGATTACAACTGAACAAACTGACAAAATTGTTCTTTGAACATGTATGGGTTCATTTTGGATTACCCACTTCCATTATATTTGATCGAGACACTCGATTTGTGGGAAATTTTTGGTCAAGTCTGTGGGAACTAATGGACACCAAACTGAAGAAGAGCACAACTTTTCATCCACAAACTGATGGCCAAACAAAAGTGGTTAACAAGACAGTGATCCAGTTACACAGAGGATACTGCAGCAAACATCCTAAGCTTTAGGATGAACATTTGCGTTATGTGCAACATGCTTACAACAGAGCAAAACATTCTTCCACACAGAGATCTCCTTTTGAGACCTATTTTGGTTTCACACCAAGGTATCCTTTGGATTTTGTCTTTGGTAAAGACACCACAGTTGATGGACACAGTGATGTGGACAAGGCAACTAGGTTAATTGAACAAATCTAGGAGATCCACCAGGTAGTACAGGAACAACTGGAAAAGAGCTAAGCCAAATACAAGGCAAGGCATGAAAAGCATCAGATGGAGCATAATTTTCAAGTTGGTAACCAAGTCTGGCTGTACATCAGCAATGACAGGATGTAAGGTGAAGGTAAGAAGCTAAAGCCTATTAGGTATGGACCTTTTAGGATACTTGAAAAGTAATTGGTGAGAATGATTTTCACCTTGATCTACTAGCTTACATGCATATCTACTTAGTCGTAAATGCAGATTGCTTGAGATTATTTGAACCCTCACTAATTGAGGATCTTGAAGAGCAAAGTCAATTGCCTTCTATTGATGACCTACTACCTGAATATCTTAATGAATTGCAGGAAGACACAGATTTAGACAGGAAGGTGAGGACGATGCGCAGAGGAGATGTTGAGTAGCTTAGAACTGGGCTCAAAGGTTCAAAGTTGAGTAGTGCAAAGTGGATAGAGATTGGACAAGTGAGACAGTTGTACCCTCACTTAGTCGATGCTTGAAAACCAATTTTTGGTGGTCCAAAAGCTTTTTCAGTGGGAAGGCCGTGATTCGACTTGGATCCATGAAGAATAATCAAAGCACCATGACTGTATCAAATCAGGACAAAAATTTGAATTCAAGAGCACAGAGCGATTAGGAAAACCTCTGAACAGTGGTAGTTGGCAGCCAGCAAGGAACGATGAGGACCTCGGTCAAAGCACGCTGACCGAGGCCCATGGAGACTGCGCAGGAGGAGAAACTAGCACCTGGGAAGCCCAGATCAGGAAAAGGAAGCAGTTTATCACTAGGAAAAACCCCTCAAGAAGGAGAGGCCCCAAGCATTTGGTCGCATGGAAGCTGAGAAAACTGTGGGGAAAATGCTAAAGGCTAAAGGCGGGACCTGCGCTCCAAAACCGGCGGTATTTATCGGGGCACCCTTGGGCGGTAAGCGGATTTGGAGAAAAACGAGCAATTCCACTTAGCACCTGACACGTGGCAGGCGGAGGAGAGAGAAAACCACCACTCATCTCTCGCTAACGGTTGAGCAAGTCAACCGCATGAAATGAGCCAATGGCGTCAGATTTGGGGGCCCTTGATCTAACGGCTGAGATCATGCCTGATGGGAGAACCGAATTTAACAGGGGATTAAGCCGCGATGTATAAGGATTTGAGGTTCGATTTGACCGCTGAGGTGGTGGATGACTCATTCCACAGTGTAACCGAGACACCGAACCTACGAGGAAGTGATGTTGCAGTTCGTAGGAGGACAAGTGGCCACTTCCTGTGAGCCATTGATGAAGACGCAAAGACAAGGAACTCCAAGCGAGTAGTAGCAGGCGACCCAACGGGGGATAGAAGAGGAAACGAGCAGTCATGAGCCAGAGTGGCTTTAAACCATGAACACGCAGAAAACAGAAGACCAGAGAGAGAGAGGGAGAAAAATAAGATGAAGACAGAGGACAAAGAGACAGTTAAGCAAAGAGCAGAAAGACAGAGAAACGAGCTGACCTGCAACATAAGCCAACATCGAGCCATCACTAAGAGGATATGTCGGGGAGCTGAGCACCACATTGGGATCCTCCCATTGAAGACCAGAGAGGTCAAGAGCTGGTAAGGAAAAGAGTCTGTGCACTCTAGTGGCTCGAGGAATCCAAGAACCACCCTACCAAGCAATTCTATTTCTGGAGACTTAGATTGAGCTCTTCATTATAATTCTTTGCTTTAAAGACACAATAAAAAAAGGCCACCACTGAAAGCTGGACCGGAGACGTAGCTATGGAGGATAGGGTGAACTCCTTATTAATTGATTGTGTTCTTGTATTTTCTTACTGTGTTTCTCTGCTGTTTTCTATATTTCCAGTGTCTGTGTATTTTGCAA
Organism: Pinus tabuliformis; assembly: GCA_031772625.1. Lineage (NCBI taxonomy): Eukaryota > Viridiplantae > Streptophyta > Pinopsida > Pinales > Pinaceae > Pinus > Pinus tabuliformis. The sequence goes on from CM062819.1 coordinate 206,431,183, forward strand.
TTTGATCGATCTTTTGCCTAAAATAACATAGACACACACCAGCACATGAGTCTGTAATACCTTCATTCAATAAATCTTTAACTGAGATCGCTCAAGGGTGATTTTTAGATCATCCATGCCCAATAGTTGACCATGTAACATGCTATCTCCACCGCCTCTGCCCAGAATTCCTGTCTTAACTTGGCACCACTAAGCATGCTTCTTTCCCTTTCCATCAACGTCTTGTTCATTCTTTCTACAAATCCATTTTGCTCAGGTGTGTATGGAGTAGTCTTCTGCCATGCTATACCACACTTCTTACAGAATTCTTCAAATTCCTTGCTGCAAAACTCTCCGCCATTATCTGACCTCAACACCTTTATCTTCTTCTTTTTCTGGTTTTCCACCAGAGCCTTAAATTCTTTAAACTTGTCAAAGACTTCAGATTTCTTCTTAAGGAAATATATCCATGTATTCATTAAGAAGTCATCTATAAATTATACATAGTACATAGACTTACCCAGTGATGGAACCTTCACAGGTCCAAACACATCACTGTGCACAAGCTCTAATATTTGTTTCGCCCTCTTACCACCAGAGGGGAAACTCACCTGATGTGGCTTCCCATATACACAATTTTCACAGAAATCAAAATTCGGAGAGCTATTACTCATACCTTCTACCATATCTTTACCATGAAGTATTTGAAGGTCCTTCTCTCCAATATGTACAGGATTTTGATGCCACAACATGGTCTTCTCTCCAGAGACCACTAGATTTTCTGCTCCACTTTCAGGAACCACAGAACTGTTGCACCCATCAACAACAGTGCTACCTTGCAGCTTGTACAAAGTTCCAATCCAAACTCTCCGCATCAATACCAGTGCTCCCTGAACCATCTTGCAGGTATCCTTATCGAACACTGTTTTTACACATGCATCAATCAACTTGCTTATAGAAATTAGATTTCTGGCCATTGCAGGAATTTGCAGAACACCCGGAAGTGTTCTAACCCTTCCACCTTGCAACTTCAACTTTACTTTTCGGCGACCAACGATTCTAGCCTTCCTATCATCCCTGAGAAGACATCAGCACCATCATATTTCTCATACTCGCAGAACCACTCTCTATTGGGAGTGACGTGAAAGGATGCACCTAAGTCAATCAACCATGCCTCATGATCTACATGTGTACTTGAAGAAGCCAAGTACACATCCCCACCTTCATCGGAGGTGGTTTTTGCCTCTACAGAGGGAGCATCATCAGATCCCTTTCCTTTGTCAGGAGCTTTAGATTTACAGTCCATTTTGTAGTGCGATTCCTTTCAACATTTCTAGCAAACTATCTTTAGAGGTTTTCCTGGAGATTTAGATCTCCCACTCGATGACTTATTTTTGTTTCTGTTCTATGACCTTCCTCGTACAGACAAGGCATCACCATTCTATCTCTCCATATTTTTCTGTCTCATCTCCTCCGTCAGCAAGGATGAGACTATTTCATCAAACTACAAGGTAGTTGCATTGCTACCTATTGCAATAACTAGACTATCCCACGAATTTGGTAGAGAACACAATAAACAGATTCACTTAACTTCATCTGATATTTTAATATCAACAGATAATAACTGACTTACCATAGTATTAAATGCATTCAGATGCTCTGTCACCGAGTCTCCATCTTTCATCCTCAGGTTAGACAACTTTTTCCGTAGGAATAGTTTATTCACCAGAGACTTAGATTGGTATAAATTCCCTAACTTGTACCACAAAGCCTTAGCCGTAGCTTCCCCTGATACATTCAGTAATACTGAATCTGATACACACAATCGTATTGTGCTCTTTACCTTCCGATCCAAATTCTTCCATTCTTCCTCAGACACTCCCATTGGTTTAGTACCTGGATCAACCGTGATCCACTGATCTTTATCCACCAATAGATCCTCCATCTTGAGTTTCCACAACTCAAAACTCTGACCATTAAATTTCTCGATGTCTATCTTTCCACTGCTCGCCATCTTCTTTCACCACCAGAATCGATCCCGCAGATCTCCCACTGAACAGGGTCTACCATAGGCCCGAGCGAAACCCCTTAGCAACAAAGGCGTTCCCTTGAAGCCAAAACTGCTCTAATACCAAATGTAGGATTTAACCCCGTACAGAAATTACTTGCATACGAATTCTAAAACACAGAAAATAAATAATGTGAGAGCATAATACATAGAACACATATACACAGAGATTTTCCCCTGGATCCCAAAACTGGGACTACCAGCTTGATTTTTCATTATGTTCCTTTCAATGTTACAATACATATTTATACATGTCGAAGCATCCAATACCATGGACTGAAAACCATCGCGTCCAAAACCCTGGACCGAAAACCATTGCGTCCAAAACCCTGGACCGAGAACCATCGCGTCCAAAACCATGTGTGAAACCCATGCACAAAACCATAGGTAGGTCCGCCCAACCTAATATAGGGTCCAAAAAAAAATTCTCGGGGCGCTACCCCCGACCCCATAGAGGGGGGCTACTTGCCACTCTCAAACCCCCCGCAACGCAATTGGCGCAATGAAGGGAGGGCTCTGCCCCCACCCCGCCCCCCCTCTAACCCCCCGGTTAACTACGTGGGCTAGTGGTGTAAAAAATATAACACAACCTAACATAGAGGTCTTCTATGTATTTTTAGAACATTGCTAGTAATAGGATACTCTTACATGGTATGGCCTAGGTTCCATTCCCCAAGTTGCATTTGAGGGGGGTTGTTGGAGTAATTATCACACTAACCTTATTGGGAAACAATTACCTGCCACCCACCTATCTTGGGATTAATTGCCCAATCAAAGGGTAAGGGTTTGGAAGTTTACTAGGGTTTTGATGTAAGAGAAACCTCAATAATATTGTATGTGATCTTATTTAGAGTAACAATGTGTGTAAAAGGACATAATAAAATGTGTCTTTCTCTTGCAAACAAGGGCTTTACCTCTACAATGCAGTATAGTATTAATTATAGTTTACCTTATTGGGAAACAATTACATGCCACCCACCTATCTTGGGATTAATTGCCCAGTCAAAGGGTAAGGGTTTGGAAGTTTACTAGGGTTTTGATGTAAGAGAAACCTCAATAATATTGTCTATGATCTTATTTATAGCAACACTGTGAGTAAAATGACATGATAAAATGTGTCTTTCTCTTGCAAACAAGGGCTTTACCTCTACAATGCAACACAATGTTAATTATAGTTGTTGTTGTTTTGACTTTGTCAATTAAGATTAGCGGTTGGATGAAATGATTGTTACCTTCTCCACCCATATTCAAATCCTAACTATAATACCTTAATAAAATATTATTGTCTTTATTTTTCTATTTTTAAACATTGTGAAAAAAACCTCTCTCACACTTTGTTTTTCCTCCTAGACTTATTAATTAACTTAGTTTCTTTGTTCCAATGTGTATTTTTATTTTTAGTTTATTGCCTTTTTATTTCGGTTTATACTAGTATTCCAAAAAAGATATTTTTTACTTTGAATTTTTGTAAGTTTGACCATGCTTACTTATTCATTTATTCTTATTTTAATAACAAAATTACCATTATACTTCAATTAACTTAATTTTATTCTTATTTATATTGATCTAAGTCTAAATATTTGATCAATAATAACTATTTTAGTCCTATTTTTATATTTTAATCTAATTAATTTTAAGAATTAAAATTAAAATAGTATTAAATTAATTTATTTTCATATTTTATTCTATAAATTTGGACTTAATATTTAGCCCATATCCCTTTAGCATTTTGAAATTAATTTTAATATTATTATATTAATTCATTTCCTTCTTTTATTTAAATTTTGACTTGATCTAAATCTTGATATTTGACTCAAGTCCTCTTTAACAATCTTAAAATTATTTTTCAAAACTAGTAGTTATTTCATAATGGCTAGAAACTTAAAAAGTCTCTTTATTAATCTCTCTATTTAATCCGGTGCCATGATCTGATTCTAGACAGTTCAAAACAAGTGACAAAAAGTTTCATAAATTTCTCATATAATTTTCAATGAAAAATAATTCAACAATTATAATATAAATTACAAAAATTTAAATTAAAAAAACCTAAACATTCAAATTTTACAAATTACACCATTTAAATTTAAAATTTAAAAAAAGGCACCAAATTTTAACCAAAATTAACTTTAAAAAAAGAGAAAGCCAAAAACAACCGCTAATAATTAAACCAACCACAAAAAAGGGAGAAAACCAATATCATATTTCTTATGTAATACATATGGGTCACCACTGTAGATGTCGGTTGATACTGATCACTGCACACGACGTCATCATTGTAGAAACCACGCTGGAGAAGCAATCACTTTACTGAAACTTTTCATCGGCAGAAACAGGAAAATCGCACATGGCTGAAGTACAGTGACATATTCAATGGTTGAAAGTAAAACGGTCAACATGCTGTAAAGCATAACAGACTTATAGTATTAGCCCATGGTATTATAACAAAAACTATTTACGAGTTAAAAATATTCGACGTAAAGTGGGGTGATTCTCCATATTTAAAAATAGTGTTACATGTTTTTTTTTTCATGTATATATGTTTAACTCATATAATAATTATCTTTTTAATTTTTGATATTAATAATTCAAAACAATGCAATAATTTAATTAATTTTTATGATTATTTTATTTTAACTTTATTAACAAATACATAATAAATGGTGATAGAGTATATTGTTCGAATTCATTTAAAGTATTTTTTAATGTTAAAATTCTAAAATTGAAACTGCATATAAATCTTACCATATTAAAAATTGATGTGATCTAAGGCTTTATTGATTTTGACAAACAAACTATTAAATAAACAAAAACTAAATTTGACTTAATTTTAATATGTTAATGCTTTTTTTGAATAAATGATTTTTTTTCACTATGTGTATATATTGTATTTACTAAATCCATGATTGCAAAAACTTTGAAAACAAAAATAATTCCATGTATGCAAACAAGGAGTCACTAATCCTTTTTTTATTAATCTAAGAGGAAAGGCTAAACATTTTGGGAGAAGATTTGATAAAGAGTAGCTATAAATCCATATTTCATTATTTCATTTCATTTCATCTGTGGAGTAATTCATTTGGAAAATATCATAAATTTGTTATGCAAAATATTATAATTTTCTTAATTTGATTCTTATAGGCCCTTGGTAGATCTAGAGTTAAGAAATATCTACACTAGTTTAATTATTAATTATAATTATAGTTATTAATTATATTTATTTATTATTTTATTTTGATTCACTTTTATAAAACCAAATCCATTTGGCTTTCATAAAACCTAATGTTGAATTCATATTTTGTTTATACATAATAATTATATAAATTTTTAATTAGGGCCTAAATTTATATGAGATTAAATTTGTTAAATGATAAATGTTAAACATTTATACTTGACATCTACCCCATACTAGGTTGTAGACTCGTATTTAAAAAGTTTCTTCATTAAAACTTCAATCATAATTATCATTATCAAGGAAACAATTTTAATAGTTAAGAGCATGTGTTTCTTCCTAAAGAGGTCACAGGTTAAAGATCAGAGGGAGGAGAATATGTATGCCTTTGCAAATTTAGCAGTGAAATAATTGCACTTAAATTTGACCCTAAAATTAGATAATAATAATAATAATAATCTTCTTCTATACTTTTATATTCTTATAAAAAGATTTAATTTTTCAGAGTTTACATTTTAGAAAAATTTAATATCCTTTATTATAACTATTATTGGCTCATTTTTTATATTTTATATTTTTTAATTTCAAAAATAAATACTTAAAAATTATTAATTTATATTTATATTTTATAATTTAAAAATTTATATATATTATATATATTTTATGTAATATTATTAATATTGCAATGATAAATGTTAATAATTATTAATATTATAATGATAAATATTTATATTAAAATTGACAAATAAATATTAGGTTTAAAATTAAAATTATTAATATGAAATTGTAAGTCTAGCTTCTGAATCAAAGAAGCAACTCATAACATAAAATTATTCCCAATACACGTGGCAAGAATAAAAATAAAATAATTATTAATGTGAATCACAAATTATATCACATCCCATAGCAGACCAAACAATTATGAAATTTACTAACTGCCCCCTCAGTTATGTCATCCAATACATCCAAAAAGTTTCAAAAAGTTTCATGTTCACTCTTCCGAAAAGAAAAAGTTAGAAAGGATCTCCACTCATGAGGTTCAATGGAGTATTGGAAAAAATTTAAGTCGATATCACCTTTTTCCAAAACCCTATATGTTACGGCTAATGCGTTCCGTTTCACATTTGATTACACCATTGTTAATGTACTAAAATATTTTAAAATTTGATCTTTGATTAATGTACTCTCAAATCTTTTAAGATCTGATACTTTCCCGTAGACGAAGTAGCTTTAATATCCACACTCATAGGATAGAATAATTTTATCAATCTATTCAATAAAGATTGTAATATATATATATAAAAGGTGGTCACAACAATTAAAAAAATTTATAAGTTTAAAACCAACTACCAATAAAAACTAAATCTTCACAAGGTCAATTTACCAAATCCAAACCTTTAACTTTTGTAAATATAAAATCTAGCCAATCCCAACATTTATATAACTTTTAACATTTGAAACCACTTTGACCATTACTTAGTTGTCTCTCCATACAAATTTAATGTAATTAACTAATATCATTGTATTTTCAATTAAGCTCGCTTCATCATGATAATGAAAAAATGCTTTTTAGATGCTTAAGTGCTTCCCAACTAATCAAATATGCTTTTTAGGTGCTTAAGTGCTTCCCAACAAATCTTTCACAAGGACAATTACCAAATCCAAACTTTTAACTTTTATAAATATAAAATGTAACCATTCCAAACTTTTATATAACTTTGAACATTTGAAATCACTTTAACCATCACTTAGTTGTCTCTCACAACAAATTTAATCTAATTAATCTAATTGGCTCTCACTATCATTGTATTTTCACAATTAAGCGCACGTCATCATGATAATGAAAAATATATTTTAGGTTGTTAAGTGCTTCCAGCAATTTTATTTGATATGGGGTTTCCAAATACCATTCAAATGTCCCATATCTTTCAAGTGGGGCATAGCATAATGACTCTTAGTGCAGATTTAATTTGATGTAACTTTAATGCCATCCCTTGTACATACATTAAATTTCACTGTAAGAGTGATAAGGGTAGTGCATGGTCCTTCCTTTTCCCCGTTGCTTTTAGTCACATCACCAATTTGCGTTTGTTATACGTTTCCTCTAATTGGTGCTTCACTTTAGCTAACTTATCTTTCCCATCTTGATAATGTTTTGATGCTTCATCATGCTTGTTTTATTTCTGTTTTGAGTTCATTTTGATTTTGAATAGCTACGTTCCTTATCAAACCGGGCTGACACCAATTTGTTGATTTCTCATATTTTTGTCATTTTGAGGCCTTTCTTGACCCACCTTAGACGAGTGAGATGGTTATGGTTTTTAAAACTTATTATATTTTTGTCAGTACGTAATTTGATTTTTTTTGGTTCATTTTAATTGTTATATAATAATGTATTAAAAAGAAGATGTAAAATATTATGAAACTTTTTTTTCCGTTAGATTCATTTTTAGTAATATTTTAGTAATAGTGATGCACTAAAAAGCTTCAGGGAAGTATTAATGGTATTAAGTATTAATGGGTATTTTGGAAATGACAGGGTTTCTCACTATCCATCTTCTACACATGTCACTACCCCATAACACATTAATGAGACTTCACCTCTCAAGGAGAGTGGTAGACGTCTCTTGGCATGTCTCATGTTTCATCGTATACATGAAGTTTGTTCGATCCACCATGTTCTTCATCCTAGGTTACTAGTCGGTGTTCCTGTCCCTCCTTCACCTCCTCCTGATGTTTCCTTCGTCCTACATACATTTGGATTCTTGTCTGGTTGCTTGAGTGTGGATCCTCTTGCTTGCCTCACATGCCTTCCCTCCTACCCTCGTAGCCTTTTTAGACATAGAGGGACTAGACCCAAGCTCGCCTTCGGTATAGCCTTCCTGGCACAATATTATGATTAAATTCTTTCATAATAGGCTTTTGCAGCTTCCATCCCAACTCCATCCCAGTCTTTGTGATGTCTTGCTACATTCGACAACCATGACCCCCCAGCAAGCTCATTGTCAGTGTTGAGGTTGCATTCATAGTGCTTCGAGAGGCTCTAGAGTGAAATTGCATGTTGAATCATCATCCTGCATTTTTCATGAATGCACACCTCTAAACATTCAAGAGGAAATTCATGTCATAGAAGAAAATTCGACAAGAAAGACAAGTCACTTTGGACTCAAAGATCATGGATGGCATATCCTCTTGGGTTCCTAACACAGGAAACTCCAGAGGTCGTCAAAACCATTATCTCCTTACATTGATAGTCATGTATTAGCATGCTAAGCTACAACTAGGAAAGATTCTTATGGATAAGAGACAAACTTAGGCCACCCTTATGAACAAACAAGACGAGCTCAATGATCTCACAATGGATGTGGAAGGGAGGCTTGTCAGACTTGAGATGGGATCACTCCCTAGCTCTCCAATTCCACCACCATTCAAGGTTGAGGAATAGCTTGTTAACGTCAACACCTCTCTATCTTATTAATGTTTAGGTTCCATATATTTCATAGTTTCAGTCCTTGCTTCTCATGCTTGCCCATGCATGTTGTTAATATCTTACTTTTAGAGTATATGTCTATTTTCTTTTCCTTGTTACTTCCAACTCTGCAACTTCTAAAGGACGCCCATTTTGGTCCTTATTTCTGGTTTCCCCTATGGTGGGGCAGCATTATCTCTATTTATTTTCAAGTTTTGAACTGTCAATTGAGGTTAATTTTCGCTGACATAAACTTTATGTTCCACTATATCTGATCTAGTTTCCAAGGTGGTATGTCAAAGACAACACGAATAATATCTGTGATGTAAATATTTGATATTTTGAATTCAAAATTAGCTTATAAAACTACAAATTAGTGATGCAATGAAAAAGAGATGTAAATTGTTATGAGCCAATAATTTAGTTATTGAATCGTGTACATCATTTTAATCCATTTTTAAAGAGTTCAAATATGTTTGGTTCTAATTACTTTTGATTATGATGATTTTATTCAAATTTGGCATATTACAAGTTGAAATTTTAAATCAAGACTTCAAGCATTAAAAAAGATAATTTAGAAGTATGGAAATTGCGTTGATATTGAAACATAACTTTTGCATTTTTCTATCTCTTTAGTAAAATAATAAATATTCATTATTGATGACATCTAGATGGGAAGTTGAATGTCTCCATTATTATAGTCAAAAGTTTTATTGTGACACAAAGTTTTCCTTTGACTTATGCATTTTTTTCATGATTATGAGGATTTGTGTTGTTTTAAAATGATCAAAATGTTGACCCTAGTAGACTAGTTGGTGATAGAGTGCATTGTTCAGACATTCCCTATGATGTCATCGGTTCAAATCTCACCTAGCCCATGTGTCATGCTTGCGAGGTATGCAATGTACCTAAGCATTACAGTGGTAATAGTCAAAATTGACCTTGTATCATGCGAGTAGGAGCCCAACCTAATTATCGATTCCTCTAAACACACACAAAATAGAAGGAAGTCAAAATCTTAAATTTAAAAAATTTCATTAATTAAATTAAACTGTAAATTTATGACATAATTCTTATTAAATTTAAGAAAAATGTTAAGCAATTTTTTAAAATTTATCCACCAATTAATTTACTCGTTTCACTCTTTTCAATTTTATTTTTCAACCTTTTATATAAAAAAAATTAACATCACATGTTAAGAAAAAACAACATTTCCTAGTTGTAGTTAATGTATTTGGCAACCTTTTATATAAAAAAAATTAACATCACATGTTAAGAAAAAACATTTCTATCAAAATCATTGAGTGATGCTTACTCTTAATATATTTAGCATGACCATCATTGAGTAATGCTTACTCTTAATGTATTTGGCATGAAAATCATTAAGTGATGCTTACTCTTAACAAAGCCAAGCCTAGTTGCCATTTAAGAAGGAGAGTTAGATATGTCACTAACAGAACTTCCTTACGCCTCTCCCATGGGTCCCATACCTTAAACTCAACATCATGCCATTCCCAAATTATTTCCTTAGGGTTTGTGTAAATGTCCATGCGATGTTGAGAAGTTGCAGGGCTCGTTCACTTGGGTCTCATGGCACCTCGGTTTGGCCTCGGTTGGTTCTATGGGTTTCATGCTTCATTTACAAGGAGATATTCTCTTCTTTCTATGCTCTTATATGTAAGCGCCACAATATTCCAAACATGGGGCAATCCATGAAACCAAGGGATTAAACACATACACAAAGGGGCAATTCATGAGACCAAGGGCTTATTGACTAATGATTCTACCAACTTATGCACTCATTTCGTTGACATAACATGTCGCCATCCCTTTGATAATCCAGGCTAATTTTCAAAATCGTCATAAGTGGTTGATGGGAACAAGCAAACAATTACATTATGCACGCAGCTTGGAAAAAAACATTTTATCATTAATGATTTATCTTTAATTTTATTTCCTCACGTTGAATTTAGGGAAGGCCACACTCACAAGACATACAAAAGTAGTGTAAGTCCTCTGCTTTCGTGATGATTTAAGAACATAAGGTTCATAAAGTCAAAAATGATCATAGAGTTTTGGAAAAGTGATAGATCTATAATGATGGTTAAATGACGGATTATTAGTACATTCAAAAAATAAAAACACTTTACATTTCTATTTTATTTGGGTGGGGATTTTGTATTAAAAATTAATAATATAGTAGTAGTTGATTATGTATATATTATGTATGAAGAATAATTAAAATTTCGAAAATGTAGGTTTTTTTAAGATTATATAAATTTAAGGAAAAGTTTACATTTTGAAGAATATGAGCTTTCTTCATGTATGATTAATTTAGAGTTAAAGGTGTTTTTTTTAATTTGCAACTAGTAAAGTTAGTTGAGATTTTAATAATAAATTAATTTTTTAGATTAGTTTGTATTAAGTGACATATCACCAAGATGTTTTAATTATTAAGGTTTTTTTGTTTTTTGTTTTTTAAGATTACTTTATATACACAATTATTTATATAAAGTTGATATTGAAATAATTTACTTCAAGTTGATATTGACATATTTTACCTAAAAAGAATATTGAACTCTTTTATTTATGGTTATTGTTGAAAGATTATTTTTGTTATTAATATATTTTTAGTGTCACATGTCAACTCTATGTTGAGCACTATAAGAAGAGTTTATCTATCCAACTAGATTTTTGAGTACCCATGTTCTACTCATATTTTGAAAATGTAAGTGCCCTTAAGGAGCCCAAGAAAGGAATGAACCAAATGATTAGATATTGGAAGACACCTCTAAGGTACAAGCTTATTGTAATATTTTCTATGACTAGCATAGCCCTGAAATGTGGGTAAGGAAACACTGAAGTGACATTGGGTTGTTACCTTGTTCAAAGATAATAGAAGTGTTTTCTCAATGCTCCATAAATAACTAATAAAGTATCTACTAAAGAAGGTCCATGAACAACTAATTAAAAGAAGCTTCTAGTGGGGTAAGAGTCAATAAGTGTATGGAGGGAGGATATGATGAACGAGATCGTGAGTTACCCAGGCATCATCAAACAAATACAAGGTTAACAATAGTTTGGGTTTCCAATGGAGCTATAACAATGTTCTAATGAAAATATTAATCACTAGCTTAAATGAGATATGTTACCAAAACAATGTAGTGGTTTATATAAAGAAATCTCTCAAAAAGTATTAGAATAGGAGGAAATCTAGAAACTTTATTATATGGTTATGTATTAGGAAATTTTTGTAAGTTAATGATACAACTCAATTAAGTATTAGAAATTGTTAGTTCATATGAGATAAATAGTCTATCATGCACAAAAGAATCATCACTTCAACAATTTGTAAATGGTAATGAGTCTTTCACTTTATTTACGATATGCCACAAATCCCATTTCGAGCAAATTGCATGTAAACTAGATTGCATTCTATCGATTACTCTATACATTAAAACATAATAATGAAAAGAATATGTTTGAACTCAAACCTTCATTTGAGTATGTTTGTTCTCTATCCAATATTGAATTTGCTAATAATGAAAATAAGATTTTTGATCGAGTTTCAACCTTGGTTTATCATCAGGGTGTGAGCACTACTAAAAAAACGTATAATGTAAAGAGGGAATGAGTTTTATTAGTTATCATGGTTTCGTAAGGAAATATTCTATTTATATGCTTACAAATCCTCCCGTACTGGGAGTTGTTTGAATTTTTTCATAACACTTGTGCAAAGTTAAGTTAACTCCCGTACTTGGGAGTTGTTTAAATACATTATTGAGAATGCCAACAGTATCATTCTTTTTGAGGCCATTGATTAACGTCCTAATCTTCTCCCAATGGCCCCTTAAATATTTCACCTCTAGATTTACTCTTAGTCTTATTCTCTTATTTTAATCTAGATTTGTTTGAGTCATTTCACTGTTCTAACCTTGTTCAGGTAGGTGTTGATACCTCAATCAAGCCCAATTCGTTAGACTTGGGACTCCTTTTCACTTTTAATTTTACAAAAGCTTTGTCATTAAATTCTTTTATCTAATTTATTTTCTGTTATTTCACTATGATTATGCATTGTGAATGAAAGGGTCCTTAAATTAGGTCTTTCCTCAAGGTTTTGATGGTATGCTAGGTGATTATTCACCTTCCCCATTTCGCTAAATGAAGTCCATGTTTGGAATATCTATATCTTTTTGCGCAATTTTTAAAGAGTAAGTGAGTTTATCTTTGAAGTTCTCATGGAAGAAAGGCTTGACAATATCACACTACTGAATAAGTCCCTAGTTGCACATAAAAATTATATATTTAAAACAAATATTTGTTTAAAGTATATTCATTTGATCTTTCTATATTTTTAAAATTAGATTTAGAAAGAGTCCCATTAACACTATTGGGTCTTTTTGAACTTGTATTTTAGAACTTTGAAAATTCTTTGGTGAACGATTAAGCTTTTTGATTTATTTGTGACTAACTATTTTCAAAAAGCTCCAATACAATATGAGACAAGTTTTTCTTTCAAATTCAACCATCTAAGAAAATGCCCACATGAAGTATCAAGTCTCTTTAAAATAATGAAGTATGAAGTTTCTTTCAAACTTATTTGAAAGAAAGTTGTTTTAATAATACTATTGGATCTATAAACTTTAAATGTAATTAATATTGAAAAAAAAGTCAATATCAAATACTAAAATCCTCCAACAGGATTTTCAATTACTTCTAGTTATCTTAGTGAGTGTTTGATTAGCTATACATTTAAATTATCAATTTGAGGCTCATTTGGAACTTGTGAGTAGTCATGCACAATATTTGCTAGTGCAATCTAATATGTGTCCTGAAGTTGTAGTAATATGATGGTTGTTACAAAACAAGATAGAAATTCTTTCTTAGGTCACTGATATGACTAAACACGCCTCCCTTTGTAGGAAATAAAGCACTCTTGCATAAAAGTAAATTATAGGGAGAGTAAATCACAATTCATGAAAGTAAAAACACTTTTAAAAAAGTAAACATGCAACTGTTAGAAGTGAGCTATTCAAGTAAAATTCTATTCTTGGTTTGTTGTAAAAATGATGCAATGACACATGCTTATGATGCAAGGAATGACAAGCAATTTATAACCCAAAAACAAATTACAAACATCACACAACACTTAGTCGTAAGTTGCTACTAAAAACATAGTAAAAGTAAACTACAAGCGAGTTGCAGCAACAACCAGAATTTCCAGAAAGACACAAATTTGTTTGTAAATCCTTAACTTTGGAATTTATGCCCGAATTACGTAACTTGGATTTGCAGTAAAAAGTAAGTAATGTTACTACAACATGCAGGAAAATATTGGAATTGTATCAACAGGAAACAATTGTAAATTAGCAAAAGTATAAACACTTACTACCTACTAATGCTTCCTAGTAGTACCAAGCTAAGGAGGGGGTCCTACCTCCTTAGTTAGATGAGGTATTTTGAAACCTTCAGTCACATGATCACAAAATTAACATTGAGAAATTGGAGCAAAAAAAAAATTATATTACAAAGAATAGAGAAACTACACAACAATTAACAATACATTCTTCCTTTTCTTTTCCTCCTCCTAGACTTTCAAGGAAGCTAGGTGTTTATACAATATGCTTTCTATCTAAACTAAGTGAAAGTTCAAGAGAAAAACTCGAGAGAATCAAATGGATTTTCCTATTGCAACAGTCTGTTCAGAAATTGGTATTAATTAAACAAATGTTGACATGGATCAGTTGGGTGTCGTTGACAATTGAGTTGTCCTTGTTAATCAATGACCCACTCTCCTCTTTCATCTTCCGTCATGTGAGATCCATGTTGAGCATACAGTTAGAGAATTAACCGATGAGCTAGTGTAGTATGATGGAATTATAACTACGAGAGTTGCATCAATGAAAAATCCACGGATTCCATCTACAACATGGCATTCATGAGTTGCAGTAGTTTTATTGGTGATGAAAAAGTTGCAACATTATCTTTTATAACTGGTCAAGACGAAGTTGCAATAATACAGAGGAGTTGCAATGATGGTATGGAGGAGAGTCGTGGTACTTTCCTATCTTGGTTTGAGGAGTTGCAACACATGTGTGTCAGCTAACAACACTTGTTGCAGGGTTGTAGTTGGTGTTGCAACAACATAGAGGAGTTGCAACCATTGGATTTTTCTCCTGTTTGATAGTGTCAGTATGAAAGATGAAATTGTTGAACATGATGCATAAGAATAAGTGTAAAAGTGGTGAAAAGCGACTATCCATAACTACACCAAAAATAGGGTAATAATGGATGAAAAGTGCATAAGGAAGGAATGGAAAGTGGAAGAATGACATAAAAACTATTATGGGTGGGTGTTGAAAATGTGCCAATTTGGACACTTGCCATCCCCCCCAACCAAAACTTTTACATGTCCCTTATGAAACTAACATTCAATTAGAGTGAGTAGAATAGGGATCCCATGGATGTTGCTACGGCTGAAATATTCCTATCCTACTTCATCTAGAAGGAGGTATCCTTCCCTTTCATGTATGGCTTTCCAAAAATCAACTTCATTTTTCTTGTCCAACTTATATTCCTTCATGTAGGGCTTGTCCAAGAATAGTATCATGGGATAATGGAAATTTAATTTGATCCAATTGTCTCCACATTCTTCCATGCACCTTTCATATGTATGCACTCTTTCCAAGGAAATATGTAAATTGCTAGGATTGAATGGATCTTTTTGCTTGATGCTCTCCCTAGCCTATTTCCATCTTACTTGGCATCCTTCCTCGGCAAGTTCTTTAAGTATGTTGATTTGATCCATACAACGTGTAATGAACTCCTTCTTATTCTTCAATGCAAATTCTACCTTTGAGGAGAAGAAATCAGACCCTTATAATTTTGGATGACATGTAAAGGCATGAAATTTTCTCCCCTTATTCATAGACTATTGTCACAATTATTTTCTACATATCTATGAGTTGTAACCGTAGTCAACTTGGTTGGTCCAAAAGGAAACAAAAGCTCTTAGTTGAATATCCCACACAAAATGTTTGGGGTTCCAAAATTTTTCATGAAATAACAAGACATCGTGCTAATATAACTCACAAAGGAGGTTCTTTTCCTTGTGAGTGCACCCTAAATAGGTTGTAAGGAAGGTAAGAGGATTGATAATATCAAAAGGTCTACCATTCATGAGTGCAATTTTATAAAAAATCAAATATTTTTCTTGTAGAAAAACGTTTTATTGAGGAGAGGGAGGTTTGCAGCTGAGGACAACCTCCACCAGCATGTACTAAAGCTTTTGGATCTATAGTTTTTTATTTTATTTTACGCTCCAGTTAGTCCAGCTTCTTTCTTACCTCTTCCTCTACTTCCCATATCATATTATAAACCTCTACCATCTCAACCCACTAGTCCTTCAATTCTTAAATAATTTCTAGTGCTCCTTGAGGGGCATCACCATCTCCTTATAGGAACCCAACAAATATTTCCAACTGTCCTATTATGCCTTTATCCAATTTTCAAGGTTGTTTTCTTGTATCCCTATGTCTTCCTCTGTCTTGTTTTTTGTATGGGTGATTTTTTTAATAGTGGCACTTATGGTTTGTATTGCTTCATTTTTCTCTCCTTTTTATTTATCCGTGGTTGTCTTCTTTTGTTGTCTAATGGATTCTTGGTAGTAAGAGAATATACTTCCTAGGCTAGACATTCCAATCCTTTAAAGGATTCTTCTATATTTGATTCTTTTCTCATCATTTGGATAATGATTTGCACTTCCCTGTTTTTCATTTCAAGAAATTTATTTTGTTGAATGAACGATGCATACAGAGGTAAAGAGTGTAAATTTATTACCTATTTACACTTCTTGGAAGTAGAATCAATTGTTTTTCTAGAGTAAACAACACCAATTTCCATAAGAGTGGTAAACTATTTTCCCATGTGAGTGGCATCCTCATCTTCAGAATATACCATAAATAGGGCAGTGAGTCCTTCTCCAAAGGTTCTCCTTGCTAATTCTTGTGGAGAAATAAGGTCATCTATTCCCAATTTTTCAAACCTTAGGTCACCTTCCCCTATTGGTTCTTATGTCTTGGTAGGTGTTGTATATTCTTATTGCTCTATTATTTCTTTTTCTCCTTATGAAGGAGTAGGGTTTGAGTGGTGGTAGGAGTGTACCTAGTTCTTCTTTTCTTTAGAAAAGAGAATGGTTTTTTCCAAAACCCTCTTACTCTTTTGGTAGCTAGCTTAATGTTAATTATTTCTACATCGTGGCTTATTCTTTTTTGTGGAGATCTATCACTTGACCCTTCTCCTTTTTTAGGTACTAGGGAATATTCTTTAGCCATGGGAGTCACTTAAATGTAACCTTCCTCTGCAGTTACAATATTTTCACTTCTAGGTGGAGTTGCAACAACTGTAGTTTCATGCGATGGAGTTGCAGTTGCTGGAATTACAACAATTTCTCCCCACATTATTCTTTCTTTGTTCAAGGCTCATTCCACAAGTAACTTGATAAGGTCATGATGTGAAACAACATCTCACCACCTATTTGACTTTTGTGTTTGGGATGCCATGTTCTATAATTTTCTAAGCAAGAAATATGACATATTGATAATGTGGTCGTGCCTGAGGTCGTCAAGAAGGTGAATGTATTGGAGGTAAATTGTTCCATAACACCCTTCATGTGTGATATATATTTGTATGAGCAAGGATATGTCTCCCTAAGAGTTCGACAAGGAATAACAATCAAACCCTATTCCTTTCTTCATTAAAGCCTCTCTAGGTTCTAGGAATCGTTGGAGGATTTCGGGCTTGGACATCTGCTTGCAATACCGCTTTTTCCCTTCCTATGGAAGTCCTATCACTTTTTCCAAAATTTCATCTATCACCTCTAGAACTGTCCCAACAATCAAAGACTTGTTGGCCCTAAACTTTAAAGAAAATAATAGTGCTACTTCAATGTTGTAGCCCTTCGACCTATGCACATACTCCATCCATCCTTCCTCTTGAAAAATAGATAAAACATGGTTGTAAGCCTCCGAAATGATTGTTTTAGTGGGTTCACAGTGGACAAGTGAGCCTCCTATGGTACCTATAACTCTCCTTCGATTGTCACTGTTACAAAAGGAAAATGATGGATTTGATGATTTATGGGGTGTATTTTTTGAATTTCATGTGAGGTGAGAACATGATGCAAGGAGTGTTGATTTTTTTTTGGTTCATTTTAATTGTTATATAATAATGTATGCAGTTGTCTATAATGAGACTTTTTGGAAGCTTTTCCGGTGGGTTTTTTCGGTCAAAATCCAGCAGCAATTTATTGGAATCACAAGTTTGATAGCTAGTTTCTGCACAATCAAAGCGTCCTAGGGGTTTTTCAGGGTGCTGAATCCAAATATGCAGTTAAAAAAGCATTTTAAATAATACAAATCAAGATTTAACCTCAATTTTTTCCACCGGATTCCGTCACCGGAATCTCCAAAAAGTCGCATTATAGGCAACTCCATAATGTATTAAAAAGAAGATGTAAAATATTATGAAACTTTTTTTTCGTTAGATTCATTTTTAGTAATATTTTTAGTAATAGTGATGCACTGAAAAGCTTCAGGGAAGCATTAATGGTATTAAGTATTAATGGGTATTTTGGAAATGACAGGGTTTCTCACTATCCATCTTCTACACATGTCACTACCCCATAACACATTAATGAGACTTCACCTCTCAAGAAGAGTGGCGGACGTCTCTTGGCATGTCTCATGTTTCATCGTATACATGAAGTTTGTTCGATCCACCATGTTCTTCATCCTAGGTTACTAGTCCATGTTCCTGTCCCTCTTTCACCTCCTCCTGATGTTTCCTTCGTCCTACATACATTTGGATTATTGTCTGGTTGCTTGAGTGTGGATCCTCTTTCCTGCCTCACATGCCTTCCCTCCTCCCCTCATAGCTTTTTTAGACATAGAGGGACTAGCCCCAAGCTCGCCTTCAGTATAGCCTTCCTGGCATAATATTATGATTAAATTCTTTCATAGTAGGATTTTGCAGCTTCCATCCCAACTCCATTCCAGTCTTTGTGATGTCTTGCTACATTCAACAACCATGACCCCCCAGCGAGCTCATTGTCAGTGTTGAGGTTGCATTCATAGTGCTTTGAGAGGCTCTAGAGTGAAATTGCATGTTGAATCCTCATCCTGCATTTTTCATGAATGCACACCTCTAAACATTCAAGAGGAAATTCATGTCATAGAAGAAGATTTGACAAGAAAGACAAGTCACTTTGGACTCAAAGATCATGGATGGCATATCCTCTTGGGTTCCTAACACAGGAAACTCCAGAGGTCGTCAAAACCATTATCTCCTTACATTGATAGTCATGTGTTAGCATGCTAAGCTACAACTGGGAAAGATTCTTATGGACAAGAGACAAACTTAGGCCACCCTTATGAACAAACAGGACGAGCTCAATGATCTCACATTGGATGTGGAAGGGAGGCTTGTCAGACTTGAGATGGGATCACTCCCTAGCTCTCCAATTCCACCACCATGCAAGGTTGAGGAATAGCTTGTTAATGTCAACACCTCTCTATCTTCCTAATGTTTAGGTTCCATATATTTCATAGTTTCAATCCTTGCTTCTCATGCTTGCCCATCCATGCCGTTAATATCTTACTTTTAGAGCATATGTCTATTTTCTTTTCCTTGTTACTTCCAACTCTGCAACTTCTAAAGGACACCCATTTTGGTCCTTATTTATGGTTTCCCCTATGGTGGGGAAGCATTATCTCTATTTATTTTCAAGTTTTGAATTGTCAATTGAGGTTAATTTTGGCTGACATAAACTTTATGTTCCACTATATTGATCTAGTTTCTAAGGTGGTACGTCAAAGACAACAAGAATAACACATGTGATGTAAATATTTGATATTTTCAGTTCAAAATTAGCTTATAAAACTACAAAACAGTGATGCAATGAAAAAGAGATGTAAATTGTTATGAGCCAATAATTTAGTTATTGAATCATGTACATCATTTTAATCCAGTTTTAAAGAGTTCAAATATGTTTGATTCTAATTTATTTTGATTATGATTATTTTATTCAAATTTGGCATATTACAAGTTGGAATTTTAAATCAAGACTTCAAGCATTAAAAAAGATAATTTAAAAGTATGGAAATTGCGTTGATATTGAAACATAACTTTTGCATTTTTCTATCTCTTTAGTAAAATAATAAATTTTCATTATTGATGACATCTAGATGGCAAGTTGAATGTCTCCATTATTATTGTCAAAAGTTTTATCGTGACACAAAGTTTTCCTTTGATTTATGCATTTTTTTCAAGATTTTGAGGATTTGTGTTGTTTTAAAATGATCAAAATGTTGGCCCTAGTAGATTAGTTAGTGATAGAGTGCATTGTTAAGACATTCCTTGCGATGTCATTGGTTCAAATCTCACCTAGCCCATGTGTCGTGCTTGCGAGGTATGCAATGTACCTAAGAATTATAGGGGTAATAGTTAGAATTGACCTTGTATCATGCGAGTAAGAGCCCAACCTAATTATCGATTCCTCTAAACACACACAAAATAGAAGGAAGCCAAAATCTTAAATTGAAAATTTTTTATTAATTAAATTAAACTGTAAATTTATGACATAATTCTTATTAAATTTAAGAAAAATGTTAACAATTTTTTTTAAAATTTATCCACCAATTAATTTACTTGTTTCACTCTTTTCAATTTTATTTTTTAACCTTTTATATAAAAAAAAATTAACATCACATGCTAAGAAGAAACATTTCTAGTTATAGTTAATGTATTTGGCATCAAAATCATTGAGTGATGCTTACTCTTAATGTATTTAGCATGACAATCATTGAGTAAGGCTTACTCTTAACGTATTTGGCGTGAAAATCATTGAGGGATGCTTACTCTTAACAAAGCCAAGCCTAGTTGCCATTTAAGAAGGAGAGTTAGATATGTCACTAAGAGAACTTCCTTACGCCTCTCCCATGGGTCCCATACCTTAAACTCAACATCATGCCATTCCTATAAAAAATAAAAACACTTTACATTTCTCTTTTATTTGGCTGGAGATTTTGTATAAAAATTTAATAATATAGTAGTAGTTGATTATGTATATATTACGTATTAAGAATAATTAAAATTTCAAAAGTAGTTTTTTTTAAGATTATATAAATTTAAGGAAAAGTTTACATTTTGAACAATACGAGCTTTCTTGATGTATGATTAATTTAGAGTTAAAGGTGTTTGTTTTTTCACCATGCAATTAGTAAATTTAGTATGAGATTTTAATAATAAATTAATTTTTTAAATTAGTTTGTATTAAGCGACATATCACAAAGATGTTTTAGTTATTAAGTTAGTTTTTTTTTTTTTTTTTTTTCACTTTCGACTACTTTACATACAAAAATATTTTATATAAAGTTGATATTGAAATAATTTACTTCAAGTTGATATTGACATATTTTACTTAAAAAGAATATTGAACTATTTTATTTATGGTTATTGTTGAAATATTATTTTCGCTATTAATATCTTCTCAGTGTCACATGTCAACTCTATGTTGAGCACTATAAGAATTCTTTATCTATCCAACTAGATTTTTGAGTACCCATGTTCTACTCATATTTCGAAATGGTAAGTGCCCTTAAGGAGCCCAAGAAAGGATGAACCAAATGATTAGATATTGGAAGACACTTCTAAGGTACAAGCTTATTGTAATATTTTCTATGACTAGCATAGCCCTGAAATGTGGGTAAAGAAACACTAAAGTGACATTGGATTGTTACCTTGTTCAAAGATAAGAGAAGTGTTTTATCAATACTCCATAAATAATTAATAAAGGATCTACTAAAGAAGGTCCATGGACAACTCATTAAAAGAAGATTCTAGTGGGATAAGAGTCAATAAGTGTATGGAGGGAGGATATGACGAAGGAAATCATGAGTTACCCAGTCATCATCAAACAAATATGAGGTTAACAATAGTTTGGGTTTCCAATGGAGCTACAACGATGTTCTGACGAAAATATTAATCACTAGCTTAAATGAGATATGTTACCATAACAATGTATTGGTTTATATAAAGAAAATCTCTCAAAAAGTATTAGAATAGGAGGAAATTTAAAGACTTTGTTATGTATTAGGACATTTTTGTGGGTTAATGGTACAACTCAATTAGGTATTAGAAATTGTTAGGTCAAATGAGATAAATAATCAGAATCATCACTTCAAGAATTTGTAAACCGTAATGAGTCTTTCATTTTATTTACTATATGTTTCATATATATTCCATGACCTTGACACAAATCCCATTTCGAGCAAATTACATGTGACCTAGATTGCATTCTATCAATTACTCTATACATTATAACATAATCATGAAAAAAATATGTTTGAATGCAAAACTTCATTTGACTATGTTTGTTCTATGACCAATATTCAATGGTCATATTCAATTTGTTAATAATGAAAATAAAATTTTTGATTGAGTTTCAACCTTGGTTTATCATCATGGTGTGAGCACTCCCAAAAGAACGTATAATGTAAAGAGGGCATGAGTTTTATTAGTTATCATTAAATCATGGATCCGTAAGAAAATACACTATTTATATCCTTACAAATCCTCCCATACCCGGAGTTGTTTGAATTTTTTCATAACACTTGTGCAAAGTTAAGCTAACTTATATATGTGTATGGTCATAAGGTCACATGCATCTCTAACTCTTCAATACATTATTGAGAATGGCAATGGTATCATTCTTTTTGAGGCCATTGATTGACGTCCTAATCGTCTCCCAATAGCCCCTTAAATATTTCACCTCTAGATTTACTCTTAGTCTTATTATCTTATTTTAATCTAGATTTGTTTGAGTCATTTGACTCTTCTGACATTGTTTAGCTAGGTGTTGAGACCTCAATAAAGATGTTTGAATTTTTTCATAACACTTGTGCCAAGTTAAGTTAACTTATATATGTGTATGGTCATAAGGTCACATGCATCTCTAACTCTTCAACACATTATTGAGAATGCCAATGGTATCATTCTTTTTGAGGCCATTGATTTACATCCTAATTGTCTCCCAATGGCCCCTTAAATATTCACCTCTAGATTTACTCTTAGTCTTATTCTCTTATTTTAATCTAGATTTGTTTGAGTCATTTGACTCTTCTGACATTGTTTGGCTAGGTGTTGAGACCTCAATCAAGCCCAATTCGTTAGACTTGGACTCCTTTTAACTTTTAATTTTACAAAAGCTGTCATTAAATTCTTTTATCTAATATATTTTCTTTTATTTCACTATGATTATGTGTTGGGCATGGGATCCTCGCAGCATGTTTTTGGGGCTCAAAGCCTAGGTTTTGGTCAATTGTATTGTAAGACTCCGCAAATTGTGAGCACGAAGCGCAAAGTCTAGGATGAGTCATAGGGCTGTCTGCCCTAAAATATTGTAATTTAATGTAAACTTGCGTCGGCCTACCCATGGTCCGCGGCCATGGGATTGTATAAATAGAGTGAGGCTCTAAGTGTAAAGATAGATAGGCAAAATAATGATAGAATAGTGAAGGCATGATTCAAGATTAGAGTTGGATTTGAAGGGTACTGGGTCACAATAGTAGGAAGAGGCTCTGCAGCTGAGTGTGCAGAGGCCTAGAAGAGTCCACAGTTGAGTGCGTGGACCCTTGCAGTTGAGTGCGCAGGGCAGAGTCGGGTCTGTAAGCGGGATTGAAAGTTAATAAAGAGAAGTTTACTCTGTGCATCTGTTCTTGAATTTGTATTTTGATGTTATGCATTACTTTTACTTTGTTTATTTACTGTGCACAATTGATGAATACTTGTATGAATGATTATATATAGTAATAATATAAGTAATCAGCTAACAAAGCCTAATTAAGGAAGACTTGGGTAAATAACACGGGTCGCGCTGCGACTAGAATTGCGCGAAGACAGTATCGCAGGGGCAAGGTGCCCATTGGTGTGCATAGCATAGTAACTACGAAGGTTGGACAACGTACCATTCACCTCATATCAGACATCCCCAGGGTGCGGAAACCTGGTTCTAGCACCCTCCCATACTACTTCGGGTGAGACCTTAGTCCGCGTTCCGCGGATTGTTGCCAAAAGGGTTAGTAGTACCAGGATTTGCTTGGCTAAATCACTTCTGAACCTGGGTTAGGCCCCACTAAGCCAACAAATGGTTCCATTGCCAGGACCGAGATCTGCATAAGGGATGTCTAATGTCATGCCACTGGAACCTAACAAAGAAGCAAATTGAAGAATGGTTGGACAAGAAGATTCACGAGTTCACGACACAGGAAAACAGAACTCCGCAAGTATCTAAAGAAAAGTGGTTGGAGCTCTATGTGTATACAGAAATCCACGAGATTTTCTTTGCATCCTTTTCGTCTAAGTTGTATGAGTGGATCGTGAAGTTAGTCCACAGCTAGGGAAGGTGTAGGCTCGACAAACCAATAGTGTGGACTCTGGAATTAGTGTGCAGACTAGAAGCATTAGAAGATAAGATCGTGCGAGCTGTGGACCATTGGCTCGACTGGATAATAGGGGGATTTATCACTGAGTTTGCGGTAGACATGACTGTGAGCTACAACGAGGCATAGCGACGCTTTCTCAAAGGACGCGAGGTAAGTATCTTAAATATTTGAATACTTGGATTAAGATGCTATTATGTGAAAAAAGGGTCATGAGAATACATTAATGTTTGGGACTACGCGAAGCAGAAAGATATACAAAAGTAGCGAAGAATTAGAAAACAGTCCCTTAATTTCACCCTTGCGAGAGAGCGAGGAAGAGTTCACGAAGGTCTCTCTGAGAAGCGCAGTCAGTTTGATAAGGCAGCACATTCCGCGGTTACCACCTCCACCCACACCGCCACCCACTTCACCTCCCTCACCTCCATCGCCACCCACTCCACCTCCACCACCTCCACAGTTCAGTATGGCGAGTGCGATCAAACTACCAATATTCAGAGGAGTAGGGAATGAAGATCCGGACCAATTCTGGTTTGTGGTAAGAGCAGTATGGGAAGCACAAGGTGTCACGGATGACAATATTAAGAAGGCTACATTGGTGAGTGCACTGCAGGATTGTGCATTAACATGGTACATCAAGCACTCTAATGACCACCCAAACATAGGGATAGCAGAGATCCAGAATGTGCTGAACAGGGAATTTAACAGGCCAAAGTCAGAAACACAATCAATCATCGGGTTTAAAGAAATCGCGATGCTCCCGGGTGAGACTCCCTGTGATCTGGATCAACGGATGAAGAGTACGATCCATGAAGCCAATATGATGTTGACAGATGGACAACATCACGCAAGGTTTGTAGCATCTCTAACATCGCACTTGAGGACGACGCTGTCACAACATAAACTTTCCACCCAGGCCGAAGGAATGGAAATGACAATGAGATTACATGAGACCCCGATACAAGACTCTAGGTTGGGAGTTCAACAAATCCACGCGCAACTATAGAATCTGTGTTTGGAAATGCAAAGCTTGAAGCAGGATAAGGCACTGCGGCCAGAGGCGCGCGAGGAAGTATGGTGCATAAAATGCAAAGGCCAGGGTCATGACAAGGATCACTGTCCAGTGTTCGTGAAATACTTGGTAGGAGGAGGGTCAATGCCATTAAGACTGGAGGCACAGGCAGGGCCAAGTGCAGCACCTGCTTTATAGTGCGCGATCTGTCAGATAGGAGGGAAACACACGACGAATAATTGTCATTTGTTGCAGAAGTATACACAGACACCTCAACAACAGTTTGGCAATTTCTGTAGGTCGATAGGCCACGATGAGCGCACTTGCTGTAGTTACAAGCTAATGATGGGTCGGACCCCTGCCTATAGGATGCATACTAA
Source organism: Pinus tabuliformis (assembly GCA_031772625.1). Taxonomy (NCBI): domain Eukaryota; kingdom Viridiplantae; phylum Streptophyta; class Pinopsida; order Pinales; family Pinaceae; genus Pinus; species Pinus tabuliformis. The sequence continues at coordinate 206,456,757 of CM062819.1, forward strand.
AATGCGAGCCCTCAACCCAGATGCGGGGATGGCGCGCGCTGGATTTTAGGGGCGAGGTTGAGAACGAGGTGGAATGGGACTAGGAAGGGGCCACAAACAATTAATTTGTTACAATTGCGGAGGACTAGGGCACTATGCTCACGATTGTACCAACCCGACAAGGATATCCTGTTCGTATTGTGCTCAGTTTGATCATGAACAATAGACTATCCTATGTTGATCACAAGGACATGTGAAAAAGGGGTATTCCAGCCTCCCCCGACTGAGAATATACAAATGATGAGGTCTGTGTCGCGCAAAGAGGACCCGAATGTAAACATGATGCTCAGAAGCAGTATGACCATGGGAGATGATACGGGGAAGCAGCCAGAGGAAAGTACGTGGGTTCGCAAGGCTCCTGCAAAGGAACCCAAGTTTGACTTAGAATGTGCAAAGGATACATTCATGGAAGCTAAGAAGAGCTTTGCGGAGGCCTCCTCTTCAGGGAGTAAGGATCAACCAGAGCCAGGAATGGATCCTTCAATTCTCACTACCTTTCTAGAGATATGTTTGAAACTGCTGCGTGAAAACAAGGTAGTTAAAGGACTACAGGAACTGATCACCAAGTGCGTGGGGTCAGGAGAACTGCGCGTAGTCCGGAAATTGGGGAAGCATGCATTGCGCGCTGGAAGGGAAATGAAGTTGACTGCACAGATTGGTGAGTATGAAATGGATAAGGTAATCTTAGATCCGGGTTCAGACGTGGATGTATTACTGAAGCAGACATGGGAATGCATGGGTAGGCCCATGTTACAATGGTCCTATATTCAGTTACGAATGGCGAGCCAAAAAAATATTTTGCCCATGGGAAGGTTGCAAAGGGTAACAGTTGATATTGAAGGCGCAAGTGCACAGGCGAATTTTGAAGTAACAAAGATTATCGATGACAGTAATCCCTATCCTGCATTGTTAGGAATAGACTGGGCCACCGATATGAATGGAGTCATCAACTTGAAGAAGCACAAAATGGTTTTCGAGAAAAGTCACTACGTGTAGTAGTCCCACTAGACCCAGCAGAAGGAGCGCGCTACACTGAACTAGTGCACGACGATGATAGTGACAATGATCTTGATTGTATTTACAAGATAATTACGCAAGACCAGGATTGGGTAAATCCAACTGTAGATGGGAGGATCTTGTGGGAGTGCGAAAGCTACTGCACTTCAGATTTAGACGAAGAAGTAGAGAGATGGCAGAATCGGTTGCACGAAGTGACGACGCTGAACTGCAACATGAGGGATAGATCACTGTGTTATGTGACAACAGAGGCAAGAGAGCTGCTAACATATGATGGATTGACAGCGGTGGATGAATTCTTGAGCAAATTTGAAAGCGCAGTACTAGAACAACAACAGTTCGATTTGTTGAAGTGGGCACTACGTGCAACACCTGCATGATGGTGGGGTACACATCAAGGAAATTTTGAGGACTGGAGTGGATGTAGAAGGATGATGTGGCTATGGTTTGGAATCCCCCAGTGTTGAACAAGAGTCAGTCAGCAAGGATGGAGAAAATTGCGTGCCCACATGTCTCGATGGGTAGAGACATGTGCTCTGTAGTCCACACAAGCACACCCCAAACTCAGGATTGAAAATCGAAACAGGACGCGACAGCAGGAAAGGTGGCACACATCACAAACATTCAATGTGGAAGCAGTCAATAAGGTATGTAGAGTCCTGAATAGGGTTCACCATGCGAGATGAACTGATTGGGACCTGCACGTGCCAGCAGTTCGATGGGCCTATACGGCCATGTGTAAAAACCTAAGTGCGGAGATGATTCCGAAGATGAGGAGAAGAGTCGAGACCATAATCCTGGAGGAAATGAATCCTCACACAATAGCTCCCATGGATGGGACAGTATGCGAGGACCAGGACAAATGAATTATGCAAATACGCGAGGGTGAACACATGCGAATTCAAGAAGCCATTCGGCGAGGGAACCTTAAACTTCACGAACTCGAAGAAGACCGGGTATGACCGAGGAAGAAGAGCATGTTAATGGATGCAGAGATCAGAAAACTAGAAACTGAAATTACACAAGCGTGTCTTGTCGATAAACTAAGAGTGACAAAGCAAGATATTGACAGCCATACTACTGCATTAGAATATTGTTGTCGAGAACTTGTGACTCTGCTACCATGGCTGCACCTTACCAAACAAGGTAACCAGGGGAGCGCATCGCATAAGGAAGAAAGGACGGCACTAACTGTCGTGAAGGTAATTAAGGAGTGCCCGCGGACTAGGCTGGAAGGTGAATTGAAGTCTTGCATAGGTGGTGCGAACACCTGACTAGCTGTAGGGAGCACAGTCCTAGCACTCCAATAAGTTGAAAGAGAGCGCGAGACTATAAAAGAGTCTGTGAGGGAACTGCGCGATAAGGAGGTTGCGTGTAGGATCGACATGTCACAAGGGTCTCCCGCACAGAGGGGGCTACACTACCATGCGGGTAGGTTGGGAAGTGACTATTGCTGTCACTATTCATGACAAGATATCCAATTTAAGACAAAGAGGAGCGGGCGACGGGCAATTAAGACACGAAGTCAGAAGTAGATTTGGGATGATTTGCCGCCAGGAATGCATTAATGACTTAGAAATGGGAGGAACAGTCAAATTCAAATACGAAAGACGCTATAAAACTACCAAGGTGGGCCATGAGACAACACTTGTTTGTTTGAGATTTGAATTGTTACAAAGGGAACAAAGTGTTGAGCGCCAAGCAGTGTTTGAGCCTCCAAAGTCATGAACAACTACAGATAGCTCGAACAAGATGACAACTACTAGGAGAGGTGTGGGATTTGTAGAGAGTACCATCAGGGAAGCCATGCAAAGCCCTACAGTGCAGGTGGGGGGATGCACCGGAAATTCAAAAATCGCCCTGGACGCTGAGGCCTAAGGCAGATACACAGGCAGCAGGACCAATGCGCATGTCCCCACGAAATCCGCGGTTTGGTAAATTTTCTATGGAAGACAAGGGCAAGACTGTTAACCTTGAGACAGATGATGATGAGGAGGAACTCTAGGATTTCATAGAGGAGATAGAGGCAGATGAAGAAATGGAAGAAGATGTCTAGCTAGTGTGCGCTGTAGCAAAACTACCTGAGTATGTCCCTCCACGAAAAGGGAAAGAAAAAGTACCCAAGAATTTGGATGCCGCTAAGAGCGCACTCCAGACCCCGCTCCTCCCAGATGGAATTTTGTTTGAAGGATCGGTCCTGGGCCGCGTGCCCACAATGAAATTTGAAGATTGGGACCTCACGGATGGTGAGAAGTTCCCACATTTATAGAATGAAAACCTCATGAAACAAAGCAAGGAGGGGTCCATTACAATGCTAGAACCACAGAAATGGCTACACGGTGTGGAGAAGGCCGGGCTACTCCACCTACTATGGATTCCAGATTTTCACCGCGCACTAATTACAATCTTTGTCATCAGGTAGCCGATTTTACTGGTACACGATGGGTACCTGTACCTGGAGGAGCCCATTCCCATCACGACAGAGCTTATTCATAGGATTTCTCAGCTTCCCTATGAGGGAAGGGGCCCCGTGGAAATAGCTGGAAAAAGTAGAGATTTGGCGCTTGTAGAGGCCATGAAGAAGAAATACAAGTTGGAAAAGAAGCAGAGAGGCTACGTAATTAGTAGCATTCAAGACAAAGGGGTGCACGTAGCAACCCAGTTGCTGGCTGGGAAGGTGATGAGAAAATGTTGCGGCAACGAGGTACTAGTGCCGGTCATTGTGCTGGCTGAATAATGCGTGGAGGGGGTCCAATTCAACTGGGCTGAATTCCTCTGTGAAGAATTTCTAACCAACTGCAAGGAAGTTTAGGATTAGGGAAAGAACTTCCACTACACGTGGTTGCTCTTGTTTATCTTATTGGTGACCGGGGAACTGCCTGAGGACAGTCAGTTCCCTCCTCTTGAATAGGACTTGCCAGAGGCGGCAAAATACGCGTCGCTCTAGGCTACGAAGGATGCCACGAGGATCTGCGAGACCAAGATATTCTAGGTGTTCATGGAGGCAAGCATCCAGATGTGGATCAACAAAAGGCCGTGCCTATCCCCCACAGTGTACAATAATCTGCAGAGCTTTGTAGACTTCAAGGCAGATATGCACAATGTGTATATTAGGGCACGTAAGGATTCGGCATAGAACTGGACCAAACTTCCTTTCATCGCGATTGATGATGCCATTTTCATCGTGCACGACTCATGGCCTCCCAAGTGGCGCACCTCGGATCTAGCGGTGCACGATAAGACAACGGTACAAAAATGGAAGGATGCCACCAATCTGCTGGCTCAGTAGAAGTGCAATGAGTAGTTAGCCGCGAAGGTAAGGGCTTTCCATGAGGCAGTGAAGGCCACAACAGAGCAGACCAAGGCCACCAAAAAAGCAGCAATAGCACAGGCACCAGGGGCCACCACGACGCGGGAGGAAGGAGGCCCAGACTTGACCACGGGACAGGGAACAGAGGACACAACAGAAGGCGCGGACCTAAGAATGACATTTACACAACTGAAACGACCGCACGGTATGGAACGAGCAGGCCCACGGAAGAAGACCAAGGCTTCCAAACTGGATAGTGAACCTATTACACTGATAGAGGGTGACCTCTACGACATTGGCGACACAGTTTGCGAGGTCACCAGGGAAGCACTCCAGGAAGCGATGACGGAGCAACAGAATGTGTTGGGGGCCCTTAGGGCCCAGCTACAGGAACTTTAGGTGTAGCCCCCATAGGAGGGAATGGTAGCCACCTACGGTGCCGCAGGTACATCAGCAACAGAGCAGTTGTTGCGGGCCAAAATGGCTAACACCATCGTGCTGCCGGAAGGAGCACTAACAGTGGAAAGCACGGAGGACAGAGTTGCAGTGGGCCGGATCAAGGACTTGGCTTAAACTTGGTTGCCCTTCCGTGGGATACATTATACCAGCTACAGGACGTAGTGACAACAGAACTCCGTGGTAGGGAATGCCGCGCAGTACAGATGCTCAGCAAACACAAAATCAACATTGAGCAGCTTAGTCTACAACGTGATGAAGCGCTGGTGCAGAATCAACAATTGGAGCAAATGGTAGAGAAAGCATGTTGCCATGTTCCAGAGCTAGAAATTGCGACAGATCTACCGGTAGGAGTGCAAATTCACAAATTGGCCAGTGGATTCCGCGAGGCAAAGGAGGAAGGAATGAGGATACAACTAGACCTCACCCTTCAGATTGTTGAACTGCGATTAAAGGTGCAGTCATCCATGCCCCCAGAAGTTAGGGAATAGCGCACTGGCGCTATCCAAAAAGGGCTGGAGGAAATAGGAAAGGTAGTGCAGATCTGTACTATGATGTTGGAAGAATCCTTCGCAGTCCTCACTTCCTTACAGGAGAACCCCACCATACAGCGCTTGGAAATGGAGGTGTGGGAGCTTCAAGTGCAGTATGACAATATGTGCAAAACGACGTAGAAAGTTGTCCTGACCCAACAACTGGTGAAGCTATAGTAGGCGAAGGCGTTGAAGGAACAAGTGGATGCCACGTGACAGAAAGAGGCAGTACTTAAAGCGCGCATCCAACCTTGGATTGATGAGGCCTTCCTCATCACTACCGCTATCGAAGGAGAGCTCGCAAAGATGAAGGTGATGCATGCCTTAAGTCAATGATTTACCCCTAACATCGAGCATTCAGTTGAAAGAGTAGAGCAGATCCAGTAGATGGCAGAACAGTGCACTGCGGACCTTCGTGCAGCACAGGCATAGTTGGAGGTGCTCCGTGCCAAGATCACCGCACCAGCAGAGTGACTCGGGATGAGTCACGATGATTGTGTTTGGGGCTTGTTGGGCATGGGATCCCCCACAACATGTTTTTGGGGCTCAAAGCCCAAGTTTTGTTCAATTGTATTATAAGACTCCATGAATTGTAGGTGCAGAGAGCGAAGTCTAGGATGAGTCCTAGGGCTCTCCACCCTAAAATATTGTAATTTAATATAAAGTTGTGTCGGCCTACCCATGGTCCGTGGACCATGGGATTGTATAAATAGAGCGAGGCTGTAAGTGTAAAGATAACTAAGAAAAATAATGATAGAATAGCGAAGGCATGGTTCAAGATTAGAGTTGGATCTTAAGGGTACTAGGTTATAGTAGTAGGAAGAGGTTCTGCAGCTGAGTGTGTAGAGGCCTAGAAGAGTCTGCAACTGAGTGCGCGGAACCCTGTAGCTGAGTGCACAGGACAGAGTTGGGTCTATAAGTGGAATTGAATGTTAATAAAGAGAAGTTTACTCTGTGCATCTATTCTTGAATCTGTATTTTGATGTTATGCATTACTTTTACTCTGTTTATTTACTGCGCACAATTGATGAATGCTTGTATGAATGATTATATATAACAATAATATAAGTAATCAGCTAACAGAGCCTAATTAAGGAAGACTTGGGTAAATAACATGGGCCACGCTACGGCTAGAACTGCAAAAAGACAGTATCGCAGGGCATAGGGTGCCCACTGGTGCACATAGCGCAGTAAGTGCGAAGGTTGGACAATGTACTGATCACCTCATATCAAACATCCCCAAGGTGCGAAAACTTGGTTCTATCACCCTCCCATACTACTTCGGGTGAGACCTCAGTCCATGTTCCGTGGACTTTTGCCAAAAGGGCCATTAGTACGAGGATTTGCTTGGCTAAATCACTTCTGAACCTAGGTCAGGCCCCACTAAGCCAACATTATGCATTGTCATTGAAAGGGTTATTAAATTATGTCTTTCCTCAAGGTTTTAATGGTATTCTTGGTGATTATTCACCTTGCCCATTTCGCTAAATGAAGTCCATGTTTGGAATATGTATATCTTTTTGCGCAATTTTTAAAGGGTAAGTGAGTTTATCCTTGAAGTTCTCATGGAAGAAAGGCTCGACAATATCACACTACGCTAATTAGAAATTTTTGAATAAGTCCCTATTTGCACTTAAAAGATTATATATTTGAAACAAATATGTGTTTAAAATACTTTCATTTGATCTTTCTATATTTTTGAAATATTAGATTTAGAAAGAGCCCAATTAACACTATTAGGCCCTTTTGAAGTTGTATTTTATAACTTTGAAAATTATTTGGTGAACGACTAAGATTTTTGATTTATTTGAGACTAACCATTTTCAAAAAGCTCTAATACAATATACGACAAGTTCTTCTTTCAAATTCAACCATCTAAGAAAATGCCTAGATGAAGTATCATGTCTCTTTCAAACTTATTTGAAAGAAAGTTGTTTTAATAAAACTATTAGATCTATAAACTTTAAATGTAATTGATATTGAAAAAAAGTCAACATCACAATATCAAATCCTAAAATCCTCCAACAGGATTTTCAATTACTTTTAGTTATCTTAGTGAGCATTTGATTAGCTATACATTGAAATTATCAATTTGAGGTTCATTTGGAACTTGTGAACTATCATGCACAATATTTTGTAGTGAAATCTATTGTGTGTCCTAAAGTTGTAGTAATATGATTGTTGTTACAAAACAAGATAAAAATGATTTCATGGGTCACTGATATGACTAAAAACACCTCAATTTGTAGGAAATAAAGCACTCTTGCAAAAAAGTAAATCATAGGGAAAGTAAATCAAAATTCATGAAAGTAAAAACACTTGCAAAATAGTAAACACGCCAACTGTTAGAAGTGACCTATTCAAGTAAAATGATATTATTGGTTTGTTGTAAAAATGATGCAATGACACATGCCTATGATGCAAGGAATGACAATCAATATATAACCCAGAAACAATTTACAAACACACAACACTTAGTCATAAGATGATACTAAAAACATAGTAAAAGTAAACTACAAGCGAGTTGCAGCAACAACCGGAATTTCCAGAAACACACAAATTTGTTTGTAAATCCTTAACTTTGGAATTTATGCTTGAATTACATAACTTGGATTTGCAACAAAAATTAAGTAATGTTACTACAACATGCAGGAAAATATTGGAATTGTATCAACATGAAACAATTGTAAATGATCAAAACTATAAATACTTACTACCTACTAATGCTTCCTAGCAGTACCAAGCTAAGTAGGGGGGCCTACCTCCTTATATGAGGTATTTTGAAACCTTAAGTCACATGATGTTATATACCTAGGGGGCATAATATGGGGTACCAAGGGAGGTACCCAAGGTAATAATGTAATAATGGGATGGGCCATAGTAATAAATAAGGTTGTTAACCCATATCATCTAAGGGACCAGAAGTAGTTAATAATAATGTAATGGGCCCATGGTATTAGTTTGATGGTATGAGGGAACCATGGTAATGATCCATGGTATTGTATGTATGAGGCCTATATAGAGGCTAGAGACTCCACATGGAGAAATAGTGAAGGATCATTGTATGAACAGGCATATGGCTTGTGGAGTGTTCTCCTTCCTTAAGGAGTGAATGTATGGTGTTGCCCTACCTTAAGGGTTTGATCAATAAAGAAGCATTTCTATCTATTTCTATCTTTTTATTCTTGGTTTATTTCTATTATCATAATATCTTTGGGTTAGATCTATACCAATTGGTATCGGAGCTATAACAAGTGGTATCAAAGCACTTTCTTGGGCACAAAAGTGGAGAATTTTTTTTTTTTTGCAGGATTTCTGGGGCAGCGAGTTGCAGATCAGATCTGTACATTTTGATGCAAGATATACTAAATATAATTGTAGATCTGGATTATTTTTGAAAAAATAGCCGATTTCAAAAAAAAATCGGTGGAATCGGAGTCCGGATGAAGGAGATATCGCTGATTTAAAAATCAGTGGGGTTGCAGACAATGTTTCAGGGCAGCGGGTTTGCGGCACAGATCTGGACGTTCTGGTGCAAGATATGAAAAATCCAATTGTAGATCTGGATTCTATGTGAAAAAATACCCGATTTCAAAAAAACAATCGGTCGAATCGGAGTCCGGATGAGGGAGATATAGCTGATTTAAAATCATCTCTTTTTTGCAGAAATTTTGGTGACGGCGGGAGAGTTGTAGCACAGATCTGAAATTCCAAGTGCTTGGATCAAGATTTCTACCACATGGGTCGATGCAGAATGATTGTTCCATTTCTAAAAATAGGTTATAATAGGGATTCTGAGCAATATTGATGGAACTGTGACCATTTCAAATTTTCGCAAATATTTTTTGTGATGGCGGGCCTAGATCGGAATTTGAGGGACTTGTATAAATTTGATGGTTCTCATCCAACTAGATGGCTAGCACAAATGGAGAAATATTTGGCTTCCATCTATGATAATGAGACTCAGGTTATGGTGGGAAGCATGTACTTGGACAATGAAAGACGACAATGGTGGCAAGAGCATCAACGTTCCAATGGAAGGTTTTTGACTTGGGACGCCTTCAAAAAATCTCTTATAGAGCGCTTTGACCGTAAATCTAATCTTGTGGATAAGCTCACACAGATAGAGACATAGCCTAGCAAAGATTTTATTTTTACAGGAAAGAAGGAAACCAAGTGTTGACACCTAATCCGAAACGGATGAGGTGAAGTTGGACAGTCATCTAGAAGATGAACTGATCCGTTTTTGTATATGTATAAATATTAATAGTCTAATGAATAAACTCACTCAGTTGTTTTGCGCTCATTAATTTCTGAGCTAACCTGGCCTGACATGGTATCAGAGCCCAGGTCCCAGGTTCCAGAAATAGCGTAACTCCTCTGCTGCCTCATGAAACCTCTGCTCCCTGGCGCACCAGCGCTGCATACGCTCTCTGCTCTTCTGACATCCCTTCTGACATCGCTGCATACGCCCTCCCTTTCGCTGCGTTGAGGTCCGTTGCTGTATGTGGAAGTCGTGGAAGAGAACAAAGGTCTCCGCCCGGTTACCATACTATCAAGGAAACGGTAACGTTTTATTGTAAGAAGAACTGCGTTAATGTATTGACTGTATTGAAGCTGCGTTAATATATTAAGAGCTGGTTTAAACGTATTGAAGACTGCTTTGAGAAACTTTAATGGTTGAGTGCGTATATTGAAGACTGCTTTGAGATATTTTAATGGTTGAGTGCGTATATTGAAGACTGCTTTGAGATATTTTAATGGTTGAGTGCGTATATTGAAGACTGCTTTGAGATATTTTAATGGTTGAGTGCGTATATTGAAGACTGCTTTGAGATATTTTAATGGTTGAGTGCGTATATTGAAGACTGATACATGGTATCTGCTGTTGAAACGTTAATGGTATCACTGCGTTTTTAATGCTGGCTGCTGCGTCATTATTTTTAAATAACCAATGACCACTGCGTTAATAATGCCCTCCTCATGACTGCGTTTCTGGTGCGGTGAGCGTGGATCGAACACGCGAAGCTTTCTTAAACTCAAGCTGAGTCTTGTTATTACTGGCTTGACTGGCACCATGCTTTTTGATGCTGCTGCTGAAGCGTCCTACTACTGATGCGCTTGATGATTTGTTTTGAAGGTGTCCAAGGGAATGCCTTTTGATGGCAATGTGTTGTAAGACCGAAAACACATTTTATTGTGTAGATTAGCAAGCAAGATCATTACTTCTTCAAAGAGACTGAATGAACGTGTTCAAACATGTGCCTTGACTACATCTATTCCGGATTGTGTACCTGTAAATATGCAGTTTTGACTGATTTATATTGATAGACTGTGCATTTTAGGGTCTTGAATGAACATGTGATAGAAGTTTCTCAATAAATTCAGCAGTGATATATGTAAGCAGTCATATATAAGTGACCGCCCTCATTTTTGTTAAACTGTGATATATATTGATATATGGAAAAGCAGTGAGTGCCCTCATTTTTGTTAAACTGTGATATATATTGATATATGGAAAAGCAGTGAGCGCCCTCATTTTTGTTAAACAGTGATATATATTGATATATGGAAAAGCAGTGAGCGCCCTCATTTTTTAAACAGTGATATTGTGATATATGTGAGCAGTATTTGAGCGCGCCCTTTGATTTTTGAACAATGATATATATATGTGAGCAGTGATATATATAATGCATAAGGCAATCATATAAGGATATTTTTACAGAAGTTTTTGGCAGAGATATTTTTTCAGAAGGATTTTGTTTACAGAAGTTTTTGGTAGAGATATTTTGTTACAGTATGCATTCAAGAGAAAGAAGAAGATACTTCAGAGGCAGGGGGGGCAGACACCCTCAAGAAGAAAATGCAGACTTACATTGCATTCGCTGCAAACAAAAAGGATCTCATGATGCTTCTACATGCAAACTACCATGGGAAAAGATTGAGCAGAGAAGAAATCAGCAGAAAGGTAAAACTGATGACTCAGACAAAGGTAAAGCACCTGAATCTGCTCACTATATTGAGGCACAATGTAACATTGGAGTAAATGAAGATCTGTTTAATGCTTCACTTACTTCTTCGAAAAATGACTGGTTGCTTGATTCAGGAGCAACCTGTCATATGACTTATAGGAGAGATTTCTTTGAAGATTTCACTGACAATGTTGATGGAGCAGTATACTTTGCAGATCAGTCAAAAATCAAGCCATCAGGGCTTGGCACAATCAGGCTTAAACTGCCTGATCTTCCAGACTTTCTTCTGGATCATGTTCTATATCTCCCACAGCTGAAGAGAAACTTGCTGTCCCTGGTCCACATCCGCCAGCAAGGTCACTCCATTCACATGTTTGATGGAAAGCTTGAGGTAAGAAAGGCATCTGACCACTCACTTGTCATGAGGGGTATAGAAGAAGAAAGACTCCTTAAACTGCAAGGAACCTCTGCTCATGCACAACATTTTTCATATATTTCTCATCATGATGAAGGTGCACTTCCATCAAGTTTATTATGGCATGCTAGATTTGGACATTTAAACTATGATAGTCTCCGCTTGTTGAAGAAAAATGGTGTTGTTGGTTTGCCTACAATTCCTAGAAAACATAAACAATGTGATGCTTGCATTCTAGGAAAGCATAGCAAACAGTCTTTTCATGATTCACATTCAAGAGCACATAGGAAGCTTGAACTTATTCATTCAGATTTATGTGGTCCAATGCCTGTTCCTTCTGCAAATGGAAATAAGTATATCATGAAATTTATTGATGATTACACCAGAATGTGTTGGGTTTACTTATTGAAGAACAAATCTGATGCTTTTCAAACATTCAAGAATTTTCATAAATGGATTGAAAATGATGCACAATCTCATATTGGGTCTATTCGCACTGATAATGGAAAAGAATATACATCAAATGAATTTGAACACTATCTTCGCCAACATGGGATTAAACATCAAACAACTGTGCCTTATAATCCTCAACAAAATGGTGTAGCCGAAAGAATGAACAGAACAATTTTGAATATGGTACGATCCATGCTTTTCTTCAAAAATGTAAAGACAATGTTTTGGGCTGATGCTGTTCTATGTGCTGCATATATAAAGAATAGATGTCCATCTAGTGCTATAAGAAACAAGACTCCTTATGAATTGTGGTATGGACATGTTCCTTCGGTAAAACATCTCAGGATTTTTGGTTCCACCTGTTATGCTTTAATACCAAAGGTACATAGAAACAAACTTGGTGCTAGAAGTCGTAAGTGCATCTTCCTGGGGTATTCAAACACATCTAGAGCATATCGCCTTTATGATGAAGTAAATAAAAAGTTTGTTTTATCTAGAGATGTCGTTTTTCTTGAATCATCCAAATTTGACAGTGTTGTTGAGCGGCAACTTGATCACTTGGATAGATTCACAAAACCGAAATCATTCCAAGAGTTTGATAATCAGATTCCACATCTTGAAGGGGGGATTCCTATACTAGATCAACATGTGGAATCTCCTTTTGAAGAACAATCTCCCCTGCATGACACTCCAACAACGGATGATGCTTTAAGTGATGTAATTGATAGAATTGGGAGACTCAATCTTGATTCAGACCCAACTCAATCAACAGAATAGCCTGGACCATCTCAGAAAGGTCCCCCAAAGTGGCTGACAAAGACACTTGAAAGTGTTCATCCTGATGAAATTGGAAAAACAGGAACCAGAAATTCAAACCGACAAGATGGAGGTGATGTAGATAACTCTAATTCACCTGTTGATATGGATGTTACTTATGATTGTGAATTGAACTTGTCTACAGATTTTGAACCAACTTCCTTCAAAGAAGCTGCTTCTCATGATGAATGGAAAGAAGCGATGCAGAAGGAGTATGATGCCCTCATAAAGAATGGCACTTGGAAGCTGGTTGATCCTCCATTTGGAACCAAACCAATTGGCTGCAAGTGGGTCTACAAGAACAAGTACAAAGCTGATGGCTCACTTGACAAGCACAAAGCTAGGCTTGTGGCAAAAGGTTTTGCACAGAAGGAAGGGGTCGATTATGAGGAAACTTTTGCTCCCACAGCAAAATGGGCCACCATCCGGACACTCTTTGCACTAGCTGCTCAGAACGGTTGGAAAGTCCATCAAATGGATGTAAAAACTGCATTCTTGAATGGAGATCTAAAAGAGAATGTTTTTATGTCCCAGCCTGAAGGATTTGCTGTGAAAGGACATGAACACAAAGTATGCAAACTTGTGAAGTCCTTGTATGGCCTCAAACAAGCACCACGAGCCTGGTATGAAAAACTAACTGAGCATCTTCTGAAACTCAACTTCAATCATTTTGATCTTGATGATGCAACTTTATTTGTCAAGAAAGTTGGCAAAACAGTTGTATATCTTGTGGTATATGTAGATGATCTTTTAATGACAGGGAACAATGAAAGCTATATTGCATCCATAAAGAAAGAATTAGGAAATTTTTTTGAAATGACTGATTTGGGCTATGTTCATTACTATCTTGGCATTGAAGTAACCCAACACCCAAAGTCCATATTTCTTTCTCAAAAGAAATACATTGGAGATTTGTTATACAGATTTGGCATGACAGAGTGCAATCCCCTCTCTACTCCAATGGAACAAAACTTGAAGCTCACATCTACTGAAGGAAAGGAATTTGAGGATGCAACTAAGTATAGACAGCTTGTAGGAAGTCTCATCTACCTCACTACTACTAGACCAGACATTTCATTTGCTGTTGGAATCCTCTCCAGGTTTATGCAAAGGCCTTGTGAGGGACATTGGTCTGCTGCAAAAAGAGTCCTAAGGTACTTGAAGGGAACTCAAGACCTTGGAATCAAGTATACACAGGTGGACGACTTCAACTTGATTGGATACTCTGATTCAGACTTTGATGGAGACAAAGAAACTGGGGTATCTACTTCAGGATATGCTATGAGTCTTGGATCAGGAGCTGTCTCTTGGAGATCACGCAAACAATCAGTACCAGCAGATTCCACAACAGAAGCAGAATACGTGGCAGCAGCTGAAGCAACGAAAGAAATTGTGTGGCTCAGGAAAATTCTTGAAGATTTGCAGGTAAAACAAATACAATCAACTCCACTCATGATTGATAACACATCTGCAATAAAGTTGGCCAAGAACCAAAAGTTCCATGATCGTACTAAGCACATCAATACTAAATATCATCTGATCCGACATCATGTTGAGGCCAAAACAATCCATCTCCGTCATTGTTCCACAAACGAGCAAATTGCAGACATCTTCACCAAAGCGCTTGGAAGAGAAAAGCTTGAAAGATTCAGAACGATGCTTGGACTCACCAACATCCCTTCAGATTAAGGGGGGGAATGTTGACACCTAATCCGAAACGGATGAGGTGAAGTTGGACAGTCATCTAGAAGATGAACTGATCCGTTTTTGTATATGTATAAATATTAATAGTCTAATGAATAAACTCACTCAGTTGTTTTACGCTCATTAATTTCTGAGCTAACCTGGCCTGACACCAAGGAACCAAAAGGGTTATTTTTTGCTGGTATCTTCGTATTGCAGGTTCAGGGATTGATTTAGAAGGAGAAAATCATTGTGTCTATAAATCCGAGTTGCAAGCAAAATCTCATAAATGTCAACTTGGCAAAAAAATTGCAAGTTCCAGCAAAACAAATTGAAAATACACAGGTTGATGATAAGGATAACGTGGATGTTGTTTTGGGATACCCTTGGATGGAATCAGTGGGTACTATCAATATTAATGTACAGAAGAAATTCCTGAAGCTCTGGTATAAAAAGAAGAAAATTACATTACAGGATATTTCCATTAATAAACAGGTAGAGTCCAAGGAGGCTGAAGCAGAAGATGTTCCAGGGTCTGACATATTAGATGATGAACCAGTGATGATAGACAATCAAACACAAAGAGAGGCTGAAGCAGAAAAGGTTATAGGTGCTGATACATCAAAGGAGGGCTCAGTGGTTGAAGTAATATTGAAAGATAAGACACCATAACAGGCACAACAACATGCACCAGATAACGGTCAGGCTCTTGTAAGGGGTGAATTAAAGAAAAAGCCATCGTGGATTCAAACTTCAACATATCATCACCCACATCGCCCTGCAAGACAACCAGCAAGATGGCAACCAATTAGCCACATGGACAACAACCCCCGCAGGACAGATAGAGAGGAGCGAAGATCCACCTACTGCACATCCACACAGAAGAGCTACCACAATCAACTTCCATCTCAAGCGAGCAAGGCACCAGCGAGATCAAAGGGTTCACATTTCTCTTGGATGGCTAGATGTACGTGCATGGTACCAGTGGACTACTCTTTTGAGTAGATCTTATTATTTGTGTTCTTCCCATGTTTCGGGGACGAAACATGCTTAGGGGGGTGGAATGTTATATACCTAGGGGGGATAATATGGGGTACCAAGGGAGGTACCCAAGGTAATAATGTAATAATGGGATGGGCCATAGTAATGAATAAGGTGGTTAACCCATATCATGTAAGGGACCACAAGTAGTTAATAATAATGTCATGGGCCCATGGTATTAGTTTGATGGTATGAGGGAACAATGGTAATGATCCATGGTTTTGTATGTATGAGGCCTATATAGAGGCTAGAGACTCCACATGGAGAAATAGTGAAGGATTATTGTATGAACATGCATCTGGCTTGTGGAGTGTTCTCTTTCCTTAAGGAGTGAATGTATGGTGTTGCCCTACCTTAAGGGTTTGATCAATAAAGAAGCATTTCTATCTATTTCTATCTTTTTATTCTTGGTTTATTTCTATTATCATAATATCTTTGGGTTAGATCTATACCACATGATCACAAAATTAACATTGAGAAATTGGAGCAAAAAAAACATTCTATTACAAAGAATAGAGAAACTACACAATAGTTAACGATACATTCTTCCTTTTCTTTTCCTCCTCCTAGACTTTGAAAGAAGCTAGGTATTTATACAATATGCTTGCTATCTAAACTAAGTGAAAGTTCAAGCGACCAACTCGAGAGAATAAAATGGATTTTCCTATTGCAATAGTTTGTTCAGAAATTGGTATTAATTAAACAAATGTTGACATGGATCAGTTGGGTGTCATTGGCAATTGAGTTGTCCTTTTAAATCAATCACCCACTCTCCTCTTTCATCTTCCATCATGAGAGATTCATGTTGAGCATAAAAATAGAGAATTAACCGATGAGATAGTGTAGTATGATGGAGTTACAACTACGAGAGTTGCATCAATGAAAAATCCATGGATTCCATTTACAACATGGCATTCATGAGTTGTAGTAGTTTCACTGATCACGAGAAAGTTGCAACATTCTCTTCTATAACTACTCAAGAAGAAGTCACAACAATATAGAGGAGTTGCAATGATGGTACGGAGGAGAGTCATAGGACTTTCCTATCTTGGTCTGAGGAGTTGCAACACCTAAGTGTCGACTAGCAGCACTTGTTGCAGGGTTGTAGTTGGTGTTGCAACAACATATAGGAGTTGCAACCATTAGATTTTTCTCCTGTTTGATAGTGTGAGTATGAAAGATGAAAATTTTCAACATGATGCATAAGAATAAGTGTAAAGTGGTGAAAAAGAGACTATTCATAACTACACCAAAAATAGGGTAATAATGGATGAAAAATGCATAAGGAAGGAATGGAAAGTGGAAGAATGACATAAAAAATATTATGGGTGGGTGTTGAAAATGTGCCAATTTGGACACTTGTCATGCCCCCCCAACCAAAAATTTTACATGTCCCTTATGAAACTAACATTCAATTAGAGTCAGTAGAATAGGGCTCCCATGGATGTTGCTAAGGCTAAAATCTTCCTATCCTACTTCATCTAGAAGGAGGTGATCCAGGAGGATCTCGTTAGATCAGTTGCACAGGTTCATCGTTAGTGTTCAGTGTCATTGTCAGCATTCAGTTCAGTGTCGTCAGCTTTGACAATGGTGTTTATGTTTTTTCATGGTGTTTAGTTGATATGGTTTAGTACCTGTCTGTCGACATATGGTTGTTGTCAGTTCCGCTAGGATTTGGTCGTCGACATGAGTTTGTCGTTCGTCTCGTAGGATTTGGGTTTTGTCATCCACTTGTAGGTTGATCGACATGAGTGTGTCATCCATTGTAGGGGTTCGATATGGTTTGTCATCATGTGATGTCGTCGCAAAAGTAGCTTTGTGACGAAGATGTGTGTTTGGGTGAATGTCACTTTGTGACAAATGATTGTAATCAGGTTTTGATGAACACTATGTATTAAACCCTAAAACTACATCTAATCCAAAACCTAATCCTACACCCTAACCTATCAAATTCATGCATCAAAATACATTAAGCCTATGCTAAAGGCCAACCCTAAGCGTTAGACCTAAATCTATGTGTTAAACAATACATAAAACCCATTGTCCTAAGTCAAAAAACCCATGTAATAACTCTTGACAATGAATTATGTCAAAACATTACAAAAAAAACAAACAAAACAGTCATAAGCTGCCAATTTGACCACGCGGGGTCCTAATCGCAGCAAATACATGTGAGACGAGATGTGATTAGCCGTTGGGGTTTGTATAGTCATCTAGCTTGACCGCAGCGGGGTTATCGCATGTGAAAAAGCTACCGAAAATCATGAAATGTGAGCGCCGGGTTAGCCAACCGTCAATTGCCATGGTTAACTGTCAGCAAAACCGCTGGCATTCAAACCGCGAGCTCAATTATCTGCTCACATGAGCTGTCATCACCTCCAGCTATTTATTAACCACCAATGGTTTTCTCTTTAGAATATGGTCAAATTTGGGTTTTTGTATGGAGTTTTGGATATTTAATTACACCTAGGTGCCTAATGTCACAATGTGACATAAATTCTTCAACTAAGACCTTAATTTTTAACCCTACACATCAGCTCATGCATTCTAAAGATGGAAAATAGAAGTTAGAATGAATCTACAGGGGTTATAAAAGGCTGTGTTTTTACTCATTGAAGGGGGGAGAGTGATTTTTGTTTTTGTATGCAGATTCTGGAGGTCATAGTCATTTTTGTTTTTAGTGTAACAGGAGCATTTAGAATCAGAATTGGGAACCGTGAATGGCATTGGAAAGATGGTTCAGAGAGATATTATTTGATAGTGATCAGAAGTGCCTGCGTGCACATTCAATTTGGTCAATTCTCTGTGTAACCGTCCTCTTTTGTTTCAATCCTAATAAAGAGGTCGCCCATCTTGAAAGCGGACCCGGAGACGTAGTCCATTAGGGAAGAACTCCGTAATCAATATTGTTGTCTAGTATCACTTTGTTTTTGTTGTTTTCAATTTTGTTATGCATCTTACTTATGTTTAATCAGCTATCATAAAATATTTCTTCTCAAGAAGTTCTCTCGATTTTCGCACTTTCAGTTAACATTCAAATCATTAATGGCTAATCAATTCTACATTAGTTTTAACTTATGATCATTTCAAATCATATAATTTTGTATTAGAGTAGGTTGCATTTGTAGAATTTTCCATTGAATGTTAACTAGGTCAAAGTCGCAACGAGGAGAAGGAATCCTTGAGTAGATTGATTTAGATATTGGAAAGCGATGAGTTGTTCATAAGTCGACCATGATAGGATTTGATGCAGGTGAAAACACTGAAACTAAGATGAGTGATGAACAGTTTCAACAAGCATTCTTGACTATGCAGTAGATGTTGGGAGAACTATACAAAGACAAGAAGGCGAGAGATGCAGCTTCTTCTTCAAAGACATCGAAGAAGGACAAAGGTAAAGGAAAGGGTCATAAACCACCTTCACCTCCATCATCTCCATCACCCTCTTCTTCTTCTTCTTCCAGTGCAGAATTTAAAACAGAAAAGAAACCTAATAAAAAATCTCTTTTGAAACTTGATGTAAAATTTGAGTTACCTATTTATGATGGCGAAATGAATCCTGAAAAGTTAGATAACTGGATTAAGCAGTTAGAAGTGTATTTTCGTATTCAGAACATTTCTGATGATAAAATGAAAATTCAGTTAGCTACACCTAGAATGGGGGGAACAACTTTAATCTAGTGGGAAAGTAAAACTAAGATAGATGTAAAGTGGAAAGGAAAAGTCTTCTCTTCATGGGCTAAGTTTTTAAAAGCTTTTAGGAAAAAATTCTATCCTTTAGGATACATGTAGCAAGTTGTTATTTATTGGAAGCATCTGAGGCAAGGTAAATGACAAAGTGTTTAGGAGTTTACTCAGGAGTTCAGAAAGAAAGTAATGGTGCTTGGTATTTCATTGGATACATGTGAAACTTTATTAAAATACATCAGCAATTTACATTCATATTTGCAGCATACATTATTGATGTTTAATCTTGATGATTTTGATGAAGTGTTTATTCAGGGCATACATATTGAATTAGGTGGCAGAACATTCAAGTTTTCATCGCAGTCATCCAAAGAGTTGGAAATCAAAGATTCCAATGACAGTAAAGGGAAGAACAATTCGAAGAGAAGAGAAAGAAATCAACGATAGCTCAGAAGGAAAGACCTACTTGTTCTCATTGCCAGAGAATCGGTCATGATGAATCTAAGTGTTGGAAAATTCATCCAGACTTAAGCCTAAAAATTTCCTTAAGGAGAAGGATGAAAAGAAGGAAATTGTAATAGTCCAGCAAGATCTAGGTTCAGATTCAGGTTATGAAAGGAGGATAACTGCTATGGTTATGACAGGCAAAATTTTTGACATTGGTTCAAGTTCAAAAACTATTGCATCTTCATCAAACATAAATCCTTCAAATGAGGATAAACGAGTTGAATTGTTTAACATAAGGATAACTTCTAAGCACACAAGGATAGATACAATGTTTGATAGTGGATCACATGCCAATCTAATATCTAAATATTTAGTTAAGAGTTTGGGTTTGGAAACACGGAATCATCCAAGACCCGACCCATTAGGATGGCTAAATAAATCAACTAAGATAAAAGTCACAAAACAATGTTGATTAAGATTTTCCATTACAACTAATTACATTGATGAAGTGGAATTAGATGTGATTCCAGTAGACATATGTGGAGTTGTCTTAGGAAGTCCTTATCTTTATGATCGTGATGCAATATTTTACAGGAGAGAACATAAATATCACCTTAAGAATGATGGGGTTGAATTTATTGTCAGGGCACATCAAAACAAAAATCACTTCAATTTAGTTGTTACTAATTAGATGAAGCAATTAATAAGTTCAAATAAAATATTTGTAATCATGCGTGTAAAGGAACAACATAACAATCAACATGATGCTTGTTTAAGTTATGGGACTAAACTTAAAGATAACTTGATCAAAGGGATAGAAACTATTCCAGTTCTATGTAAAAGAAAACATATTACCCACCAGTAGGGAATATAGCATGAATTACAGTTTGTGCCTAAAGTTCCTCTTCCTAATGTCAGAATGAATCAATTCAGTTCAAGTTTGGAAATTAACAGATATAGGGATACAGGTCAATATTGGGGAAAGTCAGTGTTCAATTTCTCTTGTATTGTGTCACCATTTCATGTTTCGAATAGTTTGGAAACCTCTTTTCAAGTGGAGAGGAAGCCTATTTGTTTTCATATCAAAGCCTTTTCTAAAGCAGTGTCAAAGTATTTAAGGGAAACATATGCATCAGGGGGAAGTGCTAATCAATGGAAACATCATTTAATTAATGAAGAAAAAGTGATTCAAACAAATCAACAGCTAATTCAATACTTTCAAATACAAATTAAGTTGCAACAATTTTCACCTTACAATTTGATGGGTTTATGGCAGCAAGTTCACTTAGTAAACAGGAATCAGGAAAGTATAGTTGGTTTGATGTCAAAAGCATATTTGATTGTCTCTGTTATTATGCAAAACATATTGTTCATACATGTCAATGGTATTGAACAATATCCTATAGAGACTGTTTTCAAAGATGATTATGAATCACTGACTCATGGTTCTTCATGGAAAGAAATTAATTGTCATGTTCATAACAAGTTATTTGACCATTATCGCAAGTTTTTCATACTGCACATGGATGGAACATGTCATCAACTCAAAATGTGCCACAGTCAGCATCATCAGGGTCATCACTTGCAAGTGATTGATCGAATGTATTGGTACATCATCAGGGTAAGGTGGAAAGTGAGGGAGCTCTACCCTCATCGACTATTTGTTTAGTCAAAATTTTGTGGTCCAAAAGATTTCAAGTGGAGAGGATTGATCCGGGAGGATCTCGTCAGATCAATTGCACAGGTTCATCGTCAGTGTTTAGTTTTGTCATCAACATTCAGTTCAGTGTCCTCAGCTTCGACAGTGTTGTTTATTGTTTTTCATGGTGTTCTATTGATATGGTTTAGTACCTAGCTGTTGACATATGGTTGTCATCAGTTTCGCTAGGATTTGGTCGTCGACATGTGTTTTTCGTTCGCCTTGCAGGATTTGGGTTTTGTTGTCCACTCGCAGGTTGATCATCAACATGGCTGTGTCATCCGTTGCAGGGGTTCGATATGGTTTGTCATCATGTGATGTCATCGCAAAAGTAGCTTTGTGACAAAGATGTGTGTTTGGGTGAATGTCACTTTGTGACAAATGATTGTAATCAGGTTTTGATGAACACTATGTGTTAAACCCTAAAGCTACATCTAATCTAAAACCTAATCCTAAACCCTAACCTATCAAATTAATTAATCATAATACATTAAGCCTATGCTAAAGTCTAACCCTAAGCACTAGACCTAAATCTATGTGTTAAAAAATACATAAAACCCAATGTCCTAAGTCTAAAAACCCATGTAATAACTCTCGGACCATGAATTATGTCAAAACATTACAAAAAAACAAACAAAACAGTCATAAGCCGCCAGTTTGACTTCGCGGGGTCCTAACCGCAACACATACATGTGATCGGAGATGTGATTAGCCATTGGGGTTTGTATAACCATCCATCCTGACCGCAGCAGGGTTATCGCATGTGAACAAGCTACCGAAAATCGTGACATGTGAGCGCCGGGTTAGCCAACCATCAATCGCCATGGTCAACAGCCAGCGGAACCACCGAAATTCAAACCATGAGCTCAGTCATGTTAGGATATTCCGACACATAGGATATAGTTAAGTTCAACTTGGTCTAGTGTAGAGTTAGGTATAGAGTTAGGTAAAGTGTGTTTCTTTACCGTTGTACATTTTGTAAGTTACAATCCGACGGTCACGATATGTAGTGATCCGACGGTTCATTCTCTCCTCGGTATTACCGACACTTGATCCGTGGCTTGACACCCGATTGGTCCATGAGTTTTATTTAAAGCGCATGGAGGGTCTTTGTTCGGGTAATCCGTGCATGAGAGAAGCTTATGTAAATTTTCATTCTTTGATTAATAAATTGCCTGTAGTACCCACGTTGGGACAGGCCGTGGACTGTTTCCCTCCTTGCACTTTGAGGGTTTTAACCACGTCAAAAATACTGGTGTATTGATTTGAGATCTGGTTGTGAGCGGTGTCCTTTTGGTGTTCTTTCTGAGGAACTTACCCTGTAAATTCCTACATGGTATCAGAGCTATTTGAGGGCCGCGTCCGTTGGTGATCCAAATCTGAAGCCGGTAGAACTGCATGCGGCTGTCGTTTCCTAGATCTGCTGAGAGGACTGCTTTGTTGCGTTCGGAGCATCTGTTCCAGTGAGGAACCCCTTTCGTTTCACGCGAAAAGGTTTCCGGTAGCCCTAGCTGCGTCATTTTTCAGATCGGGAGGTATACAATGTTTTTTTGCAGTTTACTGTTATTTTCTCTCTGCTTATTTCGGTTTCGGTTTATTTAGCCCTTTTTTTTAACCGGATCTATACCTTTCATTTCTGCGTATGCTCTTTGCCCTGCGACTCTGTGCGATCTGGGCAAATCAGAAACAGAAAGGAAGGATTTTTCTCATGCGTATGCTCTTTTCCCTGCACCTTAGTGTGATCTCGGAAAATCAGAAACATTGAGAAAAATATTTAGTTTTTCGGCTAAAGCTAACTTTGAGATTTTTTTTAAAAATTTCTAGTTTTTTGGCTAAAGCTAACTTCGAGCCGCAAGGTTCGTTTTTCTTTGCATATTCGTGTTGGGTTTTGTGTTTTGTGTTTTGTAGGGAAAAAGAGCTTTCTCAAGGCAAGCACGCAAACCAAGGCCCCCCCCCCCTCTCTCTCTCTCTCTCTCTCTCTCAAATTTTTTGTATAGATCAATTGGTTCAAAGCTATTTTAAGAGAGTAGAGGTCTTGGGTTCAAGTCTCCATTTTGTGGGGGCGGATTTTTTCATTCCCGCACATTCGCGCACTTTGCCGGCAACTTCAACAATTTTTTTTTCAAAAAGCCATAACTTCTTCATCCGGAAGCCTTTTTCAGAGCCGTTTTTTTTAAAACCGCCTATTTTTTCGAGATCTATCCATTGGAACACTTACTTTCAGCATCTTCAGCTTCAGTTTTTTTTTAAAAATGGAAAGTCCATGCCAAGTCATTCTTGACAGCACTAACTACTTCCAATGGGTAGCCTACATGGAAGATTTACTTAGAAGTAAAGGTCTCTTCAGAATAGCCACAGACCAAGAGAAGAAACCAAAAGATGAAGACAAGGCTGCAAAATGGGAAAATAGACAAGATCAAGCACGTGGTTTGATAGGGATGTCTATTTCTCCTGATCTTAGATTCCACATTGCAGAACTTGAGACTCCTCATGAAGCATTAGAAAAACTCGCTAAAGTTTTTGGGATTAAAAATGAAATTAGAGCCCATCAACTTGAAAATGAGTTGCTTACTTTGGATCCTAATAATTTTTCTTGCATTGAAGATTTCTTGTCCAAATTCAAGACCCTTAGATATCTCTTGGAAGGTGTTAAAGTTAAGAAAGAAGATGGTAACCTTATTTATTCCATCCTTACTAAGTTGGGACCAGCCTACTCTGTATTTGTTTCCACTTTCCATTCTACAAGGGAAGCTTTCATTTGTCAAGGAAAAGACTACAAGGCCCCTTCCTTTGACTCCTTTTGTGATTCCTTAATAAGAGAACAAGAAAAACTCTTACACCTTGGTCTTCTTAATCTTGGAAACTCTTCCACGAAAGCGTTAGCCGCCCAGCAGCAACCAAATTCAAAGAATCCTAAGAAGTCATATCCTCAAAAGAATGGTCCTAAACCAACTCAGCCTCAAAATGAAAGATCATTTCAGCAAAATGATAAGACCAATAAAAACAAATGGAAGAAGACTGATAGACATTGTAACTTTTGTAATCGAGATGGCCACTTAGAATCTAAATGCTTTAAGAAGATGGAAGCCTTGGAAGCCGCAATGAAGAAACATAACATCCATGTGGAGCCTACTTCAACTTCAACTTCCGGAATGGCACTTTCTGCATGTCGTTGTCAATCATCTCAGTCTGGTTATGCATTAAATGTATCTTCTTCTTCTTCTCATTCTCATGAGTGGCTCATTGATTCTGGAGCCTCTTATCACATGGCCAAAAACCAAGCCATGTTTTCTTCTTTAAATGATTGTAACACCAAAAATATATATGTTGGTGATGATAGATCTCTTAATGTTGTAGGGACTGGAACTGTTCATCTAGACAATGGTCAGTTTAATGATGTATTATGTGTTCCAACCTTATCCTGCAACCTTCTATCTGTCTATCAGATAACTCATTCAGGTGAAGGTAAAATTGTTGAATTTTCACCTCATGATGTTGTAATCAAGGATCTAAAAGATCCTAAACAGATTCTAGCTACTGGTCTTGCTGATGATTCCACAAGGTTGTATAAGTTTCACAACTTTGGGTCATCAAATCTTCCCTCAGTATTTGTTGCTCATAATGATGAAGTGAGCAAACTTTGGCATGAGCGATTTGGTCACTTAAACTATCGCTCCCTTCAGCATCTATGTAAAGAAAATATGGTGACAGGTCTTCCTATGGTATCTTGCAGAGATGGTGTTTGTTCCGGATGTGTACTCGGAAAACATCATCGGGACAGTTTTGACAAACGTGCCTCTTGGCACGCCTCAGCCCCTTTACAGCTTGTGCACAGTGATTTATGTGGTCCTCTTCCTGTTGCTTCATTCTCTGGCTGCAAGTACTTCTTAACTTTCATTGATGATTTCTCCAGACGCACTTGGGTATACTTCTTAAAACTCAAGAGCGAAGTATTTAACACATTTTTGGCCTTCAAAGCCTTTGTTGAAAAACAATCTGGACATCAAATTCTTAAGCTAAGAACTGATAATGGTGGAGAATATGTTAAAAACACATTCATCAACTTTTGCACCGAAAATGGAATTCAAATGCAACATACTGTTCCATACACTCCACAACAAAATGGTGTAGCTGAAAGGAAAAATCGCACCTTAAAGGAAATGGCTAATTGTATGCTGCAATCTAAAGGACTCAGTCTTAGTTTTTGGGCCGAAGCAATTAATTGTGCAAATTATATAATCAATCGCACTCCTACTAAGGTTCTAGAGAATATCACTCCAGAAGAAGCTTGGAGTTCCATTAAACCAGATGTAAGTCACTTTCGTGTGTTTGGAAGTGAAGCATGGGCCCATATTCCAGATGAAAAGCATAAAGCTTTAGAACCTAAGAGTGAGAAATGTACTTTTGTTGGATATTCTGAAGATGTAAAAGGTTATAGACTTATTCCATTTAAGTCCAAAAATGTTATCATTAGAAGAGATGTAAAATTTGATGAAAATAAATCGGCCTGCGAGCCTAGTCCGGCGGATGTGCCACCTCTTCCTATCTCTTCTACTTTTGAAAACATTTCTTCTTCAGATGATGAAAGCGAGGATGATAATCCTCCCCCACCTTCTCAGGATCCTCAACTTCCAAGATGGGTCCGTGCTACTCGGGATGCAGCAGGTGATCTTGCCGGTGATCCTACAGATCAGCGACGTACACGTTCTCAGTTTGAAAGAGCCTCTTCTTTACTGGCTCAAGCTCCAGTAAATCATGATCCTGACACTTTTGCAGAAGCTTCAGGCCATCCACATTGGGAAGCAGCTATGAATGAAGAATATCATTCATTGATGACAAATGATACATGGGATCTTGTTCCTCTACCAAAGGGACGCAAACTTGTTAGATGTAAATGGGTTTACAGAACCAAGTATGGACCAGATGGGAAAGTTGATAAACATAAAGCTCGTCTCGTTGCTAAGGGCTTTTCACAGGTTGAAGGCATTGACTACACTGAAACCTTCTCCCCTGTTGCCAAAATGAACTCTATCCGCCTTGTTCTTTCCCTTGCTGCCTCTTTAAAATGGGAAGTCCATCAGATGGATGTTAAATCTGCCTTCTTGCATGGGGACTTGCAGGAAGAAATCTATATGGAACAACCCATTGGCTTCATACAAACAGACTCCAGCCTTGTTTGTCGACTTAAGAAATCCCTTTATGGCCTCAAGCAAGCTCCTCGGGCTTGGTATGCCAAAATGGATAGCTTTCTTTTAGAATCTGGCTTTTCTAGGTGTCATTCTGACAATACTGTCTACACCAAGAAAGTGGGCAACTCTCTTATCATCCTTGTTCTTTATGTTGATGATCTTATTCTTACTGGTAGTGATCCCAACCTTATAAACCATGTGAAAACCAGCCTTAAAAAGAAATTTGAAATGACAGACTTAGGACACTTACACTATTTTCTCGGTCTTCAAGTCTTGCAATCCACGGAGGGTATTTTCCTTTCCCAGTCCAAGTATGCTTGTGATATTCTTCGTCATTTTCACATGGAAGACTGTAAGCCAGCCCCTTCTCCCTTTCAGTCTGGAGTCAAACTTTCAGTCTCTTGTACTTCTCCTGAAGTTGATGCTACCTTATACCGTCAACTTGTAGGAAAACTCTTGTATTTAACCCATACTCGTCCTGATCTTTCCTTTGCTGTTGGCCTTGTTGCTCGTTTTATGCAAAACCCCCGTGAAAGTCATTGGAAAGCAGCTAAAAGAATACTTTGTTATGTTCGAGGTACAGTACAGTTTGGGATTCATTACAGTGCCAAAGCAGCTCCTCTATTAGTTGGTTTCACTGATTCTGATTGGGCTGGTGACCCTGATGATCGGAAGTCTACTGCCGGTTATGTCTTCACTCTTGGTTCAGGACCTATTACATGGGCTTGTAAGAAACAGGCTGCCATTTCTCTTTCGTCAGCAGAAGCAGAGTATCGTGGTGCCGTGGAAGCTAGTAAGGAAGCCTTGTGGCTTCGTCAGATCCTATCAGAGTTTGGCTTTGAGCAGCAGCATCCAACCACACTTTGGTGTGATAATCAAAGTGCCATTCAGCTATGCAAAGATCCAGTCCAGCATCAACGCAGCAAACACATTGAACTACACATGCACTTCATCAGAAAGCTCATTCATGACCATGTTCTTGAAGTGCAATATTGTCCAACAGATGATCAGGTTGCAGACATCTTCACAAAGGCTCTCACAGAGGCGAAGTTCACTAAACTTCGATATATGCTTGGAGTTCAGGAAGTTGTCACTAAGGGGGGATAGGCTCTAGTGCCTCCTTCCTTCTCCTATTGTGTCATATTTGTAAATCCTTCAATCCTATCCCAAGTTGTTCTTAAGGGGGGATGTTAGGATATTCCGACACATAGGATATAGTTAAGTTCAACTTGGTCTAGTGTAGAGTTAGGTATAGAGTTAGGTAAAGTGTGTTTCTTTACCGTTGTACATTTTGTAACTTACAATCCGACGATTCATTCTCTCCTCGGTATTATTGACACTTGATCCGTGGCTTGACACCCGATTGGTCCATGAGTTCTATTTAAAGCATATGGAGGGCCTTTGTTCGGGTAATCCATGCATGAGAGAAGCTTATGTAAATTTTCATTCTTTGATTAATAAATTTCCTGTAGTACCCACGTTGGGACAGGCCGTGGACTGTTTCCCTCCTTACACTTTGAGGGTTTTAACCACGTCAAAAATACTGGTGTATTGATTTGAGATTTGGTTGTGAGCGGTGTCCTTTTGGTGTTCTTTCTGAGGAGCTTACCCTGTAAATTCCTACAAGTCATCTGCTCACATGAGCTTCAACATCTCTGCACCGTTTATTAACCGCTAACGACTTTCTATTTAGAATATGGTAAAATTTGGGTTTTTGTATTAAGTATTGGATATTTAATTACACCTAGGTGCCTAATGTGACAATGTGAAATAAATTCTTCAACTAAGACCTTAATTTAACCCTACACATCAGCTCATGCATTCTAAAGATGGACAACAGAGGTTGTAATGAATCTATAGGGGTTATAAAAGGTTGTGTTTTTTCTCATTGAAGGCGGGAGAGTGATTTTGGTTTTTGTATGTAAATTCTGGAGGTCATAGTCGTTTTTGTTTTCATTGTAACAGGAGCATCTAGAGTCGGAATTAGGAACCGTGACATGAGTTGGAAAGATGGTTCAGAGAGATATCATTTGATAGTGACCAGAAGTGCCTGCGTTCACATTCAATTTGGTCAATTCTCTATGTAATAGACCTCTTCTGTTTCAATCCTAATAAAGCGGTCGTCTATCTTGAAAGTGGACCCAGAGATGTAGTCCATCAGGGAAGAACTCCGTAATCAATATTTCTGTCTGGTATCGCTGTGTTTTTGCTGTTTTCACTTCTGTTATGCATCTTACTTATGTTTAATTAGCTGTCGTAAAGTCTTTCTTCTCAAACAGTTCTCTCGATTTCCACACTTTCAGTTAACATTCAAATCATTAATGGCTAATCAATTCTACATCAGTTTTAACTTATGATCATTTCAGATCAGGAGGTATCCTCCCCTTTCACATATGCCTTTCCAACAATCAACTTCCTTTTTCTTGGCCAACTTATATTCCTTCATGTAGGGCTTGTCCAAGAATAATTTCATGGGATAATGGAAATTTAATTTGATCCAATTGTCTCCACATTCTTCCATGCACCTTTATATGTATTCACTCTTTCCAAGGAAATCTGTAAATTGTTAGGATTGAATGGATATTTTTTCTTGATTCTTTCCCTCACCTATTTCCATCTTACTTGGAATCCTTCCTCGGTAAGTTCTTTAAGCATGTTGATTTGATCCATACAACGTGTAATGGACTCCTTCTTATTATTCAATGCAAATTCCACCTTTGAGGAGAAGAAATCAAACCCTTATAATTTTGGATGACATGTAAAGGCATGTAATTTTCTCCCCTTATTCATAGATTGTTTTCACAATTATTTTCTACATATCTATGAGCTACAATCATAGTCAACTTGGTTGGTCAAAGAGGAAACAAAAGCTCTTAGTTGAATATCCCACACAAAATGTTTGGGGTTCAAATTTTTTTCATGAAATAGTGCTAATATAACTCACAAAGGAGGTTCTTTTCTTTGTAATTGCACTCTGAATAGGTTGTAAGTTTTGAAAATGCAACAAGATGATGGAGCTTAGTGGAAAGGAGTCGCCTTCACTAAGTGGGCCCGCGGGCTATTTTTGGCGCAAAGTCTATTTTTAGACTATGTCTATTTTTAGACATATGGATCATGGTCTATGAGTTGCAGGATGCTATTTGTGGATGATTGGTCATGTTGGTAAAAATAGATGGACTTCTATTTTTAGACATATGGGCGATTTCTACTTTTAGACTGCTAGGCTAAAAATAGAACAGTCGAATATTATTAGCTCATAATAATATTTGGACTATAAACATTATCTTATCCTCTTGGAGCACTTCAGTTTGAGCTACAGATGTGGCACATGTAGCTCTCAGAAGGAAATACACTTTTCTTGTGGGTCAGTTGAGCTATTGCATGTAGGACTTCAGTTAGAACTCATGTGGTTGAGTTTCGGTGGAGTTGATTGTGGAGTTGCTAGAGTTATGTTCAGTTTGACTTGGTTAAACTAGTTGTATTTAGTCTAACTGCAGAATACACTAGTGATGAGTGATGTGAATTAATTATAAATTAATTCCCTAATTATTAACTCATAAAGCAACTAAAGAATACATCAGTTAACTCAGTGCATGGACAGTTCAATGGAGACAGGTGTTAGAGGTTGAGATTGCTATCAGTTGTGACTATAGTTGTGCATGAGATCTTGCACAATCAGTGGGATTGAGTAATGCCAATGAGGATTTCATGGTTCAGCCAAGGAAATACGAGTTTGGTTCAGCCATTCATCATTATTCTCATGCAGGATTGCGCAGTGGAGGCAGGCAAACAGTGGAGGAGATTTGAGGCATCAGATCTGAGCTAGTTTGTGTGTAACAGGTGGAGATGGTACTGAGTACTTGTGAGGAGTATTGTACTATGTATTGTTACATGTTCTCAATCAATATAATATACATATAGTTGGGGGTTTTCAGCTGTATGCTTTCCCCGAGTTACACATTGTGTTAATGTGCGCATGCGATTGATGTTTCATTGTTTTTAATTCTGCTAAATTGATGATCAACGTAGAGGAGGTTATGTATTATGCATGTATTCCGGAATAGTGTATAATCGGGATAATCTCTGTGGAATAAGTGTCATATTATTCAAAATTTCTATAGTAAGTAAGGTAAGAGGATTGCTAATCTCAAAAGGTTTATCAGTCATGAGTGTATTTTTCTAAAAAATCAAATATTTTTCTTGTAGAAACACATTTTATTGAGGAGAGGGAGGTTTGTAGATGAGGACAACCTCCACCAGCATGTACTAAATCTTTTGGATCTCTAGTTATTTTATTTTACTCTCCAATTAGTCCATCTTCTTTCTTTCCTCTTCCTCTGCTTCCCATATCATATTATAAACCTCTACCATCTCAAATCACTAGTCCTTCAATTCTTAAAGAACTAGTGCTCCTTGAGGGGCATCAGCGTCTCCTTATAGGAACCCAACAAATATTTCCAGTTTTCCTCTTATGCCTTTATCCAATTTTCAAGGTTGTTTTCCTATATCCCTATGTCTTCCTCTGTCTTGTTTTTTGTATGGGTGATTTTTTTAATAGTGGTACTTATGGTTTGTATTGCTACATTTTTCTCTCCTTTTTCTTTATCCATGGTTTTCTTCTTTTGTTGTATAATGGATTCCTTGGTAGTAATAGAATTCAATTCCTAGGCTAGACATTCAAGTCCTTTAAAGCTTTCTTCTCTATTTTATTCTTTTCTCATCGTTTGGATCATGATTTTCACTTCCCTGTTTTTCATTTCGAGAAATTTATTTTGTCAAATGAATGATGCATACAGAGGTAAAGAGTGTAAATGTATTACCTATTTATACTTCTTGGAAGTAGAATCAATTGTTTTTCCAGAGTAAAAAACAACAATTTCCATATGAGTGGTAAAATATTTTCCCATAGGAGTGGCATCCTCATCTTCAAAATATACCATAAATAGGGCAGTGAGTCGTTCTCCAAAATGCTCCTTGCTAGTTCTTATGGAGCAATAAGGTCATCTGTTCCCAAATTTTCAAACTTTAGGTCACCTTCCCCTATTGGTTCTTATGTATTAGCAGGGGTTGTATCTTCTTATTTCTCTATTATTTATTTTCCTCCTACTATTTCTTATGGAGGAGTAGGGGTTTGAGTGGTGGTAGGAGTGTGCCTAGTTCTTCTTTTCTTTAGAACATAGGGTGGTCTTTTCCAAAACCCTCTTACTCTTTTGGTAGCTATCTTACTATTGATTATTTCTACATCATGGTTGCTTCTTTTTTGTGGAGATTTGTCACTCGGCCCTTCTCCTTTTTCTGGTACTAGGGAATATTGTCTAGCCATGGGAGTCACTTAAATGTAACATTCCTATGCAATTACAATATTTTCACTTCCAGGTGGAGTTGCAACAACTGTGGGTTTATGTGATGGAGTTGTAGCTGCTGGAATTGCAACAATTTCTACCCACATTATTCTTTGTTTGCTCAAGGCTCATTCCACAAGTAACTTGATAAGGCCATGATGTGAAACTACATCTCACCGTCTATTTGACTTTTGTGTTTGGGATGCCATGTTCTATAATTTTCTAAGCAAGAAATATGACATATTGATAATGTGGTCTTGCTTGAGGTGGTCAAGAAGGTGAATGTATTGGAGGTACATTGTTCCATAACACCATTCACATGTGATATATATTTGTATGAGCGAGGATATGTCTCCCTAATATTTCGAAAAGGAATAACGATCAAATCCTATTCCTTTCTTCATTAAAGCCTCTCTAGGTTCTAGGAACCATTGGAGGATTTTGGGCTTGGAACCAATACCACTTTTCCCTTCCTGTGGAAGTCCTATCACTTTTGCCAAAATTTCATCTGTCACCTCAAGAATTGTCCCAACAATCATAGACTTGTTGCCCCTAAAATTCAAGGAAAATTATAGTGCTACTTCAATGTTGTAGCCCTTCAACCTATGCACATACTCCATCCATCCTTCCTCTTGAAAAATAGCTCAAACACGGTTGTACGCCTCCAAAATTATTGTTTTAGTGGGTTCATAGTGGAAAAGTGAGCCTCCTATGGTACCTATAACTCTACTTCTTTGATTTTCATTGTTAGAAAAGGAAAATGATGGATTTGATGATTTTTGGGGAGTATTTTCTGAATTTCATGTGAGGTGATAACATGATGCAAGGAGTGTTGACTTTAACAATATCTGATGGGTGGTTACATATTTGGAAGTATGATTCAAGGAAATGGTAGTAGTAGGTAATAATAAACAAGTAATATTGCCACTTAAGGGATATTCATTATCCAAAACATTTGAAAACACACTTATCATATATTATCTTGATGGCCTTACCCTTGTACAAAGGTTGAATTGGCGGTTGGTCCTATAAATCATGGATTTTCATCAAATTTGTGGCAACAAGAGTCGCAACAATGAAAGTTGTAGAAAGAGGAGTTGCAGCAATGGGAATTTCATCAACAAGAGTTGTAGCAACAATAATTGTAGAAACTATTGATAAAAAAATGCTCTTCCTTGCAAATATGACAATCATTTTTATTGGAGAAGGATCCTAACATAGCCATTGCAAAATTGTGAAGTGACCTTCTTTGCATTTTATTTTTGCATGTCATGTGCCATATGGAGTTGGTTTTCACATGGAATGTGCCCATGAATCCCCCTTGGGGTTTTCACATATAATATTTATTATTATTATTATACTATTATTATTACTACTACTATATTGTTGGAATAGAAATGAATTATCTAGGAGGAACATTTTCTTTTTGAAATAGCTCCACAATACTATTGGGCCATCCACTTGTGATTATTTGTAGGAAGGATTATTTAGATAAGGGATCATGATATAAGCGAAGCCTATGTCCATTGGCCATTAGGGGAGTTCAAGTCTCATCTATAGTTTGAAGTTTTATGGCTACATTTCCATAGACAATATCAATCTCATAAGGCTAGAGCCATATGGTGCAAAACATCCCTCCAAATTCTTTAAACCTGGATTCAAATAAGAAATCCCAGTCTCCAGCCTTGAAGTTATTCTTCTTGATGAATTTGTCATGTCACCATGCCCTCTAAATCTATATTGCTACTATTTGGTGCAAGGTATCTTGACCAAATTCATCCAGCTCATTAATATGGAGGAATGTCTACTTCTGAGGTTCTGATAGGTCCATTCCAGGTTGAAATTTTTTCTAAGTGCCTTGACCACTATCTTAATTGAAAATAATACTCTCTTCATGTACATTAGCTTGTAAGGAGTGTAACTTGTAGTAGTTCTCCATCTTATCTGATAGGCCCATAAACCCTCAGGAATTTTGTTAGCCTAATCCTTGAGTTGTAACTGACTAGGTTTGGTTATGATGGTGTAAAGAATCTTATTTGTTCCTTCCACTTGTCCATTCACATGCAGATGATATGGTGTGGAAACTTTATGCTTTATCTTGTATTTATCCATTGACTCTTCAATGAGCATTGATGTAAATTGGGTTCCTCCATCCATAAATATCTCCTGAATTATCCCAAACTTAATGAAGATTTCCTCATAAAGAAGTTATTATACTACTTGTTTAATTGCAACTGGAATTGCGTTGGCCTCCATTCATTTCGTGACAGAATATGTGCATACTAGGATGTGGGAGTTACAGTAAGAAGGGAGGTTAATTGGCCCAATGAAGTCAATGACCCATTTGTCAAAGGGTTCCAATACTATTTGGGGCTTTAATGACATCTCATTGGTTTGTGCGGGTCTTCCCATGCCCTAACAATTGTCGCACCTTTTTACATACTCCTTGGCATATTTGAAAATGGTGGGCAAATAGTACCATTATTGAGGATCTCATAGATTTCATCTTCTCTTAGACATCTCTAAATAATGAGATCAAGGCCAGTGTAAAAGTGACACCCATCGATCCATGAGAACCTTCCACTTTGTCTCATAATATTTTTATATTCCTTTGGTGAGAGATGGTCTGGAAGACTACCTTCATCCAAGTAATTAGTGATATATCTAAACCATGAAGAGTTATGAGAAACCACAATATTATATTTTGGATGTAAGTCTAGAGAGGAAATCAACCACAATATTATATTTTCATGGTTTGTCTAAAATGGTGATATCATATTCTTGTAATAAAAATAACCATTTAGTAACTCTACCATTGGTAATTGGATTTTTCCTTAAATACTTAATAACAACATTGTCCATATGTAATTCTAGTAGATAACCTGTAATGTAATGTCAAAATTTATTGATTGTATAAATAACTACAAGGAACTCTTTGTCAATCATTGTATAGTTTAGTTAAGTCGGAAAGAGATTCTTACTAACATAGTATATTTCATATGGGTTTCCTTCTTCAAGTTGTCCTAATATGACTCCTATGGAGGTATTTGAGGCATCCATGGAAATATGGAATGGTAGGGACCAATTAGGTCCTCTTAAGACCAGAGCCTCAGGCACTTTGGACTTTAATTGCTTGAAAGCATGTTGGAATTTTTTTATCCATACAAACTTAGAATGTTTAGTTAGCAAAGCAAATAATGGATGATAAATTTGTGAAAAAAATCAATGAAGCATTAGTAATAACTGACATGTCCAAGGAACTAAGGAGTGGGAAATTTTAATATTTCCTTATTCTTTGTTAGAGCCAATTGAATACATTTTTTTGAGATATGGTGGCCTAACATAATTCCCTGAATTAACATCAGTTGACATTTTAAATGACTAAGGGCCACAATGGATTTATTATACTTTATTAATGTTTTCTCTAAATTAGTTGGTGCCTCATTAAATTCGCCACCATAAGTCATGAAATCATTCATATATATCTCCACATAATCATGTATCAGATTAGAGAATATCCTAATATCAACTTGTTGAAAGGTGGCAAGGACATTGCACCATCTTAATGGTAAGTCTCGATAGGAAATTTCCTCCTTGGATAAGTAAATGAGGTGTTGTCTTGGTCTTTAAGTGCAATTTAGATCTAGTCCTAACCACTAACCCCATCGAGGAAAGAAAAATAGTTCCTTATTTATAAGGTGTTCGAGACTTGGTTGACAGAGGGAAGTAGAAAATGGTCTTGGTGGGTCACTTTATTAAGTTCTTGATAGTCTATGCAAATCCTCCATTTCCCATTTTTCTTGGGTAAAATTATAAGAGGAGAGACCCATTGACTATCGGAAATTGGGCAAATAAAATTGGTATTGAGAAATTTTTGTAGTTCCTCCTTTACTATGTCTCTTAGTATTGGATTCATCTAACACAGGGGTTGGAGAATGGGCCTATATCCTTCCTTAATATACATATGATGTGTGCACAAGTTGGTATGGATCCCCTTCATGTATGAGTAATCCCAAGCGAAGGCATCAATGTGCTTATGTAGCACCCTGATCAATTTCTCCTTTTGTTGCTCATTCAATCCCTAGTCGACGTTTAAGGTTTGGATGGGGTCAACTTGCATGGTTTCCATAGTGGAATCCTAATATATTTTGGCAAAATTTTTATTCTCTATAGGTGAATTTCTTGTTGAGGTAAGAGAAGCATGTGCGAGAGGGTGAAAAATATGATCAAGAGTGTGTCCTTGATTTGAGGAAGAAGAGGAAGCTATGAAATCATTGATTTCATCATCCTCTATTTTCTCATTAATAGACAAGTATTGGTATATAGAAAGGACTTGAAAAAATTCTCCCTCTTCATCTCTATCCTCCTCTTCAGTCTAAATAGGTATTTTTGAATCTATGTCGGGCTTGGTAGGAGCATAAATGGTCTATTGTTTTATATAGGTCCCATGTGAGATAGACATGTTACCTAACCTATATCAAATGTGAGCATCAGCAGTGACAAACCAAGGTATATCCATAATCAAAGGATCCTCACCCAAAGAGGTATTGGGTTACAAAATCATGAAATATATAGGGTATTCCTATGACTCCACTGAAACTACTACATCCTCTAATATCCCTTCTAGTTTGATGGTGGATTTGTCAGCGAGTTATAACATAGTGGGGGTTTGTCTAAGACTACAGAGTCCTAAGGCTTCCATAGTTTCATGTGACATGACATTAATGCCAATGCCCAAGCTTATTAATTTGTTTGGAATAACGATGTTGTTGAAATGCCCATTAACCACTAGATTTCATGATCATAATACTTGGATGCTAGGAGCCCTCTCATCATTAGTTTTGAAAATTTTCCCATAACATGGAAAGTATGAGGGCCTTTCTTCTTTCCCCCGAGTTTCCTCAAACATAGTTCCTAAATTTCTTAAGAATAAATGGGTACATCTTTGATGGCTTGAATTAACAATATTTTTACACACATGTTTCTGAGTTCCACCAAGATATCAAATTCAAGTTTAGTAATAACCTTCTCCTAGCTTAATATTTCATGGTAAGGTAGAATTTGGGATTCAATATGTGGAGGTTCAAGAGTTGATTCCAATCACATTTCTCCATTCCAAATCTCTTTGTTCATATCTTCAATATATACCTAAGGTTAGTTTTCGATTAGGGTCCTCCTAGATCGTAGATGAATATTATTGCAATATATGGAGGAGATAAAGTAGGAAGGATAGCTGGTTGCAGCCTATGCAAGTTGAGTTTCCTTTCCATTATTTGGGTTCGAGATTGGTTATGTAGGAAATTTAGGTCTAGGAGGGTTATGTGTGGGTACTTGCAATTATGGTGGAGGAAGGAGCTATGTGGGTGGTTGTATGACAACTTCCTAGGGTGCTCCATAGGTGGGATTCCTCCACCTGGTTCCCAAAGCTAGTTTGGGGGAGGAGGAGCCCATGATTGTGTTGGTAGACTCCATGGTTGTGAAGTGTATTGCATAATAGGGTTAGTTCAAGAAGAATTATTATAAAATTGATATTGGCCTTGGACCATACCTTGAGATTGTGCTACCGTAGTATATTTGGAATAATGAAGTACAAATACTCTTGCTCTTGTGCTTCTTCATATAAAACCTTCATACTAGGAATAGATGGGCATCTAGCAATGTTATGTTACTTCCCACATATGGTGCAAATATCCACCTAAATTTCATGACATTCCTTGAGCATATGTATTTTTTTTGTATTTCAAATAGAAGATATTGAGAGCTTCTCCTAATTCCTCCTCCTCCTTTTTAGCATTCAATAAATCCAATTGAGAACCCAAAGAACTAAGCAAGTTAGTTTTGAAGTTTTCTAATAATTTTCCTAGATTATCTTTGGTGACTCCATTTGCAACATCCTTAGTATTTCTTGCCATCATTTCCCAAGGTATTTTTCCTTCTTTAGATTTCTGTCAAGTATATATATGTCATAACTCTAGAATTTCATCATATTCTATCTGAGAAACATCTCCTCCACCCATCAAGTTGAGGATATCCATACACTTGTCTCAAATTCCTATCAACAACAAAACTCGACATGTCTCAGGGGCTAAGTCTCATTGCCTTGATTTTCACAACATCGTACTTAAAGAAAAAAGGTCCTTCGTCATCATTATGGGAGACCACCCGGTCAAGAACTTAAAGCATCTCCTTTTCTGTTGAAGATGGTGGTTCCGACTGGTTATGGGTCTAGTTACCCTGTCATCTAAGACTAACCTAAAACTAATATAAAATTACTATAACCTAAACTAATAATTAATCTATTTACACCTATATTACATCATGTTACATTTCCTTTGTATTGATCTTTAAAGATGTAAGTTAAATAAGCAAACCGACACAAAGGTTTGATCAATTTAAAAAGGTTGATCAAACCGAAAATTAATGATTTATTTGGCTCTTTAAGAGATGACTTAAAGAAAAATTAAGATGAAGATGTAAAACTAATCTAAAACATGAAATCCTATCTCAAACTAGAATGGGATAGCCCTCTCCTAATATGAGAGAAAGTTAACTAAAATAGGGGGAAGGACTGGTATAATTCATCATGTGATTTTGAATTAATTAAAGGAAGTAGTTCACATTAACTAATACAAGTGAAAACAAAATAAGCTTGTAAATGAATAATACATAGTTATCAGTCACCACAAGAATACCTCAATAAATTAAGATTGATTTCGATCTCATTCTAACCTCAAAATATAGCGCTAACAAAGATTCAACAGTGAAATGTCTATGACGCAACAATAGTGCATAATATCTAAGAAACATAATACTGTTTAGAATAAATATCAAAATAAAAAATGAGACTTTAACGTTGATACAATAATCCTGAGTTCTGATAATAATATAGAAGAACAAGAAATAATTAAACAGCGCCAAAGCTTATTAACAAATATGCAGTCCTGGAGTAGCTTAGACCCATAGTAAAACTGCCTGCAATAGTGCAATGCAATTATAACAGAGCCAAAAGCCCTTTGTTTTCTCTATAATCGACCTTTTTGTACATAACAATAATGCTATTGCATAAATAAAAAAACTACAGAGAATCCCCCTTTGAGTGGATCGCAGCCTCATTCTTAACCAGATTGAATACAGGGGTATTTATACGAATTTTACAAAGATAACAACGCCCCTTATATTGCTCAACAACCAAATCTGGAGGTTTTCTTCAACAGGGAGAAAAAATATTGTTTTAGTTGAATGCAAGCCAAATTTTGGAAATCGTTACACAAGTCGAACCAATTGACTCTGTTGCTGGCCAAAGGACCCATTAGTTGTTATTGGTCATGCCATGTTATGGAGTGTGTTACAACAGTCAAGTTGTTTTCGAACAGTATTTGCCACATGGCAGGGGTGTTTTTGGGAAAACTAGTATTCCTAAAGAATTCTAGCCCTCTAGGTTTGGCAGCTACCCTAGAAACAACAGTTTAAAGCAATTCAATGATTTCTTCTATTTGTAATAGATAAGAGAAAGATAATGGAACCAACCTGGAACTTCCGCTTGATCCCTTTCTTGATCCCTCTCTCCTTTGATAGAACTCGCAACTCCTCCCCGTACTTAACATGCTTGGAGAGTACCTGCACAAGTACAACAACAAAGAACCGTAAAAGCATCATGATCTATTACAACATAAACATTACAGAATCAGATATATACTGAACAAATGATGGAATTCACAAATGATAACATTCACAATTGCACACTCATATGGAAGAAAACTTGAAGAGCTTTATTAATAGAAGGGAGAATTACAACCTAGTTGTTTGATCCAGCATCATCGTCCCAGCTTCAATCCTTCTTCACCTCATGAAATAGCAAGATCACTCCAACAAGAATATAATTCTCTCTGCTCAATTACAAAATATCAGCACTTACTTGCAATTCACAACATTTCAGCCTCCAGATCTCTTGGATGAGGGATCCATTTATAAATGTGTGCAAGGGTATGAGTCATCCATGGGGTTTGATTAGTGTCATTCCACTTGTTACAATTGGTTCCATAAGAGAAGGGATAACAAATGGTTTTAGATCCCTTATTCATCCTTGGGCAAATTTAGAGAGGCAAGTGGTACAAGAGAAGTTTCTAGAAGATTCCATGAACATCCACTTAGCAGATTGTCTGGGACATTTGTCCATCCTCACCCATCGCACCCTATAGAAGGCCTAAACAGTATGCATCGCACCCTGGTAGTGTACCACTCAGTATGCATCGCACTTTTCCAGTGGAGCAGTCAATATGGTTCAATTTAAGCAATTTCTGGATGGTTTCTCAGATGGAACTTTTGGGGAATGATGTATTTAGATGACTATGTTCCTTTAGGGTATGAAACAACTCTTTTAGGGGTTGAATGAGCCCTAACATCGACATATAAGTTCAGGTTTGATGTGCCCAAATATGTCTATAACAGTTGCCCCCTAAAGCATGAGGTCGTAAATATTCATGTCGGGTGAAATGCTTTATCATGAGGATCCGAAGTTTCGAACTGGAAGGTGACCTGCATAAGTTACAATACAATACATCATCATAATATAAGTTTTCATGATCTAGCTGAGGGAGGCATTCCCATGCTCAGCTTTATAAATTTCATTTCATGTACATAGATCAAATAGTTGTCTGTAGATACAGACTCATGATTCTACAGATATAGAGTCGCAATCCATGGTTAGGATGGCTATTTATGTAGAGCCTTTGTACATTTGATGTTTTTATACTCCTGAATATATCACAGCCCAGATGGATGAAACTAGATCTGGGGTCTTCAAACTTGTTCAATCTTCGTTCGATTTACAAGCCAATCCATGCGAAGAAATGTTCTGAAGTCGAACATCGAAAGACATCGCCTGATTACCAGCGAATGATGTGAGTTGTTAACAGATGCGAGAGGAATCACCGATAATGATAATGATAATCAAGGTACTATAGTAATTCACATGGTGTGAATACATGATCCAATGTCGAACACCACGTAAAATCTTTCTGTCGAAGGCCATTGATGTCAACCTGTCGCTGGAAGTGAGAAACTTGCCATTGATGTATGCAAGCTTCAAAGTACTGAAAGGGTTGTTTCTAAGTCAACTTCTTGGATAATGAGCTGATGTCAACAAGAAGTGGCTTGTCATAGGAGGGCCTTGATGTATCCCACATCTACGACACGAAACGATGCAAATGATTTCTGGATGTGAAAATGAACTGACGACACAAGGTTTAGGAATGGCAGTCATGAAAAAATGATGGTTGAAGGTATTGTAGTGGATGAGACATTAACTGGATGTTGATTTGTCAACTGAATGACTTCACTTGAACATGTCAGTGACACTGAGATGAATTGGTAGCATTAACCCCAAAAAATGGATGGTATGAAAGACCAATTTTATGATGACCGGTGAATAGAATAACCCAACCCAACTCAATAATGGAGATGAAGTGAAAGTGTCATGTTCAAGAGCGACCTGCTACCATAAGTTCTTCAGGTTTTTTCCCCTTTTTCCCCAATCATTGCTGAC
Organism: Pinus tabuliformis; assembly: GCA_031772625.1. Classification (NCBI taxonomy): domain Eukaryota; kingdom Viridiplantae; phylum Streptophyta; class Pinopsida; order Pinales; family Pinaceae; genus Pinus; species Pinus tabuliformis. The sequence goes on from CM062819.1 coordinate 206,498,400, forward strand.
CAGTACCTCTTTATTTTTGTTAAGCTTGAGGAGGATAACATATGCTTGTTCTATAATTCGCCCTTCGGGAAACCTGTTGCTATTTAATGTTTTAACGAGTCTAGCGATAGTGAAACTCGGTCTCATCTAGATGGACAAGTTTGTCGCTATTATTTTAACGAGTTTAACGACAAGGATAAATCAGTCCTTTTCATGTTTAGAGAGTTTGAAAGGGACAAAAAGAGAACTCCATAAGTTCTTTTTTTGTAAATTAATCCCTCAGGTTTGAAAAAGGATAAAATAATACAAAAGGGATGACTTTTCCAAACAATTTAACGAGATGAAAAATTCAAGCACTTGATGATCTTTTCATGTTTACAAAGTCTGAAAAGAGTTTAAAGAGGACTCTATTTTGAGGAACGAGTGGTGTCTAGGGTAGCAACTGGTTTCGGTGATGTTGGAACTTCTCAAACCATGCTGATTTCTGTGAAGAGGGTGGCTAATAAGACCACTCATTTCAACTATTCCTCAAAAAGGGTAAAAAAACCAAGTGAGAGCATATGATCGGCCAAAGGGATGGTGGCGATGGGATGTACATAGCCAAGGGTCAAAAGGCTGATAGAATGGCAATCACAAAGGTTAAAAATTGAAAATGGGTTCATTTTTTGACAAGTTTTAACCATGGGGAACTATGTTTGGATTCAATTTCATGTTTACACAAGCTTGAAATGAACAAACTATGCTTGGATTGGTTTACATGCCCCCAGCATGATGAAAAGGAGAGTCTCTTGTAACCAGATGGAAATCACCAGGGTGAAGCAGGACGGTTATCCAACACCTCTTTAGCTTCGTTCAGATAGAGAAAGGTGAATGGTGTGAAAGATCAATCACATAACCTATAGGGAAACTTATCTTTATCACAAGGTGCATGCCCCCCAAGCTTCATTACATTCACCTAAGTAGACTTCTCACGGATATCAGGTGGGTGGAATGAAGGTTCTTTTGCGAGATCAAGTGAAAGACTCGACTTTGAACCTGGGACCTTGTTTCTTTTTTAAAAGAGCTTGATACAAGACAAGGAACTATGCTCAGAGACTCTTGGTTTCATTTTTTAACGAGGTTGACCCAAGATAACGAACTATCCTCTTAGACCTTTCGGTCACAACTCATAAGTGGTCATGAAGGTAAGATCTGGTTCCAATGCCCCCAGTACATAATGTACAACATCACTGAATTGATCATCAATCGATGTAGGTATGGAACAGGTTGCCACATAATTAACCCATGGTGGGGATGATACCATTGGTATAAATGGACCATTTAGGGATGATGGTTGACTTGGAGCTATATTTGGACTAGGAAATGAAAGCTGGTCAATGGTGACAATCTTGCCTTTATGCGGGAAACACATCACTCGGAAGAGTGTTGAAACAATAGCTTCCATGTTATAAACATAGTCACACACAAGAAGTAAATTGTAATCTAAATTTCTTGGGACTACCATCACATTCAGATGAATGGCCTTTCCTCCTAAAGTAATAGGTAACTCAGGAAGGATCCCTAAGGGTTGACTAGTTCCTTTGTTAAATATTAACAAATTCTGTGTAATAGGAACAAGCGGTGGTGAACCAAGCTCTTTCCAAGCAGTTGAGGAAAGGATACTCACTGATGCACCTTCATATATAATAGTGCTAGACATAATCATTTTACAAACTTGTACTATGATCTGGAAAGGCACATAAGAAGGAAGGCAGGATCCTGCTAGTCGATTCCAATCAAAGGAAGTGACAAGACTACTTGGAGGGGGTTCTGAAGAAATGGGAGAATTAACCTCTTAAGTTACGAGAATTGGAGGGTTTTCCTCCTGCCTTGACGGAATAAGCAGATTTCCTCCAAGGTTGTCAGAATCTAAAGTAACAAAAAGAACTTGAACGGTATCATTTTCACTCTCTTCGGGAAATGCACGATTAGCTGAAGGTGAAATTGGGTCAACTGCTACCTTGACTTGTTGATTTTGGTTGGGTATAGACTCATAGGATTCACTTTCAGAGAGAGTGGTTTTGACTGACGGTTGATTTAAGTTTGTCGGTTCATCAACTAGTGAAGGATTTAGGGAGAGTTTCCTATAACTAGATGGAAGTTGCTGCGGTGAAGTAGGACGGTTATCCAACACTCTTTTGGCTTCATCCAAAAAGGGACAAAGGTGAAGGGAATGATTTCCTTCACATAACCTGCATGGAATCTTGACCCTTCCCTTTTGTCCATGAAATTTACTATCACTAGTTGATGGTGTGTTACCAACATGATCCTTAGGGGTTGATGACACGGGATGGTGTGAACGGGAAGACCATTATTTCAATATCTGAGGAAAGTAAGGACAATTTCGATGAAAATGGTCTCCCACACAAATTATGCATGGATATTTGGGTTTGGGAAGCTTAATGGATGAAGTTTCATCAGATGTTGCATCTAGAGCAATGGTTGCTTTGTTGCCCCCTTGCTGAATTGGCTTCTTCTTCTTCTCCTACCCTTTCTTCTTCTTCTTCTTAGCCACTTGGTTACTAGTATCAATACTTTCACCAAGCAAAGAGGAAGAAGGGGAGGAAGAAACAAGTGAGGAAGAAGGCAAAGGGTTAACTTCAGGATCAACTGGAGGTGTACTTGATTGTGGAGAAATCACGACATTTTGAACCAAAGAGGTTGAAAACAGCCATACTGGTAGGCCAATGGTAATTCCTGGAAGGGACAATGTAGCCATATAAGGAGCACCAATATTTCTGAAAGGAGGAAAAGGACTAGGATTCCCATCAAAAGGGATTCCTTGATTAGTGGACTCTAGATTTGTCTCCATATATCTCAACTTAAGATCAACTAAGAAATAGGGATGTTATTCCGAATTCAATTAATTTTAATGACGCTTGGACACAACTTTGCTTTTTCAGTTTTTAAGAGTCGAGAAAAAGCTAAAGATGACTCTAGTCTCCTTCAATTTTTAATGAGCTTGAAAGGACAAGTGCTCAGATGGACCTTTTCTTTTAAAGAGTCAAAAAGGAACAAAAGTGACTACTCTGGAATATCTAGACAGAGGGATTACCAAACCATTCGCAAAACTGCAATATACACCTTGGTGATAAATTAGAAAGAAATTACCAAGGACTTATGTACGACAGTCAATCTTCCCGAATGCTATGTTTAGTGCATTGCGATCAATAAGGTGGCAGACTCAGTTTCCTATGGATAAAGGATTTAAGCTTATTGTGGTATCCCATATATACACGATGGTATGGGGAGCACAAGTCTATGCTAGCTCTTGTCGTATCAAGGAGGAGGAGTCACCCAACCTTCAATGAAAATGATAGCCACTAGTTTTAACGACGCCGGAAAACGTCACTAGCCTAGACCTCTAGATATGTTGCGTTAAGTTCCAAAGCGTTGTTAGGTTCATTGAAATTCATTTTAAAGTTGATCTTGTTTAGAGTTTTCCTTTCAATGGTTCACCGAGTGATGATGATTTGAAATTCCTAAGATGAAATCTACAATGATAAACAATCTTTGTTTATTTGAGCAATGAAAATCCTAGCTACTAGGGAAAGAAGATAACAATGCTTTTAAGCAAAGAGCACACACTAGTGCATTTTCCTAAATCCTCTTTTCGCATGCAAAAAAAAAAATGCTAAATGAAAATGCATGCATTTTTTTTCATTATCCTTAAAGTGAAAGATGCAAAAAGGAAAACTAAATGCAACAAAGATATGAAATATTTCACTCAAAATGACATTTTCCACAATTTTTTCTTCAAAAGAGAAGGGAAGACTCTAAACGACACTTTCAATTTTGAATAAAAATTATTTCGAAACTTCGAATATAAATAAATCAAATCAAATGCATCAATAAAAGTTCAATCAATTATCAAGGGAAGGAAGAATTCACAACACTTCTCTTTTTGACAAAAAAACAACAACCACGACACTTTTTGTACCAAAGCGACAAATCGATTTAAACAACTTTTCGACAAAGGATTGTAAATGATGAAAAAATACACAAAAAAATTCAATAATCCTAATGTAATTGAGGCTGATCTAAGTGATACAAGTAAGCTTCAGTAAAGAGGCACTGTTCATATACAACAAAACAACCAAACAAAATTGAAAACAAGGTCAAAACTCTCAATTTCTAGATGGAAAAAGAGTTCAGTAAATCATTGCACCTAGGCTTCATAGAATATGAGATGCATCACACTTACTGCACTTGGGAGGTGCTATGCATACTGAGTCATAGTGGAAGACAATGCGATGGTCTAGGGAGCGCAACTGAAATGGGTTTTGGCTCAAATGTGGAGCTGTTTTCAATGAGTAAAGGTGGGTTTTGATGAACAATGATGAGCAAAGTATGATGGAATGTCTTGAGAGGTTACTAAGCTACCAAAAGGGCATCTAGATGTGCTTGTAAGTCAAATGTTTAATTCATAAACTAAACCAGAGATTGACTGAAGCAGCATTCATCTACTATGCAATTGCAAAGCAAGAGCAGTTTGAAAGCTACCTGGATAACTTTAGGCTTTGTCTATAGTTTATCGAATTGAACATCGAAGAAACAATAACAACAAACAAACATCTATCCGTTCCCCAGCGGAGTCGCCAATTTGTTTATGGGAAAACTAGTATTCCTAAAGAATGCTAGCCCTCTAGGCTTGGCAGCTACCCTAGGAGCAACAGTTTAAAGCAATTCAATGATTTCTTCTATCTGTAACAGAAAAGAGAAAGATAATGGAACCAACTTGGAACTTCCGCATGATCCCTTGGTTGATCCCTCTCTCCTTTTGACAGAACCTGCAACTCCTCCCCATACTTAACACGCTTGGAGAGTACTTGCACAAGTACAACAACAAAGAACTGTCAAAGCATAGTGATCTATTACAACATAAACATTATAGAATCAAATATATAATGAACAAATGATGGCATTCACAAATGATAACATTCACAATTGCACAATCATATGGAAGAAAACTTGAAGAGCTTTATTGATATAAGGGAGAATTACAACCTAGTTGTCTGATCGAGCATCATCCTCCCAGCTTCAATCCTTCTTCACCTCATGAAATAGCAAGATCACTCCAACAAGAATACAATGATCTCTCCTCAATTACAAACTATTAGCACTTACTTGCAATTCACAACATTTTAGCCTCCAGATCTCTTGGATGAGAGATCCATTTATAGATATGTGCATGGGTATGAGTCATCCACGGGGTTTGATTAGTGTCATTCCACTTGTTACAATTGGTTCCATAAGGGAAGGGATAACAGATGGTTTTAGATCCCTTATTCATCCTTGGGCGAATTTAGAGAGGCAAGTGGCACAGGAGAAGTTTCTAGAAGATTCCATGAGCATCCACTTAGCAAATTGTTTGGGACATTTGTCCATCCTCACCCATCGCACCCTATAGAAGGCCTAAATAGTATGCATTGCACCCTGGCAGTGTACCACTCAGTATGCATTGCACTGTGCCAGTGGAGTAGTCAATATGGTTCAATTTAGGCAATTTTGGGATGGTTTCTCAGATGGAACTTTTGGGGAATGATGTATTTAGATGATTATGTTCCTTTGGGGTATGAAACAACTCTTTTAGGGGTTGAAAGAGCCCTAATACATCGACATATAAATTTGGGGTTGATGTGCTCAAATATGTCTATAACAAGGGGGCCTTTAGAAGCATGGACCGAGCATGGCATTATTTCATATTACAAAAATTATAGAGGAGATCAGAGCCTTATTATTAAAATTAACTAAAATAGCATTGAAAACAAAATACGTAACATAAAACCCGAAAATATTTTAAATAAGAGTTTTAATAAATATAACAACGACCCTTTATGCAAATGACAAGTGGCAGATGTTAACAGGTATCAGAGAAATGGATATCGGAACTTTTAAAATGAGACAAAATGAAATAGTTACGAAATTGGGTAGCTCCGATACGGAGCGGATGGAATATTGTATTCAAATCCCTTTAATAACTTTATCAGGTACATTATATCAAAGCCTCGTATCAAAGATTTGATATCGGGGGTTTTAAAGTTGTTACCATTTAAAAGTTTCAATATACATGCAGACACGATATTCCATAGATTGTCATTAATATGCATATCAGGTCTGACTTATTGGAGCCTGGAAGATATCAGAACTCATAGGGGGAGGTGCATTGGGATATCGACAGTCAAAGAAATATGATTATCGGAGATCAGAGATCGGAAGGACTGGCATATCAGAGATCAAATGGATTGGCATATTGAAATTAGAGAGTAGAGGGATTGGTAGATATCGAAACATACGACATATATGTCGTATCGGAACTTTTAAGAGGTGATAGATAACAAAAACTTAGATATGAGGGATTATCTGATATAAGGGAGAAGAGGAGGGTTACATGTTATGTGGATCCAATAGATATCAGAAATTCGGTTTATCACAAGTTTCATAATGTGACACATAACAAAAACATTGATATGGGTATTTCTTTGATAGTGTTTAATTATACGTGTTATGTGTTATTTGCGTTAGTTTTCACTTTATATTCATCAAACTTTGGTTATAAAGGTTTTCAAAAGAATACTCGGATAGCCTAAAGTTCCGCTATTTTTTTATTAAATATTCATTTCCAAATGTTTTAACATGAGCTTGGTCTCGGGGGCTATTTTATTCATTGATATAAGATGTTTAAAACAAGAACTTATTTACAAAGTTTATTAACAAACAAACTTAATCAAACTTAGGCAAACTATAAGAATAAAACAAGTGTAAATAAGAAAATTAGACCTGAAATGAAGTAATCACACTCAAATGCTACATACAATGCAAAAAAGAGTTCTCATATCTATTAATAGAATAAAATGGGGGTGTCGCGTTTTCACTACAACAATGGCGACACATGGGGGAGAAATAGTTATCTTCATCGTAAATATCTAGAACTTAGTTGTAAAAATGAAGGAATTAAAATTAGATAGTTTGAAATGCTCAAATTCAGATATCCTAATCATTTTTTTCCCTATTATATGTTGTCAAATAAATAGATATACCACTATATTTCATGTACTTGTAAAAGTTATCCCATGAATTCAATGTTTTAGTAAATTTATATGTACAATAGTCAACCTAGTTGGACATCAGTTTTCAAGTAAACAAGCTAATTAAGAAAACATAGTATTAATTTAACTTCCATACCATAGGCATGGCCACTGTTGCCAGCAAGCGTCTATAGCCTCAACAAGGATGCCTTTTAACCCTTTTAGGTGCAAGTGTCCCATCTATTAGGAATAAATTCATAGTTGCAAAATATCATCTTAAACTTATTTGAATGCCAACTAAAGATCATTGTCCTGGCTTTGTAACCAACTAACGAAAATTTCATTCACGCGATCTAACATGGTGAACAAGCCAACTCATGATGAGACCTCTTGTCTCTCAACCTTGTGGTTGAAATCCATTACCTTGGCTTGGTGACCAATAATGGTAATGTCACAATGTTAGAACTTATGATCATGGTAGGCCGCCTCATGATGAGACCTCCTATCCTTCAATTGAGCATTTTTGTTTTTATGTTTAACTATGGTTACAGTTAATCTCATGGATATTACTTAATAGATGGGTGCAATGCTGATCCTTAAAAGAAAGGTATGGCATGAAAATATTTAAGGTAACTACTATTCACTTGACTAAACTTGTTCACCAAAAGAACTCATGACCTTAAGTAACTATTGTTAAATGTGTTTTACTTTATTTAAAGATAGGGGTTAAAGATAGTTCATTAACAAATAACGGAAATATTTAAACTCAAAGAACAAAAACCAGGGACTCTACTTGGTTAGGAAAGATGAAATTAAGCATAAACAAAATCATCCTCATTGAAATGATCCTTAGAGACTAGGTTCCATTTAATAAATTAGAGCATAAAAATGACTCGCCCAATGATTATGCCAAGCTAAAAGAGAAAAAATTACTCCATTTTATTGTGAAATGAAATGAAAATAAAAACCAGCTAAACCTAAAATGCTTATCAAATCAGAAAGAAGACAATCAAGAAAATGGAGCTTGAGATACATCTTCCAAGATAAATAGAGGAATAACATAAAAATGAGATTATGCTGATTTTATCTTGTATGATGATTTGTTAATAAAGCTCTTTTATTTCAATGCATAGTTACTTATTTAGAGTTATTGTTGTGTTCTTTGACAGGGGTTTCTTAATTTTGCAAATCTTGCTTAAGAATAGTGTGTGAGTATTTAAAGATTCAAATTTAAGAATAAAACTGACAATCGATTTCAAAATGTATGTAAAATTAGAAAAGAGAAAACTCCCTAATGTCATATGATGATTGTTCTTCCGAAATGTTAGCTACTAGAAAAGATGAATGTATAAATCAAATCCATGGGAACCTACAAGAAGAACAACAAAATATAAGAAATAAATAACGATTAAAATAGAAAAGAAAAACTATAATAAAGCTAAAACCAGATGATGATGAACATATAAATGTGTACCTGGAAGAATTCAATCATAATTTTACCTGATGAATCTTCATTTTCTCCCATGTATTAATCAAAGTTCAAAATCATCTTCTTATTCAATTTAAAATAATTTCCAAACTAGCCCTAATCCTAATCTAAAAAGTAGACTAAGACTAAGTGAAATCGTACTTCCAATGTAGCCATTCAAGAATCTTATTTTCTACATGAATATATACATCAAACATTAGTAACAAAAGTATAAATCTACTTAAACTAACAGAAATAAAACTAAAAAACATTATGTACAACTATTGTTAATGTATTTACATGAAGTAACTTATTTACATTCACCCTCTCTTGGATATTTTCTTCCAGACAGATCTCAATGGGATCATAAAAATATGGATGGATATTGGTTAGAGATTGGAAGTGATTTGAAGAAGAGGATAACATGTTAGATTATGAAAATATTCTTTTAAATGCAATGACCTGCATCAAATTGTCAGTTTTATGTACATATGATTGAAGGTAATCAATTATGTTAGATGGTTGGTCATGTTGTAAAGGTACACACTCGAGTACAAATTTTTGTTGGCAATGCCTTTGAGAAGGAGAATAAAATTGATATGAGCTGAACATCACACAAAATTAGAAGATTAATGGCTCTTGATATTAAGAAATAAAGCTCTAAATTTAAACCTTATCCTTTTCTATTAATGTATCTCGTGCGTGTGCAATATCGAGCAGTTTAACATCCCAACATAAATTACCCAAGGGTTGAAAAATGAAAGATGAAAATGAATTTAAATCAAGCCAAAAGGATTGAAACAGAATCAAATCATTATTTACAGAAATATTATAATTATTGTTACACCACAATTGGGACAAGTTTGAAAAGATTTCTTTCTTACAAGAATTAGCCAAAATAATGCAATTGGAATGGTTATCGACATCATCTTGTGCATGAGGAAATGGACCAGGAATAGAAAAGGTAATGTGATCATCAACAAAATCATAGATCAGGATGGGTTCTTGATTAGTGAAATCATTACAATGATTAAAAGTTTGAAAATGAGAAATGATTGGAACAATTTTTAAATTAAAGATTTCTTCATTTTCAAATATAATTTTACTTGGACCATGAGTATTTAATGAAGAATGAGATGAATTAATATCTTCATTGTCAGCATATTCATCATAAATTACTTCACAACTTTCCTTAAAATTTTTAGCATTCTCATGAGACATCAAAACAAGAAGAAGAACTAGGCAAATTTTTTCCGAGATTGAAAGAATGATCATTGAATATTTCTTTATCCTGACAATAATCAAGTGGAAATTCATGTGTAACAAGTTCTTTGATTAATGAGATATCATTAATATGGATAGGAACTGAATTGCTAAAAATATCATGATAAAGATGAAAATGAGAATTTGAGATAATGAACCTAGAAAGCTCTCTATCGACAAATTCCGCTATGTATTCTTTGTTGCTGATTTCCGATTCTATTGATCATACTTTCCTGCTACCTTGAATTTTGCAGGTGATCATTATGACAAAATCAGAATTTTCAAATTCGACGATTGGTATTTGGGTTGTTTGCTGATTTTTGATTTCGGGATCATTGAGTCTTAAAATCTTTTGATGTGATATTCTTGCAAACAATTATCAACTTGTTCAAAGTTAGTTGGTTTCAATTCATTAACATGTTGAAGTGGGTATGAATTATCATTAACACTATAAGAAGTATGAATTAAATGGAGAAATCTATCTAGTGACGGTGGTGGACCCACCAACATTCAGGGGATCTCCTCAGTATGAAGTCCCAACTAGACATCACACTGCTTGGTGTAGGAGTCCCATCCGGTATGATGGCCCGATTGCCATTATCTTAAATATTTTCCTTAGCTCTTTCTTGTCAACACATGAGAGTGGTTTACTTTGTCTTTGAACAATGAGGTTCACTTTCCTGGTGAGTGTTTAGTGTCACTTGTGTCAATGTTCTTTCACCACAGAGGGAGAGGGTGAGAGTGAATCTGAAGTCGAAAGGGAATAATTCCAACTCTGTTAGAGACACAGAACACAATAGGAAAAGCGCATATTCTGGCAGAGTAGTCCACATGGATGCAACAGTTATAAACATAAAGGTGAACAAATAGCATGTACAACACCCAACAGAATAGTCCACACGAGTGCGACAGTCGTTATAACAAGTTTACGATAATGAATATGTCGAGTGTCTGACGGAATAGTCCAGATGAGAGAGAAAACGTTAACAACTGATACAACACTTTCCACCAGCATGTGTACTAGAACAACCAAAATAGTTCAACTGTCTTAATATAGGTTAAAGAAACATGGATTACAAGCGTCCAAAAAAAGTCTTACAAATGAATATAATACATGTGTCGAAACGTGCTCGCCTATTAACATGCTTTTGAATTAAGTGAAAGTTCCAAGACACATTCGTACACCATTATATCACTAACCTCGATAGCAGGGCATTGGAGCTACTACTTGCTCCTCAAAGAAAAGACTACGGACTCTCAAGGCTCCGTGGGAGGAGCCAAGGTGAAAAGTTTGTTGCATGTACAAATGAGGGGTATATCTAGCCAAGGGTGAACTTGATCCTCGTGACTCTTTGACTTCCCTCATGACTGTTTGACTTACAAGACACTTCAACTTACATGAATTTTCAACTTTGCATGTGGCTCTCTTGGACTTCCACGTTACATTTCATTGATTACAATAGCATGGCCCACAATGGTGATGTGGCTGAGATGAATCATGACATGACTCAATATGACAATGCTGGTATGTTCATGCTAATGGTGGTGTCCATGTCAAGTTGCAGTGCTGATGAGTGATGAGTGTGCTCTTGGTATATGATATCTTCACCTCCGCATGGAAAGGTGTGCGGAGTCTTCAATGGTCTTGGTGTTCGCTTGATGTTGCACATGAATGTATCTGCTTCGTTGGTACTTGGAATGCTTCATGTGTTCATCCATTCCTGAACAATTATCCTAACATGTGCTTCTTGTCCATCCTATTCGTCATTGCACCATGGCTCATCCATGTACTTGTATCTGCAATCACTCATGACAAGATGACATCAAATCCATAAATCTCCTAGTTTACCATGATGCATCATCTTTCATTTTCAGTGCAGGTGACTCAGAGAGAGGATAAGGCTCTAAAACTACATAGAGCACATTTCAGGTTAGGATGTGGGGCTTCGGGGCACTATCAAGGAAAATTGTACAAAGGTCACTGGGAGGCTGGGATGAGTAGTCTAGAACAATAGTGACATTCTGTGGGATCTAGCTCAGCTCTGAGGCAGAACTGTGCGATTTTTTCAGGGAGGGAGTGTAGGCAGCAGGGAGGACACTGACAGTGAAAAATGTGCAGATTCTCCGGGGAGGCTAGGAGCGGTTATGGGAGCTTTCTGGCCAAAAATTCACAGAACTAGGAGGCAGGTAAGTAGGAAATGTCTACGCAGTTTCTGGGCTAAGCAAGGTGTCGAGCAACTGGTGGACAGTCCAAGAAAACTATGCAATTTTCAAGAGGAGTAGTAGGTCAGCTGATAGGGGGACTCACTGATAGAACTACACAATTTTAAGAGACAATGCAGTGATAGGAAACAGGTGCCTATCCCTCTTGTATACACAATTTCTTCAGTCAGCGGAGGTGGGCATGCTGACAACTTTTGTGGAAGTTTTTAGAGGAGTGAAGCTCGAGGTCACTACTAGGTCAAACTCTCTAGTTGACCAGCGGGAGGCTTGATGGATTGGTTTTGCGAGAAACACAAATTGAGATGGCTTCTTGGGAAAATTTTGCGTTGTTCTCGGTGACAATCAATGAGGTCAAATCTGGCATTGCATAATGCAGACTACCTGGGGGGCAACCTCAAGCTTTGTGCAATTATGGGTAGTAGTACTTGGTCATTAAGGGCTGAGATTGCGTAGTGCAACTCAACAAAGGTCCGACTGATGGAGGGTGGTTTGGTCAATAGGTATTTGGAAAAATGACTAAGTGTGTGAGTAAGTGGACTTGTGTATACATGACCTTGCAAACACACACTCAACATGACTTGATGACAAGACACCTCGAACCAACAAGACGACATACACCCAGTGTGGATGAATGAAGGGTGTGGGCGACAAGTGCGACACTTGAGATAGATCATTGAATGACCGTGATGACACTTGTGTGAAATTGAATAAAACTTTGTGTGTGAGTGCGACATATGCTTACATAGCGAATACAACTTGTACACATGAAGACAAACCTTCAACATAGCCAAAACATGACTTCAAGCATGACGTTATGACCAACATGCTAAAAGATGTCTGGTGAATGGTCAAGCAAAGAGGGTGTAAGGACTCGACGCGAGCTCACAGGATGAGCCTGAGTGTTTGTAAACATCAAGGAAAAAACCCAGGAAAGCTCTGAAATTAGATGCAGGCCAAATGTTTTGAGAGTGTTGCAGCTGCAACAACACTTGGCAACGCACTAGTTGAATACCAGTTTCTCTGTTTCAGTCGATTGACAACACAGGGCGTTGGTTTATCCGGGAGTATTGAATCACTATGCGGGTTACTTCCGCACTTACCCATGGATAGATATGGTTCACCTTTTTCCAACTCAGTCAAACACAACAACAAGTGCCAGCTTGATCACAGTGTTTCAAAATTATATATTACAAAACAATGGAACACATAAAATATTGCAGAAATATAAACACAGAAAACACATAAAACAAGAGAGACATAGATATACGTGGTTCACCCAGTTTGGGCTACATCCATGGAGAAGCAACCAGTTCTTTTTATATTATCCATCAAACTGAAGAGATACAACCTACAACAGATCTACTGTAAATCCCTCTTCGCTCTCAATCTCCTCTCTCTTCCTCACTCAGAATACAGATCTACATAGATGCAATACAATTCCCTCATATATAGCGAGGGGTTGCCTTCTAAGGTAGAAAACCATAAATTAAACATAACTTCTACTGTCAAATCTTTGCCTAATGAACAATCTAGATTGACTACAAAATTACAACATTTTACAAGGCAATTTTACATCTATTCTTAGCTTTAGGGGCACTTCCCCCGATCCCCCCACCAGGGGGGGCTCCCAAAAGGTTTCAGCCGTCCCCCCTTGGACCCCCCTACAATGAATATTTTATGAGCGGTGTTGCCGCCCCATTTCGAACTGGGGTCCAATATGGTGATACCTTTGAATACAGAAGATAATCAGGCTCCACACTCAACAATCTCCCACTTGGAGACTGATTATAGCAACTCCACTGCTGCTTCATTTGCTGGACAATGACTCCACTTTGGACCTGGTTTTTTCTCATCTTCTTCATCATCATCCTTGAAGACCAATTGAAACTGAGAAAATTCTCAGTTTCTCCCTGGTTACAACTTTTGTTAACATATCTGCAAGATTCTAGCTAGTCTGTATCTTTTCCAGCTTCAACTGTCCATCTTCCAATGCTGACCATATGAAATGGTACTTGAGTTGTATATGCTTATTCTTGGAATGAAATGCAAAGTTCTTTGAAAGATGTGGGCACTTTGGCTATCACTGTGTAACCTACCCAACTCCTGCTTCTTACCTAATTCATCCAGAAACCTTTGTAACCAAATCATTTCTTTACTAGCCTCTGTAGCAGCAACATACTCTGCTTCTGTTGTTGAGAGTGCAACAACACTTTGTAGTTTTGAGACCCAACTGACAACTGTTCCACATACAGTAAACACATACCCTATTGTGCTCCTCCTATTATCTCTATCACCTACCATATCTGCATCAACATATCCCTGTAGAGCAATGTTTGAACCACCAAAGAATAATGCTTGATTTGTGGTACCTCTCAAATACCTGAGAATCCAATTCACCACCATCAAATGTTCTTTTCCTAGATTGTTCATGTACCTGCTTACAACTCCCACTGCATGTGAAATATCACGCCTTGTGCAGACCATTGCATACATTAAGCTTCCAACTGCTGATCCATATGGAACTTTACACATATAATCGATGTCTTCTTGGGTCTTTGGGCACATCTCCTTAATAAGTTTGAAATGGCTAGAAAAAGGTGTACTAACTAGTTTTGCATTGTGCATATTAAATCTTTTCAACACCTTTTGTATGTACTCATTCTGAGACAATGTTAATTTGCAATTTTTTCTATCTCTAGTTATTCTCATACCAAGGATTTGTTTTGTAGCTCCCAAATCCTTCATTGCAAATGAATTTGCCAATTTTCTTTTGAGCACATTTATTTCCTGCATGTTAGACCTTGCAACAAGCATGTCATCTACATGCAATAACAATATAATATAGCTGCCATCATTTTTGTTTTTCAGATAAACACAATGATCAGAGTGACATCTAGTATAACCTTGTTCAGACATAAACTTGTCTAATTTTAGATACCACTGCCTTGGAGCCTGTTTTAAGCCATACAAGCTCTTCTTCAACCTGCACACTAGTTTCTCCTTCCCTTTTACCTCATATCCTTGTAGTTGCTGCATATATATTTCTTCCTCCAAATCCCAATGGAGAAAGGTTGTCTTTACATCTAACTGCTCAAGATGAAAATCTTCAACTGCTACTAGACTTAGAATAGTTCTGATTGAAGTCATTTTCACAACAGGAGAAAATATCTAATCAAAGTCTATACCCTTTTTCTATGCAAACCCTTTCACCAGAAGTCTAGGTTTATACCTTTTTCTACCTCCATCTTCTTCCTTCAACTTGTAAACCCATTTATTCTGCAATGCTGTTTTACCTGCAGGCAACCTGACTAAGTCCCAAGTCTGGTTATGTGCTAAGGAGTCCATCTCTTCTTTCATGGCTTGCTCCCACTTCTTCCTGGTTTCTACTTGCACTGCTTCTTCATAACATTCTGGTTCAGCAGAATCAGTCAACAATACATAATATAATGAAGGAGAGTATCGTTTAGGGGTGTTACGCAGTAATTTTTCACTGTCTCCCTGTCAGTCTCCCTACTGTGTCATGAAACCAAATGCACCATGCTCATGCTCTCTAAACTGGCCAAATGACCCACTTTGCCAAAGTTTATTGCATCAGCGCGACTGTTTTTAAAATAACCGCGCTGACTGGCGGCTGATAGTGTAACTGATGCGCTGCCAGCGCAGAAGCACACGGGTTTTCCGCGCTGGTCGAATTTTATGCGCCAGCGCATCCTATGAAAGTATTGAGCCGCGCTGACACAACCTGCTCTGTTATTATGATGCGCTGTCAGCGCTCCAGTTCAGTGTTACACCCGCGCTGATCCAGTTTGGGCGAATTTGTTCCAACAGCCAGCCTTCCAGATGGTTCCAGACTTGGTTGTTGGCCTTGTGAGTATCGCCCTCCCTTCTATGGCATGTCTGTTCGTCATTTGGAACCACCTTCCTTGAAGATAAGCTCATCCTTCCCCCATTCATGGAGACCCCTTCTCCTATTTAAGCCTCCACCATTGCCATGAGCAGCTAGTTTGGATAGTGTGGAATTCATAGTGCTTAGACTGCTGCTGCTAGTAGGTAGTTGGTGTGACAAGTGTGGTTTTGCTAGAGGAAGCTTAAGGAAGGTTGTGAGTATTGCTTGTGTGAGAGAGAGCTTTGTTTTGGGAGAATCTACCTCCAAGGGTGAATGTTTAAGAGACTTGCTGGCTGGACCCTCAAGAGAAGGACTCAGCGTCAGAACTTTGGTTGTACCTTTCTCTGTTATTGATTTAATAATAGATGACTATTGTTATAGTTCCATTCTCATTCGTCTTTATAATGGTTAATGTGAATTAAATCCTTTCTGACTGATGTATAATTGCTTTTATTAGATTTCACGCTTGTGTTTGTCTTTCTCTTCGTGTGTGCAGGTATCTATTCGCGGATATCGCGGAGGATCGCGACCGGCCAGAGCGAAGGAGCGAGAGCGACATCTCTTCATCAAACAATAGCGTTGGAATCCAAGTAGGTGTTCTTTGCCTCTCTTTTATTTGCAATTAGCAACTTGCACAGTAGCATTGATTGATTGCTGCTAGACCCGTTCTGGGCTAGTAGGGATCGCCTCTATCCGTAGAGGGGATTTACCTCTCCAACAATTTGGCGACTCCGCTGGGGATCTGGCCTTTGTCTCTTCTGTCCATCTTTGTGCTTGAGTTTGATTGTTCTCTCTTTCAAAATTGGGGATTAGTTCTCTGCTTTTAGGCTTCCTAGTTCAGTCTGGGAGGTGTATAAATTGTTTAAAGAGTTCTGGCCTTGGTTTGGGAGTTTTTGGCTTGATTTTGCCTCTTTTTTAGCCTCAACGCAGTTTATATCAAAACAGTTGCGCTGACAGCACATAGCTGTTTCTTTAACCCTGTTGTCATCGCGCTTGTACGTAAAACAGTCACGACGGTTCTGAAATCGAACCAGCGCGCTTAAGTCGTGTCCTTCCGCACTGACAGCGCCTAGTTGCTACGCGTGACCTCTTGTCAGCGCATTGTTGCTGAGCGCTACCCGCGCTGATCCTGTAAAATTGAATTTGTTTCAATTTTGCCTCCTGAGCCTGTTGGTTTGACTATCTCCAGCTCTTTCTACTTGGTTTATGACTTGATATTTATTGTTTCAATTGTGACACACTTGCTTGCGAAGTCTTGTCGGACGAATTTCGTTTTTGTGTCCCGTGACCTAGTGCCATCATCCAGCTTTCACTGGACTGACCTTGTTTTATTCACTTGTTCACTTGTTCGCAAAAGTTCGTTGCTGCTTGCCTTTGCTATTGCGGAAACCTTCCTCTTTTTGCTTTCTTTGCTTGTTTGTTTGAGGTGATTGTCATTGAACCGATCCTCGGATTGTTTCACTACCCAAGACACATATTACAAATGTTAGGGTTCAATCAATTCTTTTCGCGCTTGTTGTGTTTGTCATTGAGTGATTTTACTTCTTTTTGCTCGGTGTTGCTGTCTCTCAAAATTCATTTTAAAGTGCACAGTGCCATTGAAAAAGAAATCAAACTAATGTCTTTTGCATTCAATAGTTAATGAAAAGAAGAGCATTTCATTGATTTGTGTTCTCAAAAGAAAAATTTCATTTCTTTGTCATTAGCTGCATTAGATTGTTTGATTGTTTGAGTTCGTTTTGTTTGATTGAAAACTCTTAACCCTCTCGTAATTAGAATTCATCGAACGAAATGGTATTCTTTGGCATGTAGTTTGCATCTAGGAAATTGTGAGAGATCACACGATAAGGCCTGAAACTGAAACTTAATTCAAGATCAACCATAAAATAAACTAAATAAACCTAAAAACGCATTGGAACTTAACGCAAACATCTAGAGGTCTAGGTTAGAGACGTGTTTCGGCGTCTTTAAACATAGTCAATGTTGTTTCACATTACGGTTGGGTGATTCCTCCTTCTGTGACTCGATAGTGGTCTAACACGGATTGTGCTCCCACGTACCGTCGCGTATATAGGGAGACCCCACTAGGCTTTTATCCTTGATCCATAGGAAGCCGAGTCTGCCGCCCTGCGAACCGTAATGCACCGAACACAGCATTCGGGAAGATTGACTGCAGTACGGAAAGTCCTTGGTTCTCATACGATTGCCAAGGTGTATAAGCAGTTTTACGGATTGCTTGGTAAACCCTTTGCCTAGAATCTCCAGAGCAGTCACTTTTGATCCTTTTCGGACTCCCTAAATGAAAAGGTGCCAGTGAGCTTCTTGTCACTTCGTGCTCATTAAACATTCGAAGGAGACTAGAGTCATCTTTTCGTCCTTTTCTCGACTCTTGAAACATGAAAAGGTCAAGTTTAGTTCCTGTGTCTTAAAAATTTATTCGGCCACGATAACATTACCTGGTTAGATTTTGTATGTGTTAGTTTGAGTAGGGTCTTTGTCGTTAGTTTCCTTTAGGGTTTTGTGTGGGGTTTGTCATCCTGGCTGACCCGTCAACTCCCGGTCCAAGTGATCAAGGTTCTCCATCTTTTGTTGCTCCTGAGGTACCAGTTGTAAGCGGTACTCTTCCGATTATCCCGAGTATCTAGCCTATCAACGTACGTGCCCCAGGCGACGAGGATTACGAAGAAGATTGGAACCCTATCTGGGAGCCTGACGAGGATGATATTCCTGTTACCCCTCCCAGTATGTCGTCTCCGATGTCCACTTCCCACATGGATGAGACATCTCCCAGCACATGCGAGACACCCGTGGTGTCAAATGTTGAATCTCCCATTCCAGCTACTTCCCCACTCCCTCCACGGTATCAGTCGATGAGGGATAGAATAGTTGCCAGAATGCCTTCTACGACTATATGGGATCCTAGCCTCATTGCCACCACAGAACCTTTTCTTTCGCAACCCCCTAATACACCTGTTACCTCAGTTCCCACGAATCCAACTGTTTGTGTAGCATACTCAACTCCGGTCGTCAGTGCTGTGACAACATCTTCATCTACAAACCCTGGGGCTGGTCCCTCTCACAGTCAAGTGAGCAGTGGCCAACCAGGGCTTTCGTCTGGAGTCATCGATCCTGCACAAAGTGCTCAGCCCTCTTCTGGTCCTGTTCCAGGAGGGGGGCCGTATGATGCCCATGGGCAACCCATTGTGGACCCGAATTACCAAGGTCCACTCTTTTATTATGATTCTACCGGTCAGTACCTCCAGTTCGCTCAATCCGCGCCTCTTCAACCTTTCGTTGAAGTCTCGGTACCATTAAACATTATTTATGATCCCGGTACTCATTCTTTTCATGGGGGCCAGGCAATTCCTGGACAGCCTCAAGGACCACCTAATCTAGGCCAGCCACCTTATGTGCAAGCCCCCCAAGGGCAACCACTTTATGGCCAGTCTTACCCAGGACAATCTGGGGGCCCACAAGGACAACCCTACCCGGGACAACCTTCGGCCATGGGCGGTCCATCTTTTTCCTATCAGAGTCAACCTTCTGGTTATCCAGGGCAACCTGGTACCCAGCAAGGTTATCCGTCTGGTCAGCCAGGACAGCCTTACATCCAACAAGGCCAACCTGGTTTCCAGCAGGGTTATCCCGCTGGACAAGCTGGGCAAAATTATACTCCTCAAGGTCAACCAGTAGTCCAGCAGGGGTATCCTTCTGGGCAGGGGGGCAACCCTACGTACAGCAGGGCCAACCCACTGCTCAGCCCGTGAATCCTCCTGGGCAAGGGGGGCAACCCTACGTACAGCAGGGCCAACCCACTGCTCAGTCCATGCAACCTTCTGGGCAAGGGGGGCAACCCTACGTACAGCAGGGCCAACCCATTGCTCAGCCAGTACAACCCTCCGGACAAACGGGCCAGCCCTCTGTGCAACAAGGCCAACCCACTGTCCGTCCTACTCATCCAGCTGGACAGGCTAGCCAACCGCAAGGTCAACCAGCCATCCAGCCAGCTCGGCCATCTGTTCCGCAAGGACAACCCTTGGTTGCTCAAGGACAACCTGGCACCCAGCAAGTACGTCCTTCTGGGCAAGCAGGTCCATCCCAAATTCAACCAGGCCAACCTTCCGGCCAGATGATCCAAGCCCAGCCAGTTCAAGGACATTATTCTGGGCCTCAAACTCAAGTGGGTTATCAAATGCAAGGCGGGCCACAGCCCCAACCTTCCTACCAAGCGCAGCCTGCTTATCAGGCTCAGTATGGAGCCCAGCAAATGCATGGCTACCAGCAACCCCAGGGGCAAACTCAGTTTACCCCTTACCAAAATTATCAACAGATGCAGGTCACTCCTTACCAAAATTATCAGTATGCTGCACCTGCGGGTCAAGTTGCTAATACATGGGGTGCTGGGGGGCAGACCCAGGGACAACTGTCTGCATATGGACAAAATCCGTATGGGCAGAACCCCTACGGACAAGGTCCCTATGCGCCAGGCCCTTTTGGGCCAGGTCCATCTGGACAAGGTCCCTATGCGCCAGGCCCTTTCGGGCCAGGCCCATCTAGACAGAGTCCATGGGGGCAACCACCATCTGGTTGGAACCCTAATACTGCCTCGAATCCATAGCCACAAATGTCCTTTAACCCTCAGTTGCCATTCTTAGCGACGTTGGAACTTCCGGATGTGTCCAAGTTAACGAATGATCCCATTCTGCATAATCTGTATTGGCCACCAGTTCCAACTAAAATACCCGGTGATTGTCCAAAATTTGATGGCAAAGCTGGTGAAGATCCTCAAGCCCATGTTATGACCTATCACCTTTGGTGTTCATCAAACTCATGGCTTGATGACTCTATCCGGCTCCGCCTCTTTCAGAGAACCCTCACCGGTTCAGCCGCTAAGTGGTATATTGAGCTGAATCGCGGCATGTTTCAAGATTTCAACTCGCTGGCTATGGCATTCTTAACTCATTTTCAGTTACCCATTCGGTACGAGACAGGGACAAATCTCCTCACGTCTCTCAAACAGGACACGGCTACGCACATATCTGATCATATACATGAATGGAGAAGGCGTCGTCGCTTGATCAAATTCTGGATTCCTGATCAACTCCTGACCGATTGGTTCACGACTTCCTTTGTCCCTAAAATTGCAAAAGACATCGCCATGGGAGCTTGTGTAACTGAAGAGCAAGCGATCGCGCGAGCTCAGTACCTAGACTTAGTATACTCTCAGTCGGGTACTTTATATGATTATTTGCCAGACGCCCCGAGACCTGGATAGACCAAGGCTCCGCCAAAACCATCTGTTGATGGAGTCATTGGCTCTGTAAACTCGTCATCGAAGAAATCGGCCGCGAACCCTGGGAAGCAAAAACAGAACGCTTCTAATGAAAATGCTTCTCAGGGCCAATCTAATCCTGGAAGTACCTCCGAGGTAAACGCCGTCCAGTCCACCACAGCGGATAAATCCTCAAAAGGGAAGAAGAAAGGGAAAGCTAAAGATAAATCTGGACAGCCCAAGCATGATGCCCCTAAACCTCGACCCGAGGAAGGAGCTAAACAAAAACCTAAGTGTCCTTGTCTCATATGTGATGAGGATCACTACACTAAGGACTGCCCAAGGCGATCCGAAGTTAGTCGGTTATTGAAAGGTGCTCCTAGGACTCCTGCCGTGCTTAAAGAGCCTTTCCCTTCCCAGCAGACTCAAATGGTGGTAGACCCGTCTCAACCCTCTTCCTCGTTCGGTTCTCAAGTGTTCATGGCTGGAACGATTCCCATCCATGTTTCAACTCGAGCGAAAGATTATCCATCTTGTGCCGGGAAAGAGCCGGAGGTTCCCTCCAGCGCTCCTCCGTCTAGTTCTGGTCCTCTCCACATTGAAAGGCCCAGCACTGAGACGATCCCCCGACCCCCTGCAAAATGTGTACTCAGGAAGTCATCTTACAACCTGAATGCTCGTGCTGCCCAGCACTATAGCATTGTTGAGGACTTAGCTCAGGCTCCATCTGCTATGTCCGCTTTAGAAGTCCTCCAGAGCTGCCCCTCCCAGAGGAAGTCCTTGCTATCAGCTATTGGTGGCATCGACCCGACAGATTCAGATTTGATTTCTTTCGATCTCGAGGGTTTTACACAGAGACTGCCTCACCAAGTCGCTTTCCTTATACAGGTCATCATCAATAGCAGAACGATTCACCGTACGGTTATTGATGAAGGTGCCTCAACCTGCAACATGTCTGTTGCTTGCTGGAAGGAGATTGGTTCCCCTGCTTTGAGTCAGTCCCCTACGACGTTAGAAGCTTTCGATGGAAGAGAGTCTCGTCGTTACGGTATCCTCCAACGCTTACCCATCTCTTTGAAAGGAAAGACCGTAGAAGTGGAGGTCGAAGTTGTCGACGCCAATCTGACCTACAACCTCCTCCTCAGACGGAGCTGGACATACGCCATGCAGGCCGTGGCTTCCTCCCTGTTCCGTGTCATTCGTTTCCCTCACCAGGGGAAGATTGTCACGGTGGACCAGCTCTCCTTCTTCGTGTTAGGATATTCCGACACATAGGATATAGTTAAGTTCAACTTGGTCTAGTGTAGAGTTAGGTATAGAGTTAGGTAAAGTGTGTTTCTTTACCGTTGTACATTTTGTAACTTACAATCCGACGGTCACGATATGTAGTGATCCGACGGTTCACTCTCTCCTCAGTATTACCGACACTTGATCCGTGGCTTGACACCCGATTGGTCCATGAGTTCTATTTAAAGTGCATGGAGGGTCATTGTTCGGGTAATCCGTGCATGAGAGAAGCTTATGTAAATTTTCATTCTTTGATTAATAAATTGCCTGTAGTAGCCACGTTGGCGTAGGCCGTGGACTGTTTCCCTCTTTGAGGGTTTTAACCACGCCAAAAATACTGGTGTATGGATCTGTGATCTGGTTGTGAGTGGTGTCCTTTTGGTGTTCTTTCTGAGGAACTTACCCTGTAAATTCCTACATGGTATCAGAGCTATTTGAGGGCCGCGTCCGTTGGTGATCCAAATCTGAAGCTGGTAGAACTGCATCCGACTGCCGTTTCCTAAATCTGCTATTTCTGACTGCTTTCGGGCCGAGAGGATTGCTCTGTTGTGTTCGGAGCATCTGTTCCAGTGAGGAACCCCTTTCGTTTCACGCGAAAAGGTTTCCGGTAGCCCTAGCTGCGTCATTTTTAAGATCTGGAGGTATACAGTCTTTATTTGCAGTTTACTGTTATTTTCTCTCTGTTTATTTCGGTTTCGGTTTATTTAGATTTTTTATAACCGGATCTATACCTTTCATTTCTGCGTATGCTCTTTGCCCTGCGACTTTGTGCGATTTGGGCAAATCAGAAACAGAAAGGAAGGATTTTTCTCATGCGTATGCTCTTTTCCCTGCACCTTAGTGTGATCTCGGAAAATGAGAAACATTGAGAAAAATATTTAGTTTTTCGGCTAAAGCTAACTTTGAGCTGCAAGGTTCATTTTTTTAAAATATCTAGTTTTTTGGCTAAAGCTAACTTTGAGCCATAAGGTTCGTTTTCTTTGCATGTCCGTGTTGGGTTTTGTGTTTTGTGTTTTGTAGGGAAAAGGAGCTTTCTCAAGGCAAGCACGCAAACCAAGGCCCCCCCCCCTCTCTCTCTCTCTCTCTCTCTCAAATTTTTTGTATAGATCAAAGCTATTTTAAGAGAGTAGAGGTCTTGGGTTCAAGTCTCCATTTTGTGGGGGCATATTTTTTCATTTCCGCACATTCGCGCACTTTGCCGGCAACTTCAACAATTTTTTTTCAAAAAGCCATAACTTCTTCATCCGGAAGCCTTTTTCAGAGCCGTTTTTTTTTAAATAGTCTAATTTTTCGAGATATATCCATTGGAACACTTAATTTCAGCATCTTCAGCTTCAGTTTTTTTTAAAATGGAAAGTCCATGCCAAGTCATTCTTGACAGCACTAACTACTTCCAATGGATATCCTACAACGAAGATTTACTTAGAAGTAAAGGTCTCTACATAATAGCCACAGACCAAGAGAAGAAACCAAAAGATGAAGACAAGGCTGCAAAATGGGAAAATAGATAAGATCAAGCACGTGGTTTGATAGGGATGTCTATTTCTCCTGATCTTAGATTCCATATTGCAGAACTTGAGACTCCTCATGAAGCATTGGAACAACTCACTAAAGTTTTTGGGATTAAAAATGAAATTAGAGCCCATCAACTTGAAAATGAGTTGCTTACATTGGATCCTAATAATTTTTCTTGCATTGAAGATTTCTTGTCCAAATTCAAGACCCTTAGATATCTCTTGGAAGGTGTTAAGGTTAAGAAAGAAGATAGTAAACTTATTTATTCCATCCTTACTAAGTTGGGACCAGCCTACTCTGTATTTGTTTCCACCTTCCATTCTACAAGGGAAGCTTTCATTTGTCAGGGAAAAGACTACAAGGCCCCTTCCTTTGACTCTTTTTGTGATTCTTTAATAAGAGAACAAGAAAAATTCTTACACCTTGGTCTTCTTAATCTTGGAAACTCTTCCAAGAAAGCGTTAGCAGCCCAGCAACAACCAAATTCAAAGAATCCTAAGAAGTCATTTCCTAAAAAGAATGGTCCTAAACCAAACAAGGGTCCTAAGCAAACTCAGCCTCAAAATGAAAGATCATTTCAGCAAAATGATAGGACCAATAAAAACAAATGGAAGAAGACTGATAGACATTGTAACTTTTGTAATCGAGATGGCCACTTAGAATCTAAATGCTTTAAGAAGATGGAAGCCTTGGAAGCCGCAATGAAGAAACATAACATCCATGTGGAGCATTCTTCAACTTCAACTTCATCTTCAGGAATGGCACTTTCTGCATGTCGTTGTCAATCATCTCAGTCTGGTTATGCATTAAATGTATCTTCTTCTTCTCATTCTCATGAGTGGCTCATTGATTCTGGAGCCTCTTATCACATGGCCAAAAACCGAGCCATGTTTTCTTCTTTAAATGATTATAACACCAAAAATATATATGTTGGTGATGATAGATATCTTAATGTTGTAGGGACTGGAACTGTTCATCTAGACAATGGTCAGTTTAATGATGTATTATGTGTTCCAACCTTATCCTGCAACCTTCTATCTGTATATCAGATAACTCATTCAGGTGAAGGTAAAATTGTTGAATTTTCACCTCATGATGTTGTAATCAAGGATCTAAAAGATCCTAAACAGATTCTAGCTACTGGTCTTGCTGATGATTCCATAAGGTTGTATAAGTTTCACAACTTTGGGTCATCAAATCTTCCCTCAGTATTTGTTGCTCATAATGATGAAGTGAGAAAACTTTGGCATGAGCGATTTGGTCACTTAAACTATCGCTCCCTTCAGCATCTATGTAAACAAAATATGGTGACAGGTCTTCCTATGGTATCTTGCAGAGATGGTGTTTGTTCCGGATGTGTACTCGGAAAACATCATCGGGACAGTTTTGAAAAACGTGCCTCTTGGCACGCCTCAACCCCTTTACAGCTTCTGCACAGTGATTTATGTGGTCCACTCCTTGTTGCTTCATTCTCTGGCTGCAAGTATTTCTTAACTTTCATTGATGATTTCTCCAGACGCACTTGGGTATACTTCTTAAAACTCAAGAGCGAAGTATTTAACACATTTTTGGCCTTCAAAGCCTTTGTTGAAAAACAATCTGGACATCAAATTCTTAAGCTAAGAACTGATAATGGTGGAGAATATGTTAAAAACACATTCATCAACTTTTGCACCGAAAATGGAATTCAAATGAAACATACTGTTCCATACACTTCACAACAAAATGGTGTAGCTGAAAGGAAAAATCGCACCTTAAAGGAAATGGCTAATTGTATGCTGCAATCTAAAGGACTCAGTCTTAGTTTTTGGGCCGAAGCAATTAATTTTGCAAATTATATAATCAATCACACTCCTACTAAGGTTCTAAATAATATCACTCCAGAAGAAGCTTGGAGTTCCATTAAACCAGATGTAAGTCACTTTCGTGTTTTTGGAAGTGAAGCATGGGCCCATATTCCAGATGAAAAGCATAAATCTTTAGAGCCTAAGAGTGAGAAATTACTTTTGTTGGATATTCTGAAGATGTAAAAGGTTATAGACTTATTCCATTTAAGTCCAAAAATGTTATCATTAGAAGAGATGTAAAATTTGATGAAAATAAATCGGCCTGCGAGCCTAGTACGGTAGATGTGCCACCTCTTCCTATCTCTTCTACTTTTGAAAACATTTCTTCTTCAGATGATGAAAGTGAGGATGAAAATCCTCCCCCACCTTCTCAGGATCCTCAACTTCCAAGATGGGTCCGTGCTACTCGGAATGCAGCAGGTGATCTTGCCGGTGATCCTACAGATCAGCGACGTACACGTTCTCAGTTTGAAAGAGCCTCTTCTTTACTGGCTCAAGCTCCAGTAAATCATGATCCTGACACTTTTGCAGAAGCTTCAGGCCATCCACATTGGGAAGCAGTTATGAATGAAGAATATCATTCATTGTTGGCAAATGATACATGGGATCTTGTTCCTCTACCAAAGGGACGCAAACTTGTTAGATGTAAATGGGTTTACAGAACCAAGTATGGACCAGATGGGAAAGTTGATCAACATAAAACTCATCTTGTTGCTAAGGGCTTTTCACAGGTTGAAGGCATTGACTACACTGAAACCTTCTCCCCTGTTGCCAAAATGAACTCTATCCGCCTTGTTCTTTCCCTTGCTACCTCTTTAAAATGGGAAGTCCATCAGATGGATGTTAAATCTGCCTTCTTGCAGGGGGACTTGCATGAAGAAATCTATATGGAACAACCCATTGGCTTCATCCAAACAGACTCCAGCCTTGTATGTCGACTTAAGAAATCTCTTTATGGTCTCAAGCAAGCTCCTCGGGCTTGGTATGCCAAAATGGATAACTTTCTTTTAGAATCTGGCTTTTCTAGGTGTCATTCTGACAATACTGTCTACACCAAGAAAGTGGGCAACTCCCTTATCATCCTTGTTCTTTATGTTGATGATCTTATTCTTACTGGTAGTGATCCCAACCTTATAAACCATGTGAAATCCAGCCTTAAAAATAAATTTGAAATGACAGACTTAGGACACTTACACTATTTTCTCGGTCTTCAAGTCTTGCAATCCAAGGAGGGTATTTCCCTTTCCCAGTCCAAGTATGCTTGTGATATTCTTCATCATTTTCACATGGAAGACTGTAAGCCAGCCCCTTCTCCCTTTCAGTCTGGAGTCAAACTTTCAGTCTCTTGTACTTCTCCTGAAGTTGATGCTACCTTATACCGTCAACTTGTAGGAAAACTCTTGTATTTAACCCATACTCGTCCTGACCTTTCCTTTGTTGTTGGCCTTGTTGCTCGTTTTATGCAAAACCCCCGTGAAAGTCATTGGAAAGCAGCTAAAAGAATACTTCGTTATGTTCGAGGTACAGTACAGTTTGGGATTCATTACAGTGCCAAAGCAGCTCCTCTATTAGTTGGTTTCACTGATTCTGATTGGGCTGGTGACCCTGATGATCGGAAGTCTACTGCCGGTTATGTCTTCACTCTTGGTTCAGGACCTATTACATGGGCTTGTAAGAAACAGGCTGCCATTTCTCTTTCGTCAGCAGAAGCAGAGTATCGTGGTGCCGTGGAAGCTAGTAAGGAAGCCTTGTGGCTTCTTCAGATCCTATCAGAGTTTGGCTTTGAGCAGCAGCATCCAACCACACTTTGGTGTGATAATCAAAGTGCCATTCAGCTATGCAAAGATCCAGTCCAGCATCAGCGCAACAAACACATTGAACTACACATGCACTTCATCAGAAAGCTCATTCATGACCATGTTCTTGAAGTGCAATATTGTCCAACAGATGATCAGGTTGCAGACATCTTCACAAAGGCTCTCACAGAGGCGAAGTTCACTAAACTTCGATATATGCTTGGAGTTCAGGAAGTTGTCACTAAGGGGGGATAGGCTCTAGTGCCTCCTTCCTTCTCCTATTGTGTCATATTTGTAAATCCTTCAATCCTATCCCAAGTTGTTCTTAAGGGGGGATGTTAGGATATTCCGACACATAGGATATAGTTAAGTTCAACTTGGTCTAGTGTAGAGTTAGGTATAGAGTTAGGTAAAGTGTGTTTCTTTACCGTTGTACAGTTTGTAACTTACAATCCGACGGTCACGATATGTAGTGATCCGACGGTTCACTCTCTCCTCAGTATTACCGACACTTGATTCGTGGCTTGACACCCGATTGGTCCATGAGTTCTATTTAAAGCGCATGGAGGGTCATTGTTCGGGTAATCCGTGCATGAGAGAAGCTTATGTAAATTTTCATTCTTTGATTAATAAATTGCCTGTAGTAGCCACGTTGGCGCAGGCCGTGGACTGTTTCCCTCTTTGAGGGTTTTAACCACGTCAAAAATACTGGTGTATTGATCTGTGATCTGGTTGTGAGCAGTGTCCTTTTGGTGTTCTTTCTGAGGAACTTACCCTGTAAATTCCTACACTTCGCCTCTTCTTCTGAAGGTAATGTACCATTCGTGGAGCATACCTCAAAGTCACTCGTGAACGTGGGTGCTGGACTTTTCAAAGATCCCACTTTAATGGGAGTCTTTCCCCTCCCACCTCCGAATCTCGCCCCTATCAACATGATCTCTGTACGCTCAGATACGTGGGTACTTCCTCCTGCGAATCAGGAAGACTCTTGGGGTGATATGATGCCGTTGAGTCCTGCCGAACTCAGCTACATCGAGATTGTCGCTGCATCGGCTCCCCCTGATGAACTTGCCCTCCTAAGCAGTGTTCCCGATTCATATGATCATTTCCCTTGGCTAGGAGATGAGGCTACTTCGGATCCATTGAAGGAAATATTTCCTTCCGACGAAGCCATCATAGAGACCATGTCTCTCGAAGAGCTTCCTTGGTCAGATCACCACCATCGCTCTTCGTTTCTCCCTCCCCATCCGGAAATGACCGCATGTCTCGAGCGGTTTGCTTCATGTGTCCCATCCCCGCCCCTCCAAACACCCATTCAGCTTTATCAAGTGTCTTCAAAGGGAAATATGGGAAATATCACGCAAACCCATCCGATCGACATCTCTATCAAACCGGGGATCGTCGAGCACATTCATATTGGAGTCACTTGCACTCCTGAGGAAGTTCAACTCTATACTGCTTTATTTCGCGAATTTCGTGATGTCTTCGCATGGTCCTATGAGGAAATGCCCGGCATCGATCCTAGTATAGTGGTGCACGAAATACCTACATATCCAGGTGCTAAGCCTGTTCGTCAGTGCTTACGCCCAGTGCAACCCCGAAAGGCTGCAGCCATCAAGGCCGAAGTCGAAAAGCTTCTTAAAGCTGGTTTCATTTACCCCATTCCCCTTATGGATTGGGTGTCTAATATAGTCCCTGTGAATAAAAAACAGGGAACTATCCGGGTCTGTGTTGACTATCGTGATATCAATCGCGCCTGTCCGAAGGATAACTTCCCTACGCCCTTCATCGATCAACTTATTGATGAGTGTGCCGGAAGTGAGATTTACTCGTTTATGGACAGCTTCTCTAGTTATAACCAGATCAACATTGCACCCACAGACCAGCATAAGACAGCTTTTATTTGTCCTTGGGGCACCTTCGCCTATAAGAAGCTTCCTTTCGGTCTAAAGAATGTCGGCGCTACATTTCAACGTGCAATGTCTTATGCCTTTCATGATATTCGTCACATTGTACAACCTTACCTGGATGACCTTCCGGCTCATTCAGCTAAGCGTTAGCACCATGCCTCTCATCTTCGCGAGATTTTTCTCCGCTGTCAACACTACCGCACAAGGCTTAATCCTCATAAGTGTGTCTTCTGCGTAGAATCAGGCCGACTGCTCAGGTTCATCGTCTCCCGAGAAGGCATATGTCTGGATCCCCTCAAAGTTGAGGCCATTTTGAATCTTCCTCCCCCTGCCTCTTTGCAGCAATTGCAGAGCCTGCAGGGCAAAGCGAATTTCCTTAGACGATTCATTCCGAATTATGCCGAGGTGGCTAAGGGTTTCACACGGTTATTAAAGCGAGACACACCCTTTCGTTGGGATTCCATCGCCCAAGAGTCTTTTGAGCGACTCAAGGACCTCCTTGTCTCGGCTCCACTCTCAAGACCTCCGAACTATCACCGTGATTATTCTCTCTATCTAGCTGCCGCTGACACCACCATCGGCATGGTTCTGGTGCAGGATGATGATGATGGCAATGAGCATGTTATCTATTACCTTAGTCGAAATCTCTTGGATACAGAAACTCGCTATGCGTATGTCGAGAAGTTGGCATTGGCAGCTGTCTGCGCCGTCCAACGATTTCGACACTATATCCTGTTGCGCACTACGACCGTGATTTCCGACTGCAACCCTATGACCTACATCTTGTCGCGTCAGCTGCTGGGGGGCAAGTACTCGAAATGGATTGTCATCCTACAAGAGTTTGACTTGGAATTTACTGCTGCCAAGTCTAAGAAATCTCTGGTCTTTGCAGAATTGCTCTGTTCTTTGCCATCCCCTTCTGTACCATCCCGTTCGGAAGAGCATATCCCGGATGAAACATTGTTTCTAATCAGCACCCTCGACCCTTGGTATGGGGACATCATAGTATATTTGCAGATGTCTTCCTTCCGTCCTAACGTATCGAAAGACGCTCGACGAAGGATTCGTCACCAATCTCAACCCTATCGCATTATTGGCGATACCCTGTACCGCCTCGGCGTTGATTCTGTTCTCCGCCGATGCTTGACTCTCGAGGAGGCTGAGCGGGTATTGAATGACTGCCACTCCGGTGCTTGTGGCGGCCATATGTCCGGATATGCCACTGCCCAGAAAATCCTCCGTGCTGGTTATTTCTGGCCTTCTATCTTCAAGGATTGCATCCTTGCCGTCCGTGCATGTCATGAATGTCAGGTCTACCACCAGAAAATGCGTGCACCTCCTGCACCACTGCACCTTGTTGTTACCATAGGTCCATTTGCCAAATGGGGCATCGATTATACGTCTTGTAACCCTCGTTCGGCCGGGGGGCATGGATATATCATCGTTGCCGTGGATTACTTCACCAAATGGGCCGAAGCGATGCCTACATTGAACGAAGACGGTTAGACAGCGGCACAGTTCTTGTTTAATCATGTCATTACTCGGTTCGGAGTCCCCCAGGCTATTGTCACAGATCACGGAAAACATTTCCGCAATCACATGATGATGGAACTAACGACCCAGCTAGGCTTGCGTCAAGATAGCTCGACGCCGTATTACCCTCAATCCAATGGCCAAGTTGAAGCTGTGAACAAAGTTTTGATCACAATGCTCCAACGTACCGTGAATACGCATAAGTCTAACTGGCATCTGATGCTGTTCCCCGCCTTGTGGGCTTACCGGACCTCTGTGAAGGATGCCACCGGTTTCACTCCTTCTCAGCTTGTTTATGGACTGGAGGCCACCCTTCCTGTTGAGTGTGAGATTCCTTCATTAAATTTAGCTGTCGAGTTGCTTCCCAACACCACTCTGGTGGAGGAACGGCTTCTTTATTTAGAATGGCTAGACGAGACCCGTCGCTTAGCCTCTCTAGCTATTGAAGCACAGAAGAAGAGGGTTAAGGCTCATTTCGACAATACCATTCAACCTCGTTCCTTTGTTGAGGGAGATCTAGTACTGCTCTATGATCAAGCTAAGGATAAGTTGGGGTCAGGTAAACTTGAATCCATGTGGCTAGGCCCCTATATTGTGAAGAGAGTGTTGCAAAAGGGGGCATATGAGCTGATCGATTACGAAGGAAATCCTCTCAACAAGCCCCGCAACGGGCTCTATTTGAAAAAATATTATGCATGATTTCGTGCACCTAGTTTGTACATACGTGTGTTCTTAGCAAGTGTGTTATGTGTGCATGATTTCTTGTTTTGCTTTGGTGTGAAGGCGTGTTTGCCTCTTATTTTGTTTTCTGCTTCTTGTGCAGATGTCTAGTACACCTTATGTTGGCTTCGCCGATGGCGCCTGCCGTAGTACTTGCAATTTGTCTTCTGCGGCGTGGGCGATCTACGATCCTCACGGCGAGTTGCTAGATCTTCAAGGCGTGTGCTTGGGCCGTACCACCAACAATGTTGCCGAATACAGTGCTGTAATTGAATTACTAGCCGAAGCAGTTGATCTTGGCATTCGTGCATTGGTGGTAAACCTGGACTCTCAACTTGTCGTCCATCAACTCAATGGGCGATATTCCGTCAGAGACCAACGCATTCTAAGGTTGTATTTACATGTGAGATTGTTAGAAAGGAATTTTGATTATATCACATATCAACACATTCCGAGACGATTAAATACGTTAACCGATGCATTGGAAAACCATGTGTTGGACAGAAATTTGCGTAATAGATAAACATCATACAAGAAGAGATAGAAAACATAATAAGACCATAGAATAAGCATATGTAAATAAATTATTTTCCAAGCATAGTTTGCATGTGTGCCTGCATATGTGCTTTTAAGCTTGCATAAAAATTCAAATACATGGGTCGTGTGTTGTGCAACTGATACATTAGATCACATTTGTATTTGACATTTGCATAACATATTAAAAAACATCATCACATGTGAAACGATCCATCCAAAAATAACACACATATATATATATATATATATATATATATATATATATATATATATATATATATATATCGTGTGGTGCACTAAGGCGCTAAAAAATAAGTGTATATGTCCAAAAAGTAAAGCCGGTGTCCTCAGTACATCCGAGACATATGTCTCTCAAAACATCAGTGGAAATAAAACCTAGATGACTATTGAGCTGGGTTATGCTCTCTATAGCATACAGCTGCCTGTTCCACCCGCCTCAAAAGGCGGTGCATCCTGGGTTCCACCCCCACTGTGTGGATCTGATGAGCTATGGGGACCTCCTCGACCCCCTGGTAATCTGGCACCCCCTCCAGCAAACCCTCAAGGTTGCGAGCTATAGTCTCCGTCGTGTCAACTCCTGGAGGAACTAGGGCCAGGGCTCCAGCACCTTGCCCCTCTCTCCGTGCCTCTGGGGCTAGACCAAAGGGTCTCACGGGTCCCACATCTGCACACCATGACATTTATCAAGTCATGTACATGAAAAATCAAAAACATTAAAAAATATTAAAAAGAGGTCAAGTGTCATACCTCCATCGTCCCAATGCTCTCCCGCGGGCAGTGGCATGTCAGGATCGTTGCGGAAGTCCATACCGGCATATGGCCAGTCCTCTACGAAAATAACCTGCCGATCCAGCCACTCTCGAAAGTACACTCCCCAAGCTACTGGGCGGCCGCCACCTCCGCGCGGCATGACACGGGCCCATCGGCTAGCCCTCGTCTCCCGGGGACCTCTGGGTGGATCCACGGCCATGTTCTGCAGCTGTAGGGCCGGCACCCGCTCCAGCATGAGCGGAAGTAAGAGCGACCCGTAAGCAAACTGCTTCGACTCTCCGCGTCGATAGTTGCTCAATTGCCTCTTCATGTTGGTCGTCACTGCTGCTGCCCAGTTGAAAATGGTGGGCTGTAAGCACTCAAGAGCCAGTAGTAGATGGGTCTTTAAGGCCTCATGATTGGCCAAAGAGCCTGCTGCCCGTGTCACCATAAAGAGTATGGTGCGAAGAACCATGTCGTTCACCGTCATAATACCAACCTTCCCGCTCCGTGTTTTAACAGCCCCTGGACACACTCGAGCCATCAGCTGGTCAAGAGTCTCACCGCTGGGTCGTTGCCCCTCCAGAATGGGCATCTGGCCCCGGCGTGATAATCCAGTCAAAAAATAGATATCCGTGGAATCGAACTCAATGTCCCGGCCACGGATTGTGAATTTTCCATTAACTGGGTTCCAAACTCTGATTAAGAGCTCGAGCAGATCAGGTTGCGCCCTCAGGCGCGGAGTGAGAAAGAATTTCAAGAACCCGCATGCCCGCATTGCATTTTGGCATTCGGCAATGGCATAAGCGGCTATATCCTCATCATCGTGAGCTCTCTCTTGCCAAACGAAAGACATTATGTCCTACAAGACCATGAAAAAACATTATAGCGCTAATCGTTGGAATTTGTACTTTCATTTTCTTAAAAACATATTTTTACGGCGTCAGTGTGGCTGTTTTTAAAACAGTCGCGCTGATAATGGCACACCGTTGTTTTTTCCTTGTGTCAGCGTGGAAGCACACGGGTTTTCCGCGCTGACCCAAGAGGTGGTATGTGTAAATGTAAATTGATCAGCGCGGACCTGAGCGGGAAATCCGCGCGGACCGAGAGCGCACCAACGCTCAAAGAATTTGCCCAAAGGGCCACTTCCCACCGTGGAATTGCTCTCAAAAAGACTCAAATTAAAGCGCAGGGGGAGGAGAACCTACCTGGAACAAGCTGCCGGATGAATGGTGTCCGCACAGGCTGGAAATCGCTCTGTCAACCTTGCAGCTCCTCAACGTTCTTCACAACTCAAAATGGTAACAATGGTTCTAGTAACCAGCGTGGTCATAACGATTCTTCGTACACTTGGTCCCAAAAAATGTCGTCTTTAAGCTCTTTTCCGACACGAACCAAGAAAAGATGGCCGAGCTTCCTTTCAGCTCGTTAAAAGGAATGAGAGGTGGTCGTTTTTAAGCTCTTTTTCTGACCGTTTAACTTAAAAAGATTGTCGGGTGTTTGTCGTTTCGCGCTCGTTATTGGCTCTAAAACGATGTGCTTCCGACCACTTTTTTACTTTTTCGGGTCGAAGCTACTATTCACGAAAAGTACTCCTCGATCATACTGGTCGGGCGGTTCTTTCGAGCATTGTTTTATACTTTTTCGGGCTCGAGAGACACAACTTTACGAAAAAGGACCCCCCTGGAGTTTTCTTTTCTGCTGTCTTTTCAGACTCTCTAAACAAGAAAAGACGCCGAGCTCCTCCTTTGTCAGGCTCGTTAAAACTCAATGACATCGGACATTGTCAAAATGATGCCTTTCCAAGCATATGCTATCCCCGTCAAGCTTGTCATCCAAAAATAACCGGGGTACCTGCCAGAAATGGTGGGGAAAATGAAACTGTAATAATGGTCGTGTCGGCAGTATGTCGCTCTTGAACATGGCAGTCGTCTGCATTCGTGTCTGGGCGGGGATTTCTCATCTTGTTTTACACTAGCCTCTGTGGGTTTGGGTTATCCTATTTGACCTCTCATCTGCTCATTGCCATTGTCACCATGACCTCTGCTCCTTTGATGTCAGATACTGCCAAATCCGCTGTTGTGCTGCCGATATGTTCAAGAGAAGTTGGCCTCTGCAAGATTACCACCTCCCTCTGATGTCTCACACAAAATATTTTATCCTTCTCTGTCTCGTGTCGATGATGTGGGAAACATCATGGCCCACCTTCGATCGAGGTTACTTCCTGTCGACTTCAGCTCATTATCCAGGAAAGTGACCTAGAGACTCCCTTCAGGTGCCTTAGAGCCTGCATGCCTCAATGGCAGGTTCTTCGTGTTCGACGTGAGGTTTTCATCATTGGCCTCCGATCGGATGATTTTGCGGGTGTTCGACACCAGCTCATTGATTCACACGCCGCAGATTGTACCTATGAGTACCTTCAGGACCATTGTTATTATTGGTGGTACCTCTCGCGTCTGTTAACAGTTTTCGTCATTGACTGGTAATCAGACGATGTTCATGCATGTTCGACTTCAGCTCATGTATTCACATGCTTGGACTTGTACTTTGTTTGGGTTGGGATGGAGCGCAAGACCCTGGTTTTTGTCTGTTAGGAACCAGGCTGCGATTTTGTGGATTGTTATTACATGACTCATTGATGGATGGCTGCGCCCATACCTGAGTCTTTGGGATGGCTGCGACCATGCCCACTTATCATCATGGTCTCTTCAGCTGGGTGGCTGCGTCCATACCACAGACCTTCTTCATATGTCTTTTGGATGGCTACGCCCATGCCTGGACTACATGTAATCGAGATATCAGTTGTACATTCATGCGGGTCCTTCCTGGTGGTGTTCCGGTTCAGCAAGTTTTGTAAAGCATTTCACCCCTCCCACTCTCTCGGGCTTCATGCTTTAGGGGGCATCTGTTACGCAGTAATTTGTCACTGTCTCCCTGTCAGTCTCCCTACTGTGTCATGAAATCAAATGCACCATGCTCATGCTCTCTAAACTGGCCAAATGACCCACTTTGCCAAAGTTTATTGCATCAGCGCGACTGCATTTTAAAATAACCGCGCTGACTGGCGGCTGATAGTGTAACTGATGCGCTGCCAGCGCGGAAGCACACAGGTTTTCCGCGTTGGTCGAATTTTATGCGCCACTGCATCCTATGAAAGTATTGAGCCGCGCTGACACAACCTGCTCTATTATTATGATGCGCTGTCAGTGCTCCAGTTCAGTGTTACACCCGCGCTGATCCAGTTTGGGCGAATTTGTTCCAACAGCCAGCCTTCCAGATGGTTCCAGACTTGGTTGTTGGCCTTGTGAGTATCGCCCTCCCTTATATGGCATGTCTGTTCGTCATTTGGAACCACCTTCCTTGAAGATAAGCTCATCCTTACCCCATTCATGGAGACTCCTTCTCCTATTTAAGCCTCCACCATTGCCATGAGCAGCTAGTTTGGATAGTGTGGAATTCATAGTGCTTAGACTGCTGCTACTAGTAGGTAGTTGGTGTGACAAGTGTGGTTTTGCTAGAGGAAGCTTAAGGAAGGTTGTGAGTATTTCTTGTGTGAGAGAGAGCTTTGTTTTGGGAGAATCTACCTCCAAGGGTGAATGTTTAAGAGACTTGCTGGCTGGACCCTCAAGAGAAGGACTCAGCGTCAGAACTTTGGTTGTACCTTTCTCTATTATTGATTTAATAATAGATGACTACTGTTATAGTTCCATTCTCATTCGTCTTTATAATGGTTAATGTGAATTACATCCTTTCTGACTGATGTATAATTGCTTTTATTAGATTTCACGCTTGTGTTTGTCTTTCTCTTCGTGTGTGTAGGTATCTATTCGCGGAGATCGCGGAGGATCGTGACCGGCCAGAGCGAAGGAGCAAGAGTGGCATCTCTTCATCAAACAATAGCGTTGGAATCCAAGTAGGTGTTCTTTGCCTCTCTTTTATTTGCAATTAGGAACTTGCACAGTAGCATTGATTGATTGTTGCTAGACCCGTTCTGGGCTAGTAGGGATCGCCTCTATCCGTAGAGGGGATTTACCTCTCCAACAAGGGGGTCTACTTATCCTGGTAGATATTCTAACACTACTTTCAGGTGTTTGAAGTGCTTGTTGCTATTGTGGTTGTTGTTCTAGTTGTTGATCATTATGATTTTCAGGCGCCATCACTTTTCCAGTGATATTGTCAAGCATTGAGTATTCTCTGTTTTCTTTTTCCTATTTCTTTTCCTGTAGCTGATCCTTATACAAAACCTTTTCATTGAATATTACATATCTGCTCCTAATGATTTTGTGTTTTTCATAATCATAAAAGCAATAACCAAAATCATTAACACCATATCCAATAAAGGTACATTTCTTTGATTTTGCCTCAAGCTTTGTTCTATTTTCTTTATTAATGTGGACAACAGCTTCACAACCAAAAGTTTTTAAAAAGGAGTAGTTTACCTTTTTACCTGTCCATGCCTCCTTTGGAATACCATCATCCAAGGAACTTGAAGGCCCTCTATTTATTAGATAAATAGAAATATCTATAGCATCTGCCCAAAATTGTAAAGGCAATCCTACATGCAATCTCATGCACCTTGCACGCTCCATGATTGACCTATTCATCCTTTCTGACACACCATTTTCTTGTGTTGTTCTTGGAACTGTCTTCTCTCTACGAATTCCATTCTTTGAACAGTACCTATCAAACTCTTTGCTACAATATTCACCTCCATTGTCTGATTTGAGATACTTCAACCTTTTTCCTGTCTCATTTTCAGCCAAGGCCTTCCATTTCTTGAAAGTATCGAATACATCAGATTTATTTCAAATACAATAAATCCAAGTTTTTCTGGTTGCATCATCAGTAAAAGTAACATAATAATGAGAGCCACCAAGAGATGATACCTGAGTAGGTCCCCATACATTTGTATGCACAAGCTCTAATGTTTTGCTCTTCTTTTCTTTCCCAACTCTAAGGAATCTGACTCTCTTCTATTTTCCATAAAGACAATTCTCACAGAATTTTAAATCAACGTGCTTCAAACCTGGAAACAAATTTCTTGAGTGAAGAATCTGCATCCCCTTCTCACTCATGTGCCCAATCCTATGATGCCAAAATGCCGTATCTTCTCCTGTAGAGGTTAAAGCATTAACAAAATTAGAAATACCATTGCATAAATACAATGTACCAACCTTCTCCTTTCGCTATTACTAGGGATCCTTTAGTGACCTTCCAGGTTTTATTTGTGAAAGTGGTTACGCAACTTTCACCTCCCAACTGCCCTGTTGAAATTAGATTTTTCTTTAGATCTGGAACATGCCTTACCTCCTTCATCAGCCACTGATTTCCATTTTGATGTTTTATGAAAACTGTACCCCTTCCAACAATTTTATAGGGTTTATCATCACCCAATCGAACCTGTCCAAAATCTCCTTGAAAATAATCATGAAAATGTTTCCTATCAGGTGTGGCATGGAATGAGGCCCCTGAATCTACCACCCAGGCATCAATAATATTTTCTAATGAAAGAATCAAAGCATCTTGCAACACATCACCTGCTACATTCACTTCATGATTAGTTTCTTGCTGCGCATCTCCTTCTTTTCCCTTCCGAGAGTTGCAGTCTTTCTTTAGGTGTCCTTTCTTCCCCCATTTCCAACACACTATCCCTAATCTGGACTTGGATTTTTATTTTCTTGACTTACTGCGATATCTTGGTCTCTTTCCTCTTTCCATTTTTCTTCCCGTAGTCTCTGCAATTAAAGCATTACCTGATGTCTCACTGGAGCTTTTCTGTCGCATTTCCTCGCTAAGGATTGCACCGA
Organism: Pinus tabuliformis; assembly: GCA_031772625.1. Classification (NCBI taxonomy): domain Eukaryota; kingdom Viridiplantae; phylum Streptophyta; class Pinopsida; order Pinales; family Pinaceae; genus Pinus; species Pinus tabuliformis. The sequence goes on from CM062819.1 coordinate 206,537,281, forward strand.
CAACATCATCAAACTTTAAAGTACTAGATCCAGAGACAGAGTTACTAATGGCCATAACTAAACCATTCCAACTTTCCGACAATGAGCACAGAAATAATAGAGCCCTAACTTCATCATCAAAAGTTACCCCTACAGAACTTAACTAACTCGTAACTGTATTAAAATCATTTAAATGGTATGCAACAAATCCACTTTCTGACATCTTCATATTAAATAAATGCTTGATAAGAAATACCTTATTTGAGGCCAAGGGTTTTTCATATAGTTTGGCCAATGTTGACATTAAACCCTCTGTTATTGTTTCCTTTGAAATATTAAACGCTACCAACACCGCTAGGCACATCCATATTGTTCTAAGTGCCTTTTGTCAAGAATATTCCATTCTGTGTCTGTCATACTCGTCGGCTTCTTTTTCTTTCCACTCAATGGTAGCTACAGATCTCTCTGATACAGATAATCTTCCATCTGCATCTTCCACAGCTGGTATTTTTGGCCATTGAATTTTTCAACCCTAAGCCTACCATCTTCCGCCATTGCTCCCACTCGAACCAGGAACCCTTCTTTGCTGCGAGTTTATCAGCCAAATAGACCTTCGGCTCTGATACCAGTTATTAGAAAATTATATATTACAGAACAATGGAACACAAAAAATATTGCAGAAATATAAACACAGAAAACACATGAAACAAGAGAGACATAGATATACGTGGTTCACCCAGTTTGGGCTACATCCACGGAGAAACAGGCAGTCCCTTTTTTATATTATCCAGAAAACTAAAGAGATACAACCTACAACAGATCTGCTGGAACTCCCTCTTCGCTCTCAATCTCCTCTCTCTTCCTCACTCAGAATACAGATCTACACAGACGCAATACAATTCCCTCATATATAGCGAGGGGTTGCCTTCTAGGCCAGAAAACCCTAAATTAAACATAACTTCTATAGTTAGATCTTCACTTAATGAATGGCCCATATTGACTACGAAATTACAACATTTTACAAGGAAATTTTACATCTATTCTTAGCTTCGGGGGTGCTGCCCCTAATCCCCTGCTGGGGCGATGGGCTCCCAAAAGGTCGTAGCCACCCCACTGGACCCTCCTGCAGGGAATATTTTATGGGCGGCATTGCCGCCCCATTTCAAACTGGGGTCCAATGCAGCGATACTTTTGAATGCAGAAGATAATCAGGCTCCACACCCAATAGCTACAACACATGGAAACGCACTAGTTGAATACCAGTTTCTCTGTTTCGGTCCATTGACAACACAGGGCATTGGTTTATCAGGGAGTATTGAATCACTATGTGGGTTACTTCCGCACTTACCCATGGATAGATATGGTTCACCTTTTTCCAACTTAGTCAAACACAACAACAAGTTCCAGCTTGATCACAATGTTTCAAAATTGGGAAGGGTAGTTTGGCTCGTGAGTTTAAAATTTTTAGAGTATAAATTTTTATCTTTTGTGTTGTTGTGCTGCTAGTAGGCTTAGAAATTACCCCAAAGGAGTCATATGGGAACACACACATTTCTCCACTGCTAGCAAGCTTGGTCAGTAACCTAGTGGAGTTGCATGCTTCACCTCTATGTGCAGGAAGCCATTCTCTTCTTTTTCCTATATATTTTTTGAAAAGAGGACTCTGCATAGGAACTTATTTATTTTTGGGTTACGAGAGGGATACTGACTTATTGAGAGAAGAAGAGGTTTTTCCTTCAGAGAAGCATGTAAGTCTTGTGATTTATGTTTTCTCGTTTAGAATTTCCCCTTATCCATTTATACTAGTTGGATGAGCTTGAACACACATAGCAGAAGACTCCGTACAGGAATGGGGTTTCCCAGTGTGGACACAAGTTCATGGTTGGACCAGATCTTCCCTTGCAGATGGCTTGTATTTCCTGTCAAGACTTCATCGGCCAAAGGTTATAACCAAGCACAGAGAAGATGGACAGAGGAATGGCTAAGTGCTGCAGTGTCACATGACTCTTTGGATCTCAACCACATACTAATTCAAAAGCCATAACTCAGTAGAGGGAAACACTTATTGACAAAACCAAAAATAGCATGATACTAAGCAAACAAAACAAAAAAGATAAAAAATTGTAAAGCAAAGCAAAAAGACAACAAGCAGTAAACAAACTATGTATATGACGTAGGGCACGACATCGACTTATTGAAAGTAGTGCTTGAGATCTTGGCCGTTGACAAGAAGGTTGGAAATCCTCCCATCAAGTGATTGCAGATGGTATGCGTGTAGGCCAAGCTTCTCCTAAACAATATACAGACCAATCCATAGGGATTGGAACTTCGTGTGTTTACCTTTCTCTTCATGGGGGTTGTCCATTTCAAGACTAAGTCACCTGCATCGAAGTTAGCATTCCCTGTAGACTTCTTGTCAAACCATATCTTGATACAGTTCTAGTGGAGTGTTAATTTTTATTTTTCTTTCATCCTTTCTTCCTACAACATGTGAAGTGTATCCATCCTACGCTGAACTAGTAGACAAGGCTTGCCTTGGGATTCTTGGGACAATTGGAGTGCAGGCAAGCAGATGTTTAGCAAAAGGATGGCTTCTTTCCCATAAACCAGGAAGTATGGCGAAGTGTTCATAGAGGGTTTAGGTGTTTCACATTCATCCCATAAAGCATTCGTCAAAGTAGAGTGCCATTTACGTTGTTCAGAGTAAATAATCTTCTTGATAATACGGATAAGATTTTTATTTGTAGATTTTGCGAGGCGATTTCCCTGTTGGTAGTAGTTAGATGAGTGTTTAAGCATGATACCATATTGAAATGCCAAATCATAAAGCTTTAAAGATGAAAATAAATTTTCATTGTCAAACACAAGTGATACGGAACGCCAAATTATGAGATGATGTTCTGTTGGAGGAAGCTGATGACTTCCTGATCATTCACTTGCTTAAGCAAAACTGCTTCTGTCCACCGCATGAAGTATGTAGCTATCAAGATGTAGTGGTGTTGTTTCAATGAATGTGGGAAGATTTCCCTAATGATGTCCAGGCCCCATTGTTTGAATGGTTCAGTCATTGCAACAGGGTGTAGCGGGACCTGACCTTCGTGTTATGTTGGTGCATTGCTGATAGACCGGGCACTTGCAAGCGTAAGCTTGTGCATCCTTGAATAATGTGGGCCAGTAGAAACCGACTCGGATAGATTTGTGCACAGTTATATTTCCCACAAAGTGGCCCCCAACTAGTTAGTCATGCCGATCATGCAAGACCTTCTCTAAATCATGTGCCTCTAGGAACTTGAGAAAAAATCTATTACTGTGCTTTCTATAAAGCACTCTGTGCACCAAATGATAAGATAAAGCTTTGAGGAGAAGTGCCCTCTTCTATCTCATGGAGAAGTGAGAGGGACCAAGGTATGGTTCCATGCTCAAGGTACTAGTGCACATCTTCGTACTAAGAGTTTCTGCATGAAGTGGGTGGTGCTCGCTCTACATCATACATCTCGATTTCTTGGTCCCAACCAGCGAGCTCTTCTTCTTCCTCCTATGCATGGATTGCTTCATCTGCAAGTCTGCAGAGACCATGACCCTTGATAGTGTGAAATATCTTGATATCAAGATCATACTCTTGCAATCCTGTCATCTAGTTCGCACGTCTTTCACCCAGATCTTGTTGTACAAGCAGTGATCAGATTGCTGGGTGTGGCACAAAGACTATGTAATGGTTCTTCAGCAAATATGATCTGAAGTGTTTCACTGCCTTGTATAATGCATATGCTTATTTTTAAATGACGAGGTAGTTGAGTTCGGTTCCCTACATGCTTTCACTCATGAAGGAGCTGGGACGTTAGTCATTTAGCTCATCCTTCTGAGTGATTACTGCAGCAAGCGAGTATTTGGAGGCGAAGGTGTATAGAAAGAAATATTTGTTAAAATATGGGCTTTAAAGTCTAGGAACATCTTCTATAGCCTATTTAATATAAGTGAATACATTCTTTTCCTTCTTACCCCAGCCATAGACTGCATCCATCTTGATCATGTCTTACATAGGTTTCACTATTTGCGCATAATCCAAGATGAACTTTTGGAGGAAGTTTATCTTTCTCGAGAAGGACTACATTGATTTCTTGTTGGCTAGGTGAGGGATATGTGTAATGGTCCGAACTCAATCTAGATCAACCTTGATCCCACTTCTGCAAATGATGTGCCCAAGCAGGTTCCTTGCAAACACTGCAAATGCACTCTTTTTTGGATTCAAGGAAATCTCGTATTTTCCGCATCGCTCGAATATCTTCTTCAGATGGCGTCTGTGGTCTGACCTTTTCCTGGAAAATAAATTCACATCATGAAGGTACACCACTACGCTTTGTTTGATAAGTCCACAGAAGGTGATGTCCATGGCATGCTGAAAGGCAGCGCCTACATTCATGAGCCCAAATCACATTCTCGTGTATGCGAACATACCCCAATTGGTATGGAAGGTAGTTTTTAGTCTATCAGGTTATGCTATGAGAACCTGGTTATATCTTGAAAAGCCATCGAGTAAGGAAAACATTTCTGCCCTAGATACTGTCTGTAAAATATGCTCCACTGATGAGACGGGGTAGTTGTCTTTGTGCGAGGCACAGTTCGAGTTTCAGAATTCAACACACAAGAGAATCTCCCTGGACTTATTTCATATAGGAACTAAGTTAGAAACTCACGTGGAATGACAAAATATGTAAATTATTTGTGCATCCAACAACTTAGTTAGCGCTTTCTGTATGAGGGGTTCAAGTGACATATGTACTTTTCTTAGCTTCTACTAAAATGGCTTGACCCCTTGTTTAATCGAAATCACATGTTGGATTATTTGCATGTCGTATGTTTTCAGATCATCATATGTCCACACGAACACATCTCATTATTGTTTGAACAAGCGTACCAAGGCTTGATGATCCTACTGTGTGCAACATGTACTGAGATTGATGAACTTCAGATCTTATTCTGTCCCCAGTTAATATGTTTGTACATCATGGTGGAACTATGGTTTTTGTTGTTCCTTGGCCCTTGAAAGAGGTTCTGCAAGTCATAGAGATTTTTGAGAGATACCACACCCTTAGGGATGAGGTTTCCTTTCTTGTCATCTATTGTAGCTTGCAGAGATTGCTCGTGCTCATCTTTGTCAATCGCTGCGTCCTTGAAGATGTTAGTGTTAGCCATGAAGTGCAGTATATATTGATCATCGTAAAAAATGTGTAAATTAGTTATGTTATCAGAGATAGAAGGATTATACAAAATTTCAATAATAAACCTATCCCTAAGCAATGACATCCTAGCATCTGCATTTGCTAAGTCATCGATAACTGCATTACGTATTCTTGGCACAACAATGATATTGAAAGCTTGGAAGTTAGAGATTAGTTACCATACATCTTGCTGATAACTTTTGATATGAGGTGATAAACATTGTATGGTGTTATGTACCTGCCGTACCATAATTTCTGAATCACCTATCACTTTGAGCACAACAACATTGAGGCTAATGGCTTTGTGCAAGCACAATATGAGTGATTCACATTCAATAGTGTTGCTCATGCACTCGAACTCCAAGCGACTTGAGATCAAGTGTTTCCTATGCTTCGGGTCTATCAAGACACATCTGACTCCATAGCCATCTTGTGTCTTTGATCCATCAAAATAAATGGTCCACAACTCGTTTGTGCACGGACTGCTTAATGCGCTAGTACTACTACTGCTACTGCTACTAGTGTTATAATTTATTGTACATGTTTCATTTCCATCAGTTGGGCAAGGAAGGATACTCAACTGTGTGTCTAGTGGGGTTGGATCTGGCTATTCGACGTAACACCTAGCTATGTTTCTGAGAGGCGTTAGAGACTAAATAAGGCAAAATTCAGGGTAACCACAAACCACGCTCAGTCTGGTAGCTAGCCATACCAGAACAGGAGAGGGCTCTCTCTGGGTCACGCTCAGTGAGGAATAAACAGTATGGTCTAAGATGACTTACAATGAATATTGATTTTAGGCTAGTAAATAGATATGGAAAAAGGTGATTTTTGAATGACTGAACTTTCTGGGCTGTGTAGGACCAAGGGACCGCATGGGCTGGGAAATTAAATCAAAGACACAGAATAGTTCGTGAGGCAAGATAGGCGAGAAGTTTAGCAATCATATTTAAATAATATGGAGTGTGAAGCCTGTTTGAGGGGAGGGCTGAAAAGGGCATATGTGATGAATCCTTTTCAGACAGAAGAAGAAAACACAGAGGATGAATGTCTTCCAAGGCAGAGCAATAAATTTGGATTCTACCTTTCCTACTTAAAAAACATTCAACTGGAATTGAATATGAATGAACTGCATAACATTACAAGTTACATATGAAACAGAGAAAGAAACATATTGCTAAAACTCACGCCACAGGAATCTCACAAATCAGAGCTGCATCATTTTTCATTAATCTCCTGGCCAAGCTGTACAATGAAATATGCTGGGTTTTTCTCTACGCTATTCCCAGAAACTCCAACCCCTTACAAATGACTTTCAATACAATAAATAAGCTTTTCTATGAGAAAGTGGATCGACCCAAAGTTGAGGGATTGTTTAATTATTACAAGCGGAAATGAAAAGCCAACCATCAGTAATTGGAGCAGCGTTACATTTCATTTCTCTAATGACCAATAATAAAAATAAAAATGGAGCGTGGATCTTCTGGGGCGACTGTTTGCCTTCCTTTGGTCGTTTGAATCACAACTATTAGTTTAATAGCATGGCCTTTAAATAAGGTGTGCCTTTAATGAAGAGAAAACATATATTTGTTAATGAACGGGCCCACCAGTAATTTTCTTTTAACTCACCCACGCGCCAATATTCACTTTCAACTTGTCTTCGCTTTTAAACCACAATACCATAGCCAAAAATCATTGAACAGGCTTCGAAAAACTTACTTGGAGAAAATCACACTGAAACAAATCGAATTCTTGCAGAGCGGAAGTGATTTGGCCTTTGGATCTCTGTGCGCTGCGCCAAAAGATGTATGCATCGCGCCACTTTGGAGGTGGTTTTGAGGCACTTTGTGAAGTCCAAATCGAGCCCAAGTGTGCTTTTTGGAAATCCCTGCCTGTCTAATTTCCAACCCAAGTAAATTTTTTTAATTTGGATGTCATTTACCCCTCCAAAACTGCAATCTCCCAAGACTGCTTCTTGTGTGTCAAAATAGGGGCAGAGAGGTCATTTTTGGGTGTTTTTGACCTCCCGAGGACTCAAAACTTTCCCAAACTTCTTGGCCATGCACCAGCAGTCGTAATTTTCCATGGAAAATCCAAAAATGTAAACTTTTTGTCATTTGGATCTCCCTAGCAAAAGCGCGCGCTAGGTGGCGCGACGAACAGGGAGAAAAAACCTGTTTTTGGTGCAAAAAGTTTCAAAATTTCAAAATGTGCTCCAAATTTCTTGAAATTTGGGCTATACCTTCTCTATCACATGTCATGCTGGACCAAAGAAGCCTCGGCCAAGATTTGGAGCCAATCTTGCTCTTTTTGCCTCTTTTTTCTTTTTGTCACCTTTCTCAATTTCGCCTTTAGGCTTCTGATTCTCGCTTTTGAGCTCATGTTTCGGGCCATGTAATGGTGAGTCATGCGCCTCAGCATTGCTTTTCCCTATTAGCCTTCTCCAAAAGCTACTCCAAATGAACATTCACATTCTCTAAAACATACTCCCGGTCCTCATCTCTTTGCTCCATAGGTCTACCTTGTGCTGCCATGATGTGTTGCCGGTTTTCCTTGATCAGTTGCAACTCTATCTCAGCTTGCCGATCCTCAATTTGTTTGTTCCTTGATGAGCCCCAATTTTTGGTAACAAATTGGGCTCATTTGGCCTACTTACCTTGCTCAACCCTTCATCTTTTATCACTTATGCATTCATTTCTTGGTATATTCGTGTTATTTGTAGGAAGAAGGGCAGGCATTATATCTATGTGGCTAATACATGATGATTTCAGGTTTTTTGGCATTAAAGGGAGCAAAGACCACGCAGAAGGAGACAAGGAGACAACAAAGGTGGCATTGCAGGTTTATAGGGAGGTTGTATACAGCCTTAAATAACCTCCCTCGTGATCTCCACCCTAACTCCGAGCTCCAACAGCTCCCCCCACCGAGCTTAAAGGCAGCCAACGGGTTCTACAGGAACAACAGTTTACAGCAGTTTAACTTTTAGTTGGACAGTCGAGCTCCATTAATTGAGGAAGCCAGCTTGATCCTCATCATGTATAAATATTAAGGCCGTAGCCTTTGATAGGAGCTTTTTGAACTTTTGAACTACTGTTGCAATTTCTAAGCACGAGCTACAGCTCGGTTTTTGCTTTTTGTAAGCCAGTTTTGGCATGATATTAGACTCATGATTATTCAATAAAGGCAGGTAGCTTTGGATTCAATTCTGAGTTTTTAAGGGAGCTATAGCTCTCAGGTTAGGGCCCAACCTGAGAGCAATAGACCTCCTCTTCCTTGTATTATTACTTGTCTTTCTTTTCAGCACTTTATTCCTCTGTTTTGACATGCATTTAGAAATTACAGTCTGCTGATTTGATTTCTTTTATGTGATTGAATAGGATTAGTGTACAGTTCAAGTGATTTTAGTTGCTTAGATTAGAGTAGGAGGATCAACATTCATTAGAACTCCAAGAAAAGGTTGACAGTGCACTTACTGCCATCTCTGTTTAGAGATTGGGGGTGTAGACCGTACCAACCACAAAAAAACGCAGTCTTACACTTTCATTCAAGCTGCAACACAATCATTTCAATTGTAGATCCATCCATGCATTCTGATCTTGAGCAATACTTCTTCATTCGAATTCCATGCACGATTTTTCTCTGAAGTTTACATTGCTGTTCGTTGATTTAATGACACAGTTAGGATAGGTTGATGAATTCTCGGTTTTGTGCAGATTTGTTTCCTTTACACTGCGTTGCATCACTCTGTTATCTTCTTCTTCTTCTCAACCGCGCCTAAAGCCACCTACCCAACCTCTGTTCAGATCATTTGCCTTCCAACACTTCTACTGTTCACGTAGCTCCATCTTTTTGGACTTTTCATTGCTTCCACCCTTCCATTCACCAACCAGCTGCAAGCACTCTTTCCTCATCTCATATCTCTGTCCCTGAGCCATCATAAGCTCCCTTTCCATCCTACCTATCCACCCATACAACTCCTCCACTCCTCCATCACCCAAAACTCCAACCACAGAACATCCTGTAGAAGTTAGCAGACTTCCTGTAGAAATCCCAAGCTTCCTGTAGGATCCCCTGCAGACATCCTGTAGAAACCTGTAACCTCGGTTGCCGAGCACCTGAACGTTGTGGACTTCTGTGGAATGATGTTTTGGATCCCCTGGAACCTCTCCTAGCCCTCCTGACCTTTCCCAAGCTTTCTTTCCCTTCGAACTACCCCTGCGCAGTCAAACCCTAATAAGAAACAAAATCATAATAACTCCAAACCACTTAAGCAAAAATACAAAAACAATGTTCTTTTCAGTAGAAGTAGCTTAGTTTCATGCATCTCATATCACTAGAAGTAATGGCATCATTTCTAGAAGTTTGCACTCACACCATTGCATCATAGAGATTAGACTAGTCAGATTAGGGTTTACTAGGGTGTCCCTGTTTTGTTGGCTTTCAGTTTATTATTGAAAAATAGGTTAATTTCCTTTTAGATAGCCTTCATCCATCATTTAGAAAGCTTCTTCTGAGAGCATATAGAAGTTGGCTTGAGCCCTAGCGGACTTGTGCCAGCTGACCAAGTGACAGCTGCGACAAGAGCTAGTACTTGTGCATACAACACCGTCGCTTCCAAGTTTGTTACGAACTACCGGGTTGATAAAATTAGAGATAGGAAGCTCCAGGAGTTGTAGCATTATTGCTACAATACTGGAGCCCACCATCTTTTTGGCGCCGTTGCCGGGGAAGCGTCAGAGTATTAGTAATTGTTGCTTTTCTTCTATTTTCTTACTCTTGCCTTCTGCTAAGTAGTTTATTTCATTTCCATTCTACAAAAGTAGCATAGACATTTCCTGCTTTCATAGATTAGCATTTCCTGCTTTCATAGATTAGCATTTCAATTCTGCCATTTCATTTCTGCAAGCGTAGATTAGTATTTCCATTCCAGCAATTTCATTTGAGCAAAGTAGATTAGTTCTTTCCTGCTTTCAATTTAATTCTGCATCTTTATAGTTAGTTGTAGATCAATCTGTTTCAGTTTTCATTTCATGCCTCGTAGGAATCGAGATAAAACAGGCAAATTCTTACCCAACACCCCCACCACATCACTGAGTCACCCTTCTCTCTTCTTCGGTGACAGTGGTCCAGAAGAACCTATAGGTGAACCTCCTGAGATATACGAAGATCCTATAGCAGAAGAAGAATTAGAGACCATCCCATTTGAAGCTATGGCTGACAATAGAAGAGAAGATGAGAGAATAGAAGGTGCCTTCCCCATCCGAGAGACCAATGGAGAGATGAAAATGAAGAACATTAGCCCCTCCACTTTACCTCACTTCCATGGACTGACTACTCAAGATCCTGATACCTTCATGTTTGAGTTTGCTGTCCTTTGTAGAACCTATGACTATACTGAAGATGAGCAGAAGCTGAAACTCTTCCCTTCCACTCTTAAGGATGCAACATTACGCTGGTTCATGGGCTTACCTGGGAATAGTATCACTACTTGGGCTCAGATGCAGCAAGCTTTCAATACCAAGTACCAGGACCACTTTAGGTCTAAGGAAACCAAGGGAGAAATCTTTCGGATGACCATGGGAAATGATGAGTCCTTAGAGGATTATGAGGAGAGGTTCCAACTTAGCTATAAGCGGGCCAGGTGCACACTTGACCCTGAATCCCTCAAGTTGGTCCTGCTCCGAGGAGTCCCTGAAGACCTCTTAGATACCCTTCACATGTTAGCTGGGGGGGACATTTACCAACTGCCTTATGAGGACATCAAGACTGTGTTTAGAAACCACTCCAGGGCAGCTCAGAAACGAGGTAGAGGAAACCTCCTCTCAGCTGGTGTCCCTTTCTCCAAACATGAGTTTGCAAATCAATTAGAAGATCTTAAGAGTGAGGTGAGACAGACCATTGCCATGCAGATGGACACATTCAGGATCCAACAGAAGAAGGAAGAAGCTGAGAGAGCCTTGGCTATCTTCTGCCCTAGATGTACCAGGAGACACCCTAAGAACGAATGTCCATTGCATTCGGTTGAAGTGTGTTTCGTTTGTGAGGAGGACCATCCCACAAACCAATGTCCAACCTTACCTAGATTTAAAGCCATGTACCAAGGGACAGAAGCTTCCACTGAACCTCTCTATTACCTCAACCAAAGGAGGCCACAAGGACCTATACCTTACCAGCAGGGGATGCAAGGGGTACCTCAAGCTTATTACAACCCCAACCAATCGACTCCTATGCCTTCCTGGGGTCCCCCTGCTCATCCTTCTTGGTCCATGCCTCCTCCATGGTCTTACCCACCTCAGTACCCTACTCAACCCACTACTCATTCCTATCATTCACATGCCCAGCCACAGCCTCAGTGGAATGCACCTCAGTCGGGGTGGAGGCCCCAATACAACACTCCTCCTGCCATTTTGCCTCCACCACCAGTTCAACCTCAACCATTACCTCTTGCTCCTCCAAGGCAACCTCAAATACCTGCTCAACCGAACCCGAACCCCAACAATAGACAGGCCCAGCAGGTATACACTGGGGAAACATCATGCCCTACTTATGCTGTGGAGATCCAGGAGATCAATCTTCGATCTGGAAAGACTCTTCCGGATCGCCAACCTCCTCCCCCAGAGGATGAGGAAGATAAACAGGAAAGTGAACCAAAGGCTATTCCACCCTTTCCTGAGAGACTAACAGCCACCACACAACCCAACCCAGAGGATGATGAGCTCCTGGGTGAGCTCAAGCAGTTGTGTGTGAAAATACCACTTCTTCAAGCCATCAAGGATGTGCCAATATACAACAAACTGGTTAAGGAAAAGTGCTTTAAACACCCAGGTAGGCGAAAGAGAGATGCTTCAACCATCAATGTCTTAGGACAACTGTCTAACCTTATGTTAGGACAAGTCATCTGCCCAAAGTATCTAGATCCTGGGAGTCCTGTAGTAGATGTCCACATCAATGGCATCATCATACCCCACACTTTGATTGATTTGGAGGCTGCCATTAATGTGATGACCAGGGATACCATGCTCAAACTCAATCTTCAGGGTTCCTTGAGGAAGACCTCGACAGTTCTGCAACTTCCAGATCGCTCCACTGTGACTCCCGAAGGGATTGTGGAGGATGCCTTGGTCTCTGTCGACTCTTGGGAATACCCTGCAGATTTCTTGGTTCTGCAACCTAAGGCAAAGCTTACTCGATATCCTCTTATTTTGGGAAGGCCTTGGTTAGCCACTGCAGATGCTTACATAAGTTTTCGTGCAGGAAATATGACCATCAAAAATGGTCCTATGTCCAAGCAGCTAGTCCTATATCCTCCTGCCCAACCTTCCTTAGAGCATGACTTACCACTTTGGTTGGAGGAAGGAGAGGAGGATGAAGTGTACTCAGCACCTTTGTGCACCCTAGATACCACTAGAAGAGACCCCCCAACCGAGGATGACTTGATTGAGACCTTGATCCAGAATCCACCTTCCAGTGCACTCTCCTTAGAGAAATTGGTGGAGGATGCCCAAGCCAGCACCTTAGTGGATCTTTGTACAACCAACCCTGTCACTCCCAGAGTCAAGAATGTGGAGTTCGGCCCTGAGAGAACGTTAAAGATCAGCTCCTCCCTATCTCCTTCCCAGGAAAAGGAGCTGTGTAGCCTGTTGGCCAGTCAGCTAGATGCTTTTGCTTGGAGCTATAAGGAGATGAAAGGAGTCCATCCCTCCATCTGTACCCATCACATATACATCAAAGAGGGTTGTAAACTGGTGAGGCAACCTCAGAGGAGAATGAATCCAGCCCTTAAGGACATTGTCAAGGAAGAATTGCAAAAACTGTTGGATGCCGGATTCATTTACCCCATCTCAGATAGTGAATGGGTGTCCCCTCTGGTGTTGGTTCCCAAGAAGAATGGGAAGTGGAGAATCTGTGTGGACTACCGAGAACTGAACAAATCTACTAAGAAAGACCATTTCCCTCTACCTTTCATAGATCAAGTGTTGGATGGACTGGCAGGAAAGAAGTTCTTCTCTTTCCTGGATGGGTTTAGCGGGTACAACCAGATTCAAATCAGCCCGGAAGACCAAGATAAGACCACCTTCACTTGCCCTTGGGGTACCTTTGCCTACCGAGTTCTTCCCTTTGGGCTATGCAATGCTCCTGCTACCTTCCAGAGAGCTGTCTTGAGCATCTTCTCAGAGCTGGTCCATGATGCAGTGGAAATCTATATGGATGACTTCATTCCTTATGGGGCCAATTTCCAGGAACCATTGTCCAATCTGGGAAAAGTCCTAACCAAATGCATTGAGATGAACCTGTCCCTTAGTCCTGAAAAATGTGAATTCCTGATGACTGAAGGGACCGTGCTAGGCCATACCATTTCTTGCCAAGGGTTACAGGTGGATCCTAACAAAATTGCTCTCATCAGGAAGGTTCCACCTCCTCAAAAGGTAAGGGATGTTCGGAGTTTATTAGGATTAGCAGGGTATTACAGGAGATTCATTAAGGACTTCAGCAAGCTAGCCTCGCCATTGTTTGGCCTGTTGGCAAAAGATGTGGAGTTTAAGTGGACTGATGATTGTCAGAGGGCTTTGAATGAATTGAAGGACAAGTTGGTGTCAGCCCCAATCCTGAGAGGTCCAAACTGGGCCCTACCTTTCCACATCCACACTGATGCCTCGAACAAAGCCATAGGTACAGCTTTAGGACAAGTTGAACAAAAACTTCCATATGCCATTTACTTTGTTAGTAAAAACTTGTCCAAAGCTGAGCTGAATTACACTGTAACTGAGAAAGAGTTTTTGGCTGTGGTCCATGCACAGAACAAGTTCCGACACTATATCACTGGCTATCAAACATTTGTACATACAGACCATGCTGCAATTAGATATTTAATGAATAAACCAGATGTGAATGCTCGTATTATTAGATGGTTACTTTTGTTGCAGCAGTTTGACTTGACCATTGTTGACAAACCAGGTAAAGAAAATGTTGTTGCTGACTTTTTATCTAGATTGGATTTGTCTGCAGATGAGGATGGAACAGTGGATGACCAGATGCCCGATGAACATATGTTTGCTATCTCAGCACTCTCTCCATGGTTTGCTGATATAGCAAACTACCTTGTTTCAGCACAGTTCCCTCCGCACCTATCTTCAAGAGAGAAGAGCAGAATCATCAGAAAAAGTGCCTCATTTACTTGGATCGGGGGCAATCTGTTCAAGCTTGGCCCCGATTAGATCTTAAGGCGTTGTGTAAGGGAGGAGGAAGTCTTTGATATACTCCTCACCTGTCATGATGGGCCTTGTGGAGGAAATTTTGCAGCAAAGAGAACTGCCTTCAAGATCCTGCAGGCAGGCTACTATTGGCCCACACTTCATCAAGATCTCAGAAGGTATATCAGCCAATGTGACCGATGCCAAAGAATGGGGAAACCGACTCAAAGGGATGAGATGCCTCTCCAACCTCAAGTGACTCTTGAGCCATTTGAGAAGTGGGGTATGGACTTTGTGGGTCCAATCAACCCTCCTTCGAGGCAAAGGTCTTACATCATTGTGTGCACCAACTACCTGACAAAGTGGGCAGAGACTAAAGCAATCAAAATAGCAACAGAAGAAAAGGAGGCTAAGTTCTTAAGAGAGAACATCTTCTACAAATTTGGCTACCCAAGAGAGTTGTTCACCGATCAAGGAAGCCAGTTCACATCCAACTTAATTGAATACCTACTAGCTCATCACAAAATCAAGCATAGGACTTCCACCCCCTATCATCCACAGGCAAATGGGCAAGTGGAAGTCACCAACAGAGCATTGGAAGGGATTTTGACTAAGGTGGTGAGCAGCAGTAGGAAGGATTGGGCAGATCACCTGGTTTAGGCCACATGGGCTTACAACACCACCTGGAAGACCACCACCGGCTTCACACCTTATGAGCTGGTCTATGGGAAGAAAGCTTTACTGTCCATTGAATTTGAATACAACACTTTGAGGATGGCAGCTCAGCTGGACCTAGATCTCAGCCATGCACAACAAGAAAGGTTATTGCAGCTGAATGGACTGGACGAGCACCGGATGTAGGTCCTCCTTCACTCAGAAGTGGTTCAACTTCAGAGAAAGGTGTGGCATGACCAACACCTCAATGACAAGCAATTCCAGTCAGAAGATATATCAGCCAATGTGACCAATGCCAAAGAATGGGGAAACCGACTCAAAGGGATGAGATGCCTCTCCAATCTCAAGTGACTCTTGAGCCATTTGAGAAGTGGGGTATGGACTTTGTGGGTCCAATCAACCCTCCTTCGAGGCAAAGGTCCTACATCATTGTGTGTACTGATTACCTGACAAAGTGGGCAGAGACTGAAGCAATCAAAGCAGCAACAGAAGAAAAGGTGGCCGAGTTCTTAAGAGAAAACATCTTCTACAAGTTTGGCTACCCAAGAGAGCTGGTCACCGATCAAGGGAGCCAGTTCACATCCAACCTGGTTGAAGACTTACTAGCTCACCACAAGATCAAGCATAGGACTTCCACCCCCTATCACCCTCAAGCAAATGGGCAGGTGGAAGTAACCAATAGAGCATTAGAAGGGATCTTGACTAAGGTGGTGAGCAGCAGCAGAAAAGACTGGGCAGATCGCCTGGTTGAGGCCACATGGGCTTACAACACCACCTGGAAGACCACCACCAGCTTCACACCTTATGAGATGGTCTATGGGAAGAAAGCTTTGCTGTCCATTGAGTTTGAATACAACACTTTGAGGATGGCAGGTCAGCTAGATCTAGATCTCAGCCATGCACAACAAGAAAGGTTATTGCAGCTGAATGGACTGGATGAGCACCGAATGCAGGCCCTCCTTCACTCAGAAGTGGTTCAACTTCAGAGAAAGGTGTGGCATGACCAACATCTCCATGACAAGCAATTCCAGCCGGGAGATTGGGCTTTGTTGTATGACTCCAGATACAAAGATTTCAAGGGAAAGCTGAGAACCAGATGGCTAGGACCATATGTAGTGGAAAAATGTCATGACAATGGATCTATTCTTATTCAGACCATTGATGAAGAAGCCATCCCCATGCTTGTCAATGGGCATCGATTGAAGATCTACAGGAAGCCTCTCTCAAGACAAGAGTTCATCAAAACTATGGAGAAATCAGTGTTGGTCATAGAGAAGGGTTCTGCCTCTCCTTTGGGCATACCCTGAAAGATCTAAAAAAAAATAAAAATAAAAAAAAATAAAGATCCTTGGGTGAAAACCTCTCTGAGGCACCCAAGGCAGGTGGTAGGGGTGAAAACCTCATTGAGGCGCCCCTATTTTCTTTCAAAAAAAAAGAAGGGAGATTTGAAAAAAGATCCTTGAATGAAAACCTCTCTGAGGCGCTTAAGGCTGATGGCAAGGGTGAAAACCTCATTGAGGCGCCCCTGTTATCTTTCAAAAAAAAAAGAAAAAAAAAGAAGAAAAAAAAAGAAGAAAAAAAAAGAAAAAAACAATAAGAAAAAAACAAGGTCAGTAAATTCATAATGTAAAGTTGCATGCAGGTTGCAGGTGTTCTATGGAGGAGAGGAAGCCTCTCAACTCAAAGCTAAGGATCCTTATCATGCTGACAGGAGACCTCACCAGCACCTCCTCTAAGAATACTCATTTTCTCCAAGGTATGTGCAATTTTATCACAGCTTGAGTCTTCTACAGGAAGACACAGATTTTCTATAGGAAGATGCAGATTTTCTACAGGAAGGTGCAAACTCTCTACAGGAAACACAACCTTTCTACAGGAAGCTCTATATTTCTATAGGAAACTTCCTGTAGAAGTTCAGGACGGCCCAGAATCCATTTTATGAGGAGATCTAATGACTAAGGATCGGTTGGGACGCATGCAAGCTATTGTTATCTCCCTTGCACATTGTTGTCACCTCGTCCTGCCATCCTTGTCGACATGCAACGAAGTTACCTGCACCAGCAAAGCAGATCGATGAGTTATCAAGAAAAAGCAAATTTTAAATGAAAAAAATGCTGAAATCTCATACCATATCCATCCCAGTCATCCAGAAGCCCTGGGAGCGTGATCGGGAGGCCAGATCCTTCGTCGTGCAGCATGCACCCAAGGAGGAAGAACTGTTACAAGACATCCCGCGGGAGTCCTGTAACAGTTAAGCCCGCTAGAGTGTATACCATTCACAGCGCTGGCCATATGCAATGAACGCGGACGCATGCAGCCAAGCATCAACTCCATCGTTGGCAACCTGTAAATGTGAACCTCCGGGCCTGTGCAAATTCACCAGCAGCAGATAGATCCATTCATCATCGTCCAAAACCCGAAAAACCGTGTTGCAGACGCGCAGGTAAGTGTCTCGACCCTTTCTTCCGTCAGATCGCATGAATTTTACTTTGAATTGTTTGCAAAGTGTAAAGTGAATGGGTTGAGCGGCTGTATGGCCAGTTAACTGGCCACGTCGACCGGTTAATGGTCCAGTCAGATGTTTGGGTGGCAGCCGTGACAAAAGGAATGATCAGCACACACGTGAGAACAATCCCCGTCGGAAAAAACGGATTTAGCAGAAGAAACGGCGACGGATCTGTTGGAGGGATGATGCGGTAGTAAGTGAACTCGCAGACAAATGATGGGACGACGTCATCCAACGGTCTGACGGGGACAGCTCACCCCCGCACCATGGATTCCGCCGATTCAAATCTAATCGGCTAGATTGCCCGCATGCATTTATCATCCACCGTTTGAAACTCGAGCGAACATTCAGATCCCTCTGCAGTTCGAAACTCCGAGCCTTTGGCTATCAGAACGGCTGAGAAGCACCACCGAGAGCGCAGACCAACTGCAGTCTTCCCCAGGAATCACGCGCTGCTCCTACAGGAAAGCTGTTTCTACAGGAAGGCAGGTTCCTCACGTAAAAAAGGTGGCAGATAAAAAGGTAACCCTGAACTCTCCATGCAATTGGTTTTTAAAGGTGGCAGGATCGTCGTCTACAGTTTGGTCATAGAAAGTTGTTGCAAGTGTTGTCTGTTGTGCATAGACTGTCGTTGTACAGGATGTCAGTGAATTAAATTGTGTTAAGGTCCTCAGGGATAAGTTTTGTGGATTATTTGCATGACGGAAGCGTAATTCTACGCTCTGTCCCAATAAGCTAAACTTCTTCCGCATTCGCCACCTCTAGCAAAAGTTTTTATCATGCCGGGTGGGTTTATTAGACGGGAACCCACTGATTCATCAAAATTAAGAGAAAACCAGGAGGTGGTGGAGCTCTTCACACGGGCACAATGGATATCCTTTTGTGACAAGTTGCAGGGTCATGACGACGAAGTGGCAGAAGAATTTTTACAAGCCTTGAGGCCGAAATCCAAAACACTGGCCACCGTGAACTTCAGGGGCCTAAGCCTCAAGCTCACCCCGCAATATATCAGTCGAATTACTGAACTTCCAATGGGTTTTCCATGGGATAAGGAAGAAAGGAAGTTGAGCTAGCAGGCAAAGAAAGAATCCTTTCCACCTGAGGAGGAATTCACAGAGGACAAAAATGGGGTGCGAAGAACCAGCTTGCTGCTACCATGGAATGAAGTTAGCCTGCAAATCATGAAGTATATAACCTGTGAAGGCCGTTTTAGCATCGTGTACGTGTATCACTTCAGGTTGCTCACTGAATTGAGACACCAGATTGATCTTCATGTAGAAAACAAACTGAGAATTCCTTATTTCTTGCTACAGTCTCTAATTGAGTGTGCCACAAAGTTAAAAGAAGGCATACCAGATCAGGTAGCCCACCATGGATTGATCAAACTTCTTGTGGAGGATGCGCTTCATTCATATAAGATTCCCCTCTCATGGGAAGCATTCAGAAATTTGACAAGAGATGGAGACATAAGGATGTTGACTGAAGAAACTGGTTCCTCCAGCAGTGAGGAAAAAGAAGCAGTGGCCGCGGGAAAGAAAGAAATAGGCCAGAATACCCCGACCACAGTGCAGAAGAAAGAACAAAGGAGGAAGCACGAGAAAAAGGATGCTGAGGAAAAAGGTGAGACACCCATCTTGTCAGCAAGAGAGAAAAGGTTGCAGAGCAGAACTGACAAAGCTGAGAAGGTCCACATCAGCACAAGTACCTCATCAGCACCCGCAACCAAACCAAAAAGCAAAACCCATGCAGCAAAGCAAGCCAAGGTGGCGACACCTGTGTCTACAGGAAAGCAGAAACAGGCTTCTACAGGAAGCACGAAAACAGAAAAAGGGTCTTCTACAGGAAGCCCGAAAATTATTGAAAAAGGGGCTTCTACAGGAAGCCCGAAAATTACCAAAACAGGGTCTTCTACAGGAAGACTGAAATTGGCTAAAATAGGGTCTTCTACAGGAAGCCCCGGAAAATTGAAACCCAAGGAGAAGAAGGCAGACATTCTAGCAAGGGAGGCAGCAGTTGTACTGGCTGGCCTCAACATGCCACCTAAGCCAAAAGAAAAGAGAAAGAGGGAGACCCCTCTATACTTTAAAGCTCGAAGAAGTGTTAGGATAAAAACGGGCAAGCCACAGCCTTCGTCCAGCAGCCCGATTGTCATTGAAGATACCCCTACTTCTCCCAAGGAAAAGTCCCCCTCAAGGATAACAGTCACCTACGAGAAGGGGAGCCCAAAGAAAACTAAGTGGCAAGAAAGGTTAGACCTGTTGACTGAAAAAGCTCGGCTACAGGAGGCTGAAAATGTTCTACAGGACACTCTGGCCCGGCTACAGGAAACAGAGAAGAGGGAAGGAGAAGGACCCTCATCACCACCAAGGGAGGGTGAGGTAGAGCCACCTAAAGAGGCAGAAAAGAACATATACCAGAGCCCAGCCCTCAGCCTAGTCTGAGTTCATACTACACCTTTTTAGAGGCGGGCAAAATCATACCGCAGAAATTTACTGTACCCCTGTTTTTTGCATTAGAGGAAGAAAGGGTCCGTACCCACACATGGATGAAGATCGCCAAGTCAAAGGGTGTGGCGGACATAGGTCCCTTACAAGAGCAACTCAAGGAGGTCAGGAGTGAATTAGCCTTGGCTAAACATGTGGCTAATTTCCAAAGAGTCTACCTACAAGAAGAAAACTAGAAGCTAAGATTTCAGCTACAGGAGCTGAGGGCAGGGGCAGGTACATCCTCCAAAGACACCACAGAAGAACAACAAGGCAAAAAGGAGCTGACCACCGGTCTTGAGGAGCCAATGACACTTCTACAGGAAGCAGAACAACAAGCACAAATTGAAGTGCAAGCTCTAAAAGAACAGCTGCAGCAAAAGGAAGCACAACTGGCCTGCATGGCCAGTTGGGCCATGGAGGCAATACAGTGCAGACAACCTGCAAAATCCTATGGTTTGTACTTGAAAGACCAATGGCTGCAGTTCCAAATAAATACCTTGGCACAAAGAGGTATTTCTCAGATCCAAGACCCACAACAATTTTCTGAGTTGTGCAGTACTAGTTCGTCAGAAGATAAAGCCAAATTAGTAGAGTTCTACCTCCACAATTTGGCCTTGCCTAATGAAGTTTCCTGGGATCCCAATACTACCTTGGGTGATATGCAATTGATGGCGTTCGCTTCATGGTTGAACCATGAGGATCAAAGAGTAGCTGAAGAAAAATCGGTCATGAACCGAGAATTGAACGAGCCATTGTTCATTCGAGCAGAACCAGAGGATCCAGTTGCACTCATCTCAGCACACCAACACTTGTCTACTGATCCCACAGCTTCCTTGAGATTTATGGACCAACAGGCCCAAGCCATAGCTCATTTTGAAAACATGGAAATACTGTTAGGAGAAAATGCTGCCCAAGCATGCACACGCAGATGGAATACCTTGGCACACAGTTTGAAAATCCGAGAGTACCATACCCCAACTTGGATGAGGGAAGCTTTGGTAAGGGTAGACCTTTACAAGAAATCCATGCAAAGCCTCTAGGCCAGCTGGATTGGCCTTAAACTCAGCCCACCATTGCTGCTAGGATTGACTGAAGGCAACACAGAGGAGGATAACAGTGAACAATGGAAAGAGGTGAACAGGAAAGCTGGGTTTCATATCAGCAAGTAGGACACTACCACAGAGGCTTGGGATGTAAGGGAAGTAGTAAAAGCAATGAAGGATGAAGATTTGGACTAAGTTGCTCAAGGATGAGCAAATATTTTAGCTGGGGGGTGATGATGAGCCCCAATTTTTGGTAACAAATTGGGCTCATTTGGCCTACTTACCTTGCTCAACCCTTCATCTTTTATCACTTATGCATTCATTTCTTGGTATATTCGTGTTATTTGTAGGAAGAAGGGCAGGCATTATATCTATGTGGCTAATACATGATGATTTCAGGTTTTTTGTCATTAAAGGGAGCAAAGACCACGCAGAAGGAGACAAGGAGATAGCAAAGGTGGCATTGCAGGTTTATAGGGAGGTTGTCTACAGCCTTAAATAACCTCCCTCGTGATCTCCACCCTAACTCCGAGCTCCAACAACTCTCCCCACCGAGCTTAAAGGCAGCCAACGGGTTCTACAGGAACAACAGTTTACAGCAGTTTAACTTTTAGTTGGACAACCGAGCTCCATTAATTGAGGAAGCCAGCTTGATCCTCATCATGTATAAATATTAAGGCCGTAGCCTTTGATAGGAGCTTTTTGAACTTTTGAACTACTGTTGCAATTTCTAAGCACGAGCTACAGCTCGGTTTTTGCTTTTTGTAAGCTAGTTTTGGCATGATATTAGACTCATGATTATTCAATAAAGGCAGGCAGCTTTGGATTCAATTATGAGTTTTTAAGGGAGCTATAGCTCTCAGGTTAGGGCCCAACCTGAGAGCAATAGACCTCCTCTTCCTTGTATTGTTACTTGTCTTTCTTTTCAGCACTTTATTCCTCTGTTTTGACATGCATTTAGAAATTACAGTCTGCTGATTTGATTTTTTTTATGTGATTGAATAGGATTAGTGTATAGTTCAAGTGCTTTTAGTTGCTTAGATTAGAGTAGGAGGATCAGCATTCATTAGAACTCCAAGAAAAGGTTGACAGTGCACTTACTGCCATCTCTGTTTAGAGATTGCGGGTGTAGACCGTACCAACCACAAAAAAACACAGTCTTACACTTTCATTCAAGCTGCAACATAGTCATTTCAATTGTAGATCCATCCATGCATTCTGATCTTGAGCAGTACTTCTTCATTCCAATTCCATGCACGATTTTTCTCTGAAGTTTACATTGTTGTTCGTTGATTTAATGACACAGTTAGGATAGGTTGATGAATTCTCGGTTTTGTGCAGGTTTGTTTCCTTTACACTGCGTTGCATCACTCTGTTATCTTCTTATTCTTCTCAACCGCGCCTAAAGCCACCTACCCAACCTCTGTTCAGATCGTTTGCCTTCCAACACTTCTACTGTTCACGTAGCTCCATCTTTTTGGACTTTTCATTGCTTCCACCCTTCCATTCACCAACCAGCTGCAAGCACTCTTTCCTCATCTCATATCTCTGTCCCTGAGCCATCATAAGCTCCCTTTCCATCCTACCTATCCACCCATACAACTCCTCCACTTCTCCATCAACCAAAACTCCAACCATAGAACATCCTGTAGAAGTTAGCAGACTTCCTGTAGAAATCCCAAGCTTCCTGTAGGATCCCCTGCAGACATCCTGTAAAAACCTGTAACCTCGGTTGCCGAGCACCTGAATGTTGTGGACTTCTGTGGAATGATGTTTTGGATCCCCTGGAACCTCTCCTAGCCCTCCTGACCTTTCCCAAGCTTTCTTTCCCTTCGAACTACCCCTGCGCAGTCAAACCCTAATAAGAAACAAAATCATAATAACTCCAAACCACTTAAGCAAAAATACAAAAACAATGTTCTTTTCAGTAGAAGTAGCTTAGTTTCATGCATCTCATATCACTAGAAGTAATGGCATCATTTCTAGAAGTTTGCACTCACACCATTGCATCATAGAGATTAGACTAGTCAGATTAGGGTTTACTAGGGTTTCCCCTGTTTTGTTGGCTTTCAGTTTATTATTGCAAAATAGGTTAATTTCCTTTGAGATAGCCTTCATCCATCATTTAGAAAGCTTCTTCTAAGAGCATATAGAAGTTGGCTTGAGCCCTAGCGGACTTGTGCCAGCTGACCAAGTGACAGCTGCGACAAGAGCTAGTACTTGTGCATACAACACCATCGCTTCCAAGTTTGTTACGAACTACCGGGTTGATAAAATTAGAGATAGGAAGCTCCAGGAGTTGTAGCATTATTGCTACAATACTGGAGCCCACCATTCCTCTACTCCAGATATTTCATATTCCATTTGGCTCTCTCTCCAAGTCAAGGGACAAAGCTTGAATCTCTGTTTGCTGCTCCTCGATGATATCTTTAAGCTGTGCATTTTGCGGACCCGTATCTGTATCATCATCATGAAGGAGAACAAATTCGGTCTCTCTTTCACCTAATGACCCCTCATCATGCATTGGCTCCTTACCTCTGTCCTGTACCTGTAGTGTTGATGTCGGAAGCGAGGCCCCTTCCACCCTGGGTGGAGATAACACTTGCTTTGCTGCTGCAAACAAATGTCTAGCGCCCCTCTGATATGTGACGAATACTGGCACACTAGCGGTCTCATGGTGCTCATACTGATGAGAAGGTCCCCCTGTCTCAAATCTAGTCTCTGAAGGTTCCTGTGAAGCTCAGAAGAAGTCACGAGAGATGAAATCATCCCAAGTGATACCTTGTAAATCAAGCTGATGCACCACCAAAATCTTGATGAGAGCAAAATGACAAATATTGTTGAACTGCTGCTCAGGGGTCTTGTGTTGCACAAGGGCGGTCATCCTCTCTATGTTTCAGGCATATGAAATATGGGATGTTCATCATGCGTACTCAGGTAAAATTCATGAGCAACCTGATGTGATAAGCATATAACCGGGAGAAACAACCTTCACAACTGAAATACTTCATAATTAACTTCATTAGAGGGGCATATTCATCTTTAAGATATCGGAATGGAAACACCCTCTTAAGCTACCTCAAGAAAGCAGGTTTAACATATGGCTCATAATGCTATCGGTCAACTTTTTGTCTCTTGCTCCATGGCTCTCCAATATTAGGCATGCCGGTAGCTAATGAGATAGAGTCCAGTGTAAGTGTGAAAGTAACCCCGGCCAAAGTAACTTGAGCACCATGTAAATGTAGAACAAATAGGCGAGCCAACTCATGGTGGAGTTGAACATTTGCAACCTTTTCACAAAACTCGTAGCATGATTGAAACTGAAAACAAGAGACGACAAAAGGGCAGGCCCACAATTCTGTGAGGGTATTCGGTTCTTCTCTAACATGTCTGCCACTTTTGTGAGGGCTCTAGGGTGCACGTTCTTCCGTGGGTTAGTCACTATGAGTTTCCACCTCATAGTTGGATGAATGATCAGATGACATAATTGATGCTGTGAAAACTGCTTGGAGAAATGAATGTTGGTCGCAAAACTGTGTTTGGACTACTGTTGTAATATGCTTGAGATCTGTCACCAAGGGAGCAATGTAACAAGGGACTGTTAGGGAGGGAAAATATGAAGGGATTAGGAGTATTAGGATAAATTGTATTTAGGGCAGTGTAGGAGGGTTTGGGAACTTTGCGTAGGGTAGGGTTTGGGGTTTTTACATTGGGCAATGGGTGAAAGGGAATTGGGGATAATGGTTTAGTAAGTTTAGGAGATATGGGGTAATGATATTCAAAGGGATATGGTATAAGGAAAAAAGGGATGAAGGAAAAAGGGGCAGATGGGATGGAAGGGGAAACTTGGTGAAAAAATGATGAATTTGCAACCCTTAACAGCAATTGACATAAGGATTTTTAGAGGTAGGGTTTGGAAATTTTGTTTCAATATTTGGAACCATAAACCACCATCACATGACACACAAAAATGGATGAACCAGCGAGATGTCGACCCTACCTGGCACGTCCAAGAAATTCAATGGTGATTTGGAGGAATTTCGGGTGTTTTTGAGTGTGAGACTGTATGCGCCATGCCGCCCTTTCTATGCGCCGCGCGCTACCGGTGCGCCGCACCCGTTAAAATGTGCACTGGGGGATTGCACCCAATGTGTCGCGCTGGCCCAGTGCACCGCGCCACCCACTGTATGCGCCGCGCTCGTTAAAATGTGCACTGGGGGATTGCGCCCAATGCGCCGCGCTGGCCCAGTGCGTCGCGCCACCCACTGTATGTGCCGTGCCTATCAAGACACCTCCAACCTCACCCAAAACGTGCGCTGGCTCACCAAATTCCTTTGAAATGCTTCTCTCCAACCTTGGCATGTAAAATGACTTTGATTCTTATGATAAAATCTATATAAAGCTATGGAGACATGGTTTTGATTTTTGTTTCTTCAAAACCCACTTTTGCAATGTTTTGTCTTGGCACTTTTTCCACAATTTAATACAACTCTGTATTTCACATTCCCTTTTTGGATTTTTGACTAAAATGATGAAATTTTTGGCGATTTTTTGCAGGGGTAGCTGACATGGCATTTGGAAAAGGATGACCAGAACCAGCTTTTGAAGTACTTCGTGTTGGAGAACTTTACATATTTATCATAAACATTAATTTGACGATTTCCTCTTCAAAACAGAGTTTTGAAGAGGAATCACCCTTGAGCATTATGGATGATGAAAATCTGGAGATGAAACTTGTTGAACCTCCCTCTGGCCTGCTGGAATTATTGGGAACTTTGAAAATACGACTTATGAAACCATAGACCTATGACTGACATGATTTGTTGCCTCATCAAAAAACCAAATATTGACTGTCATTTAATGAACTTTGATGAACAGAGCTGAGCCAGCAGGTACAAAGCATGAAGGGTAATGACTGACAAGACCCTTCCGTCAGATTTTGGCATGCCCCTAGTGGAATGCAGCTGAGTGAATGGAGCGAGACACATAAAAATGTAATGCAGAAAGAGTTTTGATCTCCAATGGAGGACTGACAAGACCGACTCTAACAAGAGGAGTTGTCGAACATGAGTTCTCTGAAAGCCAATGGTTCATTCTCACCATTGATGGGAGTGACATTGTGTTTCATGCATCTCTCTGGTAACACCAGTATCTGATTACTTTTTCCCTGGCACGAAAGCCATAAGTGTGACGAGTCTGTAGAAAAGTACCCATTCAACTTGCTAGACCAATCTCTGCTAAGCAGTAAGCCATACGCTTCCGGTATGTCCACAATGACAATATTGATGCACTGGTGAACTTAACCGTCATGAGATAATTAGATGATCACATCCTGAAGTTCACTAATGGCTAGTACACATGTTCGATCTAGTTGGATGATCTTCCTAGTTGTCTTTCTCCATTATGCATTGATATGCTTGAAAATGTAGAGTGGCATGACATTGGTTGATGTGCCATAATCAACTTAACAATTGTGAACATTGTAGTTAAAAATTTCAAATGAAAGCAAGAATGGAGGGCAAACAAAGTTTTCTTCTTCCATTCGGAGTGTGTTGAGTACAATTATGAGTGAACCAGGAGATGTGCTTGCTCCCTTGCTAGTAGAGGCTGTGCTGTTTGTGGATGTTTGCCAAAATGCATGCAGAAAAACATCCCGCTAACTATTGCCTTGACGGGTCTTGACCCAGGTTTAGAGTTAAGTTTTCCAAAAAAATCCTTAAAGTACTCGCCCTTTCGGCATCAATCCATGAAGTGCGGGCTGAAGTCTCACTCGAAGCAGTATGGGGGGATGCTGGAACCAATGAGATGGTTATGATGTCATTTTAAGCCCTAACCTTGCCTTCGTGCGGATCGATAAGCCTTTTAGGGCTTATCGATATACTTCTCTTAATCACCCTTAGATCTTCGCGAAGGTCTACGACTGTCTTTCGCAGACCCTGAACAGGTGAATCTACAACTTACACACCTCTGCAATCACTCCTAAGTCTGTTATCACCCAGATCAGGTTAAGTACTTGATAACTTTAACATGCTTTAAGTCATTGTTCGCATAAACATATATTATGACTCGTGTTCGTATAACAATGTAAAACATACATGTTTGCGCATCCACACAACATTAAATCATAAACCCATTATTCATCATAACATAATCACATTTATCATAACATAAGTAAAAGGGGAAAAACACAGGTACTTCCAGAACAATCTCTTTATTAATGCTTTAGATCTTCTCACAGATTCAAACTACCCTACGCACTCAGCTGCAGGGGTCCATGCACTCAGCTGCAGACTCTACTCGAGGCCTCTATGCACACAGCTACAGAGCCTCTCTTCTACTCTAAGACTCTTCGCTCTTCTCTTCTAAAGACCCATTACATTCATTCTTCACTCATGAACTGCTGCCTTAGACTTTTTAAGGCTCTCCCTTTTATATAATCCCATGGTCTGGAGACCATGGGTAGATCTCCAAAACCGACACAACTTATCTAAAATAAGGGTGTAAAACCCTTCTATCTTTAGACATATTCGCACTCCGCAACCACAAAATTTGGAGACTTTACATTCATTTACAAAAATTTGGGCCTTCGGCCCCAAAACTTGGGTGTTTAACCCAAAATTGACCCCTAGAGGACTCGTTCCCAATAGGCCCCCAACATAAACATGGTGACCTGTCCTCGAGTCACTCGGCTGGTGTAGAGATATTGTTGCGCAAACCTCCTAGCTCGACTTGAAAAACTACTACCTTGGTGGCGCACTGCGTTTCTGACTACTTCAGCTCCTCAACCAACTATTCTGTTTCTGGCCCAACGCTAGTATTCTGTAGCTTCTGCTGAGTCTCCTACAGACTGGCCAACTTTCCCTTAATGGTGGTTGTGATCACATAGGCCTTGTTTAACCAAGGCTTCAAACGAGGCTTCAGCATGGCCTCCTTATGGTGTGTTGCGTCTACCTGTTCCTTCAGTGCCTTGGCCTCCTGTAGCTTTGCGAGTGTTTACGTGATGACAACAATTCGCATTGTTGCCTTAACCTCGTTGTAGGGATACTACAGTTCCTGCGCTTCTGTCTCCAGCCTCTGCATATTGGGGTCATCTTGTAGGCTAGTGAGGACCTCAAGTGATTGCTCAAAAAGTGTTGTGTAGTTCGTCACTGCACTTGCTACCACTGCTACCGCATCTGCCACAGCAGTCGTGTGCTGCTCCCTGACTTCCGGCAGAGGAGATTCAACTCCAGCTAAACCTTCGCCAACTCTATGCATGCCTCGCACACTCCTGTAGCAAGTTTTCTAAACCACACATTGACTATCTCCACCCCAGGGATGTCCAGCTCTTGGACAGTTTGGCATGCTTTGTCTACAACCTTAGTGAGGCACTGGTTCTTATCTGTGAGGTTGGTCACAAGGTTGAGAGTGGAGTTGCGCTGTACTACCATCTGAGCATTATTCACCTTTTTCTCGCTGATCACTTGCAAAGTGCGTTGATTGTGGGCGCTAAGTTTGATGATCACACCATCCTGTAAAAGATAAAGCACTTCGCTAGGAAGCACTGCCAAATTAAGGTCCACGCCCTTAAGGGCGCTGAAAGCGGGTCTTTCAGCATCATTCACCATTGTCAATGCTCTGTCTGGTATTATTATACCTCGGGGGTCCCTAACGCATAACATCTTCGCGGCTTCAGAGATGCCAATGACCACACTAGTGGGTGCCACGCTGGTTTGCATCTATGAAGCATAGATCTACAGTTCGCATAAACCTGTCTGGATAGAGCGCAGTGCCTACTGCTACTGCTGCTCGAACCACTGTAGCAGTTCTATGGTGGCATCCCGCACTGCATACCCTATATTGTTGAGATCCCAGTCTGTCAGGGTGATCGAATCCAAAGACATCTTGCTCGCCTTGGAATTATTCTGCCATCCTAGCTTTTCTGGACCCCTGGTGCATTTGATGCGGAACAAAGTCATGTCTAGGTCCACTCCTCCCTGCTTTTTCTGTTCATCTGCTTCTTCCACTGTCTCTGGTGAAGGTGACTTCTCTTTGTCAGAGCTGCACTCCTCTCCTCCTGCCTGTCTTGCCTGTCCTCTTGCCTCCTTCATGGCAGTGCACTCTGCCTTAGCCTTAGCATCGACCTCCTTTTTCCTCTTCATGGCCAAGTACTCCATATTCATCTTGGCTTCTTCCTTCTTCCGCTGCGCGAATCTCTTGCTAGATCTCGCAGTCAAGTCTGAGGTAGTGTGCAATTTTGCGGGCCAGTTTTCAATGACTGCTTGAATCACGTCATCTGTCACTAAGTAGGTCAAGTTGTGCCACTTTTTCTTGGGGTCTTTCCACACCCTTATTGGTACATGGTTGAAATTAGCCTTGAATTCTATGTACTCTTGCAATTTGTCAAAGTTGGTAGGTGACAACCATAGCTTGCGGTTGATGGCCATGTGTACGTTCATCTCCATCAGGGTCCAAAATATTTTTTTGTCCTTTACCCACTGCATATCCTTGGTTGCCCATAATGAAGCGTACTTTGTGGCCTCTAGTAGGTATGGTGCAAACGAAGGGATCTAACTCTCTTTGGGTAGCTCCTATGCTACCAACACCATGGACAACAAGGTCCATGCATAGTGAAATGTCTTGCTGCGATCCTTCGCCTCACGACAGTTCATGAGGAACTCACTATAGGGGTAGCGCACCCAATTAAATTGAACTCCCTTCGTGCATTGGGCTGCCAAAGCTATGACTGGTTTCGACACTTCATCTGCGCGACACTTCCCCATAACCTTCCCTGCCAAGAGTTGTGCGGTTACTTTGACCGTCAAGTCACAGATGCTTGAGATGGTGTAGCCACGCGGTTTCTTCACTAACTTGAAATTTTCCTTCATGGCCTCAGCAAGGACATGTTCACCAGTCTTTCTGCCAAACACCATGGCCATATTTTCTCCTGAGTATGGAAACCTCGTGATCCTATGGATCAGTCTATCAGTGATGGGTATTGGCTCCTCTAGCCACAAACACCCATCGTGCACCAAGCATAGTAACTATTTAATTACCACCATTGTGATGGGCGCGTGGTTGTAATGTGGCACCCATAGTAGGTTGAGCAGTACTGCCTTTTCTACGCCTCTCATCCACTTCCGCGGTTGCAACGCGGTTACTCCAGTGGTTTTATGGAACACACGATGCATGAGTTGATCTTTTGAAAGATGAGGAAACCGCTCCGTTTCCACTAAATCTCAGTCTTCTAATTTCAAAAGGGGAACATGCCCCAAGCACAGTCATTCAAATGCAATTTGGTTCGGTAAGAGGGGTGTATGCAGGGTGACCTTACTCTCGTCAATGTGCTTGGGCACCTTGGTCTTTCCCTTGTGCAGAGAAATGTACTCAGGAAGCTTAGTGATGGGATCAGACCCCACAATTTCGACATCCTCTGTTTCCATCCCAACATCCTCGTCATCCATTGGGATATCCTGAACTCCTCTTCTTCTGGCTCTAGGTTAATTGTCTTGCCCTTTTCCTATGAAGTGGGCTTAACCTTTTGGGGGTGTTTCCTAGGAGATGTATGCACAGGCTGGGATAGCGTGGCTTGCTGGCCCTTCTTGATCTTGGGACCCTTCGTGGTTGAGGTAGGCCATGGCCTAGGTGTCCATGGATATTTTGGTACTTCTGCTGGTATTTCTGTAGGTGCTCCCTCCGGGGCAACTCCTTCTGCTACCATAGCCATGTCTGGGAAAACTCCCTTGCCTGTCGCTGCTTTCGCATTCATAGTTTTTTTGGGCATCGACGTAGTGCTTCATAATAACTCCTGATTCGCCTGTGGCAATATCTAAAAAATGGAACTCGCTAGCAAAAGCACATAGGTTTCACGGTTCAAGTGCGCCTGAGAGCTGAACAACTCAATTCTAAAAATGCCAAGTCTTTTTCGCTGGGCATCCACCTGTAATTTATAAGCACCTTCAAATTCAAATCTGACCGTTCGCCCCAAAATCGGTTCATTAATGCTAGATTGGCAACAGATTTTCAGAGATCTGGTCTGTAAATTCCATCTTAAATGCCACCCCCCAGCTCCATTTGGCTGTTTTTTCATCATCAAACATGAATAGTGACTTTAACAGTCACTTTTTGGCTACTATGCGCGGTTTCTTCCTCGGTACTGCACCCCCCTTGCGCTTCCATGGGCATTGTGACATATCTTCGTTCCACACAATTCCCCGATTGTGTAGCTCTCCGACCTAGGAAGTGTATTTTATAGTCCTGCACTTCCTTCCAGTTGCTTGGGGCACTAAGATTGTGCTTCCCTCATATAGTCACTTAGCCGGATCACCGGTGTACAGCTTCAATCAGCTGCCATTCACCTTCCCTAGGAAGGCTTCTCCATTCAATTTGACCAACTGAAGTGCTCCACCATCAGTAATTTCCTTGATGACATATGGTCCTAGCCAGTGCATCCTGAATTTCCCTGGGAGTTTATCAAATTTACTGTCATATAGCAAGAATAGATCATTCACCTTGAAGGTACATAGTTTGATGTGCCGATCATGTTATGCCTTTTCACGCTCCTTTTGAACTTGTTGATGAAATCCAGATAGAAATCAGTCCTCCTCAAGCTTTGCTAGGTGTGCGAGCCTCTCTTCCAAGGCTTTGTGGTCCACCATTCCTGTGAGTTCCGCTATGCGCAGACTAGGTACAATGTATTCCATTGGCATCACAACTTGTACACCATACACGAGTCTGAAAGGCGTTTGCCCAGTCAACTTCTTGCAAGTCGTTTTGTAGGCCCATAGCACCGATGGTACACGCACATCCCGGTCACTTCTATGAGCATTACAGACCTTTTTCAGTGCATTCTTCATTATCTTATTGAATGCTTCCACTCTCCCATTGCCCTATAGGTGATAAGGCAGGCTCTTCTGATGATAGACCTAAAATTATTCTGTCAACGCAGTGATTGTTTCATTAAGAAAGTGCATACCGCGATCGCTCATCAAGCTCTTTGGACAACCAAATCTTGTCAATACGTATTCAAAAATAAACTTCACTACTGTTACGCCTGTATAGTCCTTCATAGGCTACGCCTCCACCCACTTGGTCAAGTACTCAGTTGCGATGATGAAGTTTCGCACCTGTTTTCTTTCTCGGAGGCTAAATTGGGCCCACAAAGTCGATTGCCCATTTCTCGAATGGTTGTAACATCACCTACGACATCAGAGGCAGTTCATCCCTCTGTGATGGCCTGCTAGTCCTTTGACATGCGTCATAGGCCCTACAATATGATTTCTCATCATTATGCAGAGTTGGCCACGAAAACCCAACACGCAGAAGCTTCTGCGGTGTCGCTTTTTATGCATAATGTCCTCCTGCAACCCCTCCATGAGCCTCCACGAGGATGATGCTTTGCTCAAAGTTAAGTACATAATGTTGCAATATTTCATATGACTCCATTTTGTACAAGTGTCTTGCAATGATGGAGAAGTCTGTTGCAAGCACTACTAACTCCTACTAGCTTGTATACCCTTCTGGATCAGTTCCCGTTGTTAGGAAATGTATGATATCTTCAAAGTGACTATCCACAACACATACTGCAAAGAGCTATGCGTCAGGTAACCCTTCCTATAAATCAGTAGGTTCTTCTCTCATTTCAATGCGTGACAAATGATCAGGTCTCGCATTTAGTTGTCCTGGCTTCACAATAACTTCAAAGTCATACTCCTGGAACAACAACAACCATCTACACATCTTCCCTCCCAACACAGTCTTATTGACCAGGTATTTCAACGTAGAATGATCCGTATACATATTAGAATATCCACCCAGTAAATAGTGCTTGAACTTTTGGAGCGTGTATACCATGGCATGTCCTTTGTGCTCTGTAGTGGAATATTTGTTCTTAGTCTTGGATAGCTTCTTGCTCACAAATGCTATAGGATGGTCCAATTCCCCCTCACCCACCTGTTGTTGGGTGTGGGATCCCTCCAAGGCAAGTTTTGGGGCTTAAAGCCCAAGTTTTGACTAAGTCCATTATAAAGATTCTGTGAATTGTGGGCACAGAGAGCGAAGTTGTAATAAAGTCATAGGGTTGTCTGCCCTCATATTTGTAATGTAATGTCGGTTTGATAGATCTACCCATGGTCCGCGGACCATGGGATTGTATAAATAGAGTGAGGCTCTAAGTGTAAATATATCTAATTGAAAAGAGATGGAATGATGATCATGGAATAGAAGCATAACAGAGTATTTGAAGTGTAAAGTCTAGTTTTGGGTCGTAGAGTAGGAGAAGGCTCTGTAGTTGAGTGCGCAAAGGCCTAGTAGTCCGCAGTTGAGTGCGCGGACCCTTGCAGCTGAGTGCATAGGGTAGGTTGAGTCTGTAACTGTTGGAAGCATTAATAAAGAGAAGTTTTACCATATTTTTGTGTATCTTTTCCTGTTTTATGCATTGAAGTATATTGGGTATGAATTCCAACTTTACTGTTTATTTATTGTGCGAACTTATATAAATGTGCTCAGTAAGAAAATATAATATAAGGTATCTATTTATGCGAAGATAAATAACTGTTATAAGAATATAAGTAAGATCCATGGTGTGACTTGGGGGAAATAGTGCAGATTGCTGCTCTCGATAGCCCCACAGCCCCTGGTTAGGGCTGCGCGAAGGAGAATATAACAGGGTGTGAAGGCCCCGCAAGTCGGGGAAGTGTGCGAAGTAACCTGAGCGAAGGTATTCATAGTTGGATTAAATCAACCCCTCAAACATCTCAAGGGTGCGGAAATCTGGTTCCAACATCCCCCCATACTGCTTCAAGTGAGACCTCAGTCCGCGCTCCACAGACTATTGTCGAAAGGGCCAGTAGTACAGGGATTTGTTTGGCTAATTAACTCTGAACCTAGGTCAAGCCCCAACAAGCAAACAAATGGTTCCATTATCGGGACCGGAATCTGCATAAAGATGTCTGATGTCGTATCATTGGAATCCAACTAAGAAATAAATTGAAGGGTGGTTGGACAGGAGGATTCATTATTGAGTTTGTGGTAAATTCTTCAGTTAGCTATAGCGAGGCAGAGCGACGCTTCTTCAAAGTGCCGTGAGGTAAGTACGTTAAGTCTCTAAACACTTGGATTAAAATGCTACTGTGTTAAAACTAGATTATGCGAATACATTGATATTCGGGGCTACGTGAGGTGGGAGAATTTACAGAAACGAAGGTAGTGCAGAACTAGAAACTAGCTCCTTGATTTTACCTCCGCGAGGGGATGAGAAGGAGCTCGTGAAGGCCTCACCAAGAAGTGTGATCAATTTGATAAGGTAGAGAATTACACACATACCACCCCCACCCACACCACCACCAGTTTCACTGCCTTCACCCCCATCTTCACCCGTACCACCTCCGCCACCATTGCGAAGCAATATGGCAAGCATGATAAAGTTGCCGGTGTTCAAGGGAGTAGAAAATGAAAATCTGGACCAGTTTTGGTTTATGAGAAGAGCTGTATGTGAAGCACAGGGAGTCATAGATGAAAATATAAAGAAAGTGACATTGGTGAGCACTCTGTAGGATCGCGTGCTGACCTGGTATATCAAGCATTATAATGACAATCCGAATGTGAGGATCGCAGATATCCAAATTGTGCTGAACATAGAATTTAGCAAGCTGAAGTCATAGGCACAATTGATCATTGGGTTGAAGGAGATCATGATGCTACCAAGAGAGACCCCTTGGGAATTAGATCAAAGACTAAAGTGCACAATTCACGAAGCTAATATGACTTTGACAGATGGACAGCACCGCGAATGGTTTGTAGCATCACTAACGCCGCATTTAAGGAACGCTCTGTCACAACAAAGGTTAATGACTCAGGCAGAGGCCTAGGAGATCATGATGAGGCTGCATGAGACCCTGATATAGGATCCTAACTTAGGATTTTAGCAAAACCATGCGCAGTTGAAAAAATTATGCCTTGAGATGCAGAGTCTGAAACAGGACAGGACAGCTCGCCTGTAAGTGCACGAAGGGGTATGGTGTGTTAAGTGTAAGGGTCAAGGTCATGACAAGGACCACTGCCCAGTGTTCACGAATTACCTCATGGGAGGAGGATCGATGCCATTAATACCAAAGGCACAAGCAGGACCTAGCGCGACACCTGCTTTGTGGTGCACGATTTGTCAAATAAGAGGAAACCATACTACGGACAATTGCCATTTGTTGCAGAAGTACACGCAGAATTCTCAATAGTTGTTCTATAATTTTTATATATCGGTTGGACACGATGAGTGCACCTATAGAAGCTATGATCTGATGATGGGTAGGACTCCCACCTATAGAGTTCAAGCCAAAACGCAGCCCCTTGACCAGAATGCAGGAGTAGTGCGAACCGGATTTCAGGGGCGTGGGCGAGGCCGAGGTGGGTGAGGACCTGGAATAGGTCACAGACAGCAGATATGTTACAATTGTGGGGGGCCAAGACATTATGTTTTGATTGTACAAATCCTACGTGTTCATCATGTCTGTATTGTACCTTGTTTGATCATGAGATAGAGGATTGTCCCACACTGATAGTGAGGCTACGCGACAAGGGAGGCTCCAACCTCCCCTGACTCAGAACCTACAAATGATGAGGTCTGAGCTGCCTGAGGAAGACCCTAACATGAACATTGTGCTATGAAGTGGAATTATGATAGGGGATGATAAAGGAAAGTAGTCAGAAGATAGTACTTGGGTTCACAAGGCTTCGACGAAAGAACCAGAGTTTTATTTGGTGCACACTAAGGAAACCTTCATGGAAGCTAAGAAGAGCTTCACTAATGCCTCCACTTCAGGAAGCAAAGACAGACTGGAGCCAGAAATAAACCCATCAATGTTCACGATGTTCCTAGAAATGTGCATGAAGCTACTGCGTGACAACAGGACTGTAAAGGGATTGCAGGAACTCATATATAGATGCGTTGGGACTACGCGAGGAGAACACGCTTAGTCCGGAAAATTGGAAAGCATGCGATGAGGACGGGAAGAGAAATGAGATTGACCATGCAGATTGGAGAATATGAGATGGACCAAGTGATTTTGGATTTAGGATTAGACGTGAACGTTCAATTGAAGCAGACATGGGAGCGCATAGGAAGGCATATGCTACAATGGTCTCCTATCTAGATGCGAATGGTGAACCAAAAAAAGATCATACCTATGGGAATATTGCAGGGAATCACTATGGATATTGAAGGAGCAAGTGCGCTAGCAGACTTTGAAGTGATAGAGATTGTTGATGACAACAATCCCTACCCCGCACTATTAGGAATAGATTGGGCCACTGACATGAATGGGGTGATAAATATGAAGAAGCACAAGATGATTTTTGAGAAAAAGTCTCTATGCGTAGTCGTACCTTTGGAACCTGCAGAAGGATCATGTTACACGAGGCCAGTGCACGACTATGAAAGCGATGACGACTTAGACTGCATCTATAAGATAATTGTGTGAGAGAAAGACTTGGTAAATCCCATCGCGGATGGACAAATCTCATGGGAGTGTGAAAGCTCCTGTACATCAGATTTTGATGAGGAAATAGAGCGATGGTAGAATCGGTTGCATGAGGTGACCACACTGAACTGTAGTATGATGACAAGATCATTTTGGTACGTATCGAAGGAAGTGAGGGATCTACCTACTTATGATCGGTTAAGTGATGTAGATGCTTTCCTGAATAGATTTGAAAGAGAGGTGCCGGAAAAACAACATTTCGAGGCTTTGAAAAGGGTACTATGCGCTACGTGCACGAAGTGGTGGGGTACGCACCAAGGAAGCTTTGAGGACTGGCAGAAATGTAGGAGAATGATGCGCATGCATTTTGGGAAGCCTTAGATGTGACTGACAAATAAGAATGATGGACGGAATGATCCGTGCACACATATGTCCAAGTGGGTACAAGAATATGGTAAACAACTTGCACAGATGCTCATGGACCACATGTTTGGGAACATGGTTAATAAGCAGGTGTTGGCGAGGAAATTGCTCGAATGGTCCCTCCAGTTGGGATGACGAACTGTGGAAAGAACCAGTGTGTAGAGGGTTACCCACGCAGAAGCCTTTAACGAAGTGTGCGAAGCATTGAACATGGTATATAATGTGCAGCGGAGTGATTGGGACCTGCGTGTACCAGTAGTTTTATGGGCCTATAGGACAACGTGCAAGAAAATAATGGGGCAGACACCTTCTAGGGTGGCCTATGGAGCAACCACTATAGTCCCAATAGAGTACAGTATGTCTAGTCTGCGCATAGCAACGCCGATAGATATGATGGTTCGCGGAGCCTTGGAAGAAGGAATAACGCAACTGGATGAAGAAGAACGCTTGGGACCTGAGGAAGAAATCTGAAAGGGTGATCTTAGGCTTCAAGAACTCATGAAAGAAAGGGTGCGGCTAAGGGAGAAAAGTGATTTGGTAGAAGTGGAGGTCAAGAAGCTTGAGGAAGAAATAAAGAAGGATTTTCTTGATAAGAAATTAGGGTGATAAAACAAGGTGCGCACAACTATGGTGACGAAATTGGGGACTACCACCGAGAGATGATCAGCTTGATGCCTTGGATTAGACTGTATATTACTAAAAGAATCAACCATGGTGGCGCGATGCATATGATAAAGTGTGAGATGTAGACAGTAAAAATAAAAGGCAGATTTTTTCCAAAAATAGTGATGGATGACCAGTTGAAACCCTATACAGGTGGTGCGGCCACCTGACTAGCCATGGGAAGTACAATCTTAGTGCTCCAGGTAGTTGAAAGGAGGCATAGGACTATAAACTACTCTGCCCGAGAGTTGAGTGATGTCAGGGTTGCGCGCAAGAGCAAAGTGTCACAAGATCCGCAACTGCGCAAGGGGGCCTGCACTGCTGCGCGGGTTGGCTGGAAAGTGACCATTGTAGTCACTATTCATGATGTGATGCTTGACTTGAGACCAAATGGAGCGGGCAGCAGGCATTTAAGATGAGCTTTATGGGAAATATTTGTGAAACTCTGCTGCCAAGGGGGCATTAATGGACCGGATTTGGGGGGAACGGTCGAATTCAAATTCAAAAGGTGCTATAAATTATAAAGGGCTACCCAACAAACAACACTTGGTCATTTGTAAATTGAGTTTTCATGTGCCTCGAGTATTTCAAACTGAGACTTGTTTTTCCTGTGGAGAGCATTGGTTGAGCCTCTGATTGAATGGTTGATAGATTGCTGGAAGAACAAGATGGCAACGTCTGAAGAAGCCCGCCAGTTGGTCCCTGAGCTGGCCATTTGAGTAGAAGTACTAGCAGAGGCGCGCATCTAAAGATTAGCAGCAGGGGTGCACAAGGTGCGAGAAGAAATGGCCAAGGTTCAGCTGGAGCGGAACCTTTAGATAACAGAGCTGCAGTTGAAAATGTAGCCTTCAACTCCTCCAGAAGTAAGGGAATAGCGTGCGAGCCCCATTACATCGGGGATGGAGGAGATGAACAGTGTAGTAATGGACTAAACCAGAATGTTGGAAGAATCATTCGAGGTCCTCACCAATCTGCAGGAGGACCCAAACATATAGCACATAGAAACAAAGGTGCATGAGCTACAACAGCAGTATGAAAACATCAAAGGGATCGCGCAGACGGTGGCCCTTACTTAGAGGCTCATGCAAATGCAACATGCCAAAGAAATTAAAGAGCAAGTAGATGCAACATGACACAAAGAAGCAGTTTTGAAGGCGTGTGTTCAGCCTTGGATCAACGAGGCCTTCGTAATCACAACAATAATTGAAGGCAAGGTTGCACAGATGTAGTGGACGCACGAATAGATACAGGGGAGTAGCTTTGACAATGTGGTCTCGGAATAACACATAGAGGAGATACAACAGGCAGCCACTCAGTGCGTTGCCAACCTTAGAGCCGTCTGAG
This sequence comes from Pinus tabuliformis, assembly GCA_031772625.1. Classification (NCBI taxonomy): domain Eukaryota; kingdom Viridiplantae; phylum Streptophyta; class Pinopsida; order Pinales; family Pinaceae; genus Pinus; species Pinus tabuliformis. Next base: position 206,576,262 of record CM062819.1, read on the forward strand.
CAGAGTTAGGAGGTCTCCGCATGAAGATCTCTGCACCAACAGAGTGACTCGAGGGTGAGTCACGATGTTTGTGTTGGGGGTGTGTTGGGCATGGGATCCCCCAAAGGCAAGTTTCGGGGCTTAAATCCCAAGTTTTGACTAAGTCCATTATAAAGACTCCGTGAATTGTGGGCGCGGAGCACGAAGTTATAATAAAGTCATAGGGTTGTCCGCCCTCATATTTGTAATGTAATGTTGGTTTGATAGATCTACCCATGGTTCGTGGACCATGGGATTGTATAAATAGAGCGAGGCTCTAAGTGTAAAGATATCTAATCGAAAAGAGATGGAATGATGATCATGGAATAAAAGCATAGCAGAGTATCTGAAGTGTAAAGTCTAGTTTTGGGTCGTAGAGTAGGAGAAGGCTCTGCAACTGAGTGCACAAAGGCCTAGTAGTTCGCAGCTGAGTGCACAGACCCTTGTAGTTGAGTGCGCAGGGCAGGTCGAGTCTATAACCATTGGAGGCATTAATAAAAAGAAGTTTTACCATAGTTCTATGTATCTTTTCCTACTTTATGCATTAAAGTATATTGGATATGAATTGCAAGTTTACTATTTATTTACTACGCGAAATTATATAAATGTGCTCAGTAAGATAATATAATATAAGGTATCTATTTATGCAAAGATAACTAAGATCCATGGTGTGACTTGGCGGAAATAGTGCAGATCGTTGATCCAGCAGTGCGAAGCCCCACAACCCTTGGTTAGGGTAGTGCGAAGGCGAATATAACAGGGTGTAAAGGCCCCGCAGGTCAGGGAAGTGCACAAAGTAACCTGCGCGAAGGTATTCACAGTTGGACTAAATTAACCCCTCAGACATCTCATGGGTGCAGAAATCTAGTTCCAACATCCCCCCATCTTGCTTCGGGTGAGACCTCAGTCTGCACTCTGCAAATTGTTTCTGAAAGGGCCAGTAGTACAGGGATTTGTTTGGCTAATTGACTCCAAACCTAGGTCAGGCCCCAGCGAGCCAACACCTGTGTTAGCATGGCCCCCAGTGCAATATAGGAGGCATCCACATGCATATGAAGTTCCTTCTTCTAGTCCGAGAAGACTAGGATTGGCGCCGTGACCATTTTCTATTTCACCACATCCAAGCTCTTCTGGCATTCATCACTCCAACAAAATGTAGCATCCATTTTCAACAATTTCTCCATGGCCATAGTGATCTGGGCATAGATCTTGATGAACTTCCTATAGTATCTAGTATGCCGCAGGGTTGCGCGTAGGTGTTTCACATTCCTTGGCACCTCCAGGTTGATTATCACCGTGATCTTCGTGGGGTCTACCATCAATCCTTGTCTACATACCACATGACCTAGCAGGATCCCGAAAGGGATGCACAATAGACACTTCTTCATATTGAGAGCGATCTGGTATCTCCGACATGTATCTAGCATCAAGCGCAGACTTGCCACATGACGCTTGACCAATCCAAACATTGTCCAATCGTCAAAGTACACCTCCAGAAACTTATGAATGAAGTCTTTGAATGCCGTAATGACTACATGCGAAAATATTGCTGGCACATTCTTTAGCCCGAAAGGAATTACAGTGTACTGAAAACATCCCCATTCAGTCACAAATGTTGTCTTGCTTGTATCTTCAGGCGCGATTTTAATCTGATGGTACCTAGAGAACCCATGAGTGAAAGATTATGCTTTTTGGCCGCCTACATTATCCAAGACCTCGTCAGTGAATGGGGTTGGGAAGGGGTCATGCACGCAAGCATCATTCACTTTCTGAAGATCCACACATATCCTTATTCCTTCTTTCTGTTTCTTTTCTTGAAGCACTATCGAGCTTACCCAATCAGATTCTTCCACTGGTTCAATAATTCCTACCATGAGAATCTTATCTAACTCAGCGCAAACCATTTCGTTATACTTAGGATTAAGGCAGTAAGGTCTTTTTTTTACGGGCTTTGCGTCTGGATTCAGGGTGATCTTCATGACACCCAGGTCTCCTATTATCCCAGGAGCTCAGTGACCTTGTCTATTGTCGCACCATCCCAATAATCCCTAATCTTTGCAAATTTTGGTTCCACCTCTGTGGCAATGTTGACCTTCCTAGTTTTTAGCAGCGTGGTTATGTCACGATCCTCTATTTGCGGAAATTCAACCTCATGGCGACCTTCAATTTTCAGACCTTCAACCTTGTGGAGACCTTTAGTTTCCGAACCTTCAACCTCGTGGTGACCTTTAGTTTCCGGACCTTCAACCTCGCGGTGACCTTCAGTTTCCAAAATATTAATTTTTCAGGGATATTCATATTGTTTTTCAATAGTTACATTATAGCATTACAGTGTGTGGTTTAGCTGGGTAGACCAATCAGGCAGGATAAGGTCCAAAGGATCTTACAGTATCCTAAAGATCGTTGCTTTAACCTCCTGTAGCACTGCATTAATACAGGCAAACCCATCCTCAAAGCTAAACATCATTAAAAATCCATGGCATGGTGGAGTTCTGTTTCCAAATAACAATTCATTGGTGTGACACCCAGGCTATGACAAATAAATGCTCCCATTCAGGCTGGGGCTTCACTCCGTAAGCCTTATTCCATTTAGCCAGGTGATCACGTGGGTCATCCCTTCTGTCCTACTTATATTTCATCTGCACTTTTGGCTGCCCAAAACATATTCTCATCATCCTCCTATAGTTGTGCCAATCATCGAAACTATCCTTGTGCGTACCCCACCACCTTGCGGGCGTAGCGCACATTATCCAGTCCAAGGCCTGGAAGAGATGTTTCTCTGATACTTCTCTTTCAAATGCATCCAAAAAGAAATCAACAATCAGTTAGCCCATCATAATGAGGTAGGTCCCTAACTTCTGATGACACACAATGCAATGACTTGGTCATCATATTACAACATAGCATAGATACTTCATGCAGTCAGTTCTACCAGTGCTCCAATTCTTCATCTGAATCTGACGTGCAAGAGTTTTCGCAGTCCCATGCAATACATCCGTTCGCTATTAGATTCACCCAATCCTAGTCTCGCTTCGTTATCTTGTAAATCTGGTCCAGATCGTCATTGCTTTCATAATCTCAGAATGGTTTTGTATAGTGCGGCCACTTCGCGGGATCCAGTGGCACCACTATGCAGAGCGACTTATTTTCAAATATCATCTTCCTCTTCTTCAAGTTGATCACCCCATTCATGTCAATGGCCCAATCAATTCCAAGGACTGTAGGGTATGGATTGCTATCATCCACAATCTCTATTACCTCAAAATCCGTCAGTGCGCTCTGCCCTCAATATATTGTGATCCCTTGTAACCTCCCCATTGGGATAATCTTCTGTTGATTCGCCATTCTTAATTGTATCGGAGACCACTGGAGCACAGGCCTCCCCATTCTTTCCCAAGTCTGTTTTTGAAAAACATTCGCATGAGACCCCAAATTCACGATAACTTGGTCCATCTCATACTCGCCTATCTACGTGGTGAGTCTCATTTCACACTTGGTTCTTACCTTATGCTTGCCAAGCTTCCTTACCATGTGCGATTCACTAGTAGTGCCATCCTTACTAGTGCACCAATTGATCAGTTCTTGTAGGCCCTTCACATACTTACTGTCACGGAGCAACTTCATGCAAGTCTCCAAGAATGTGGTAATCATGGATGGGTCCATTTCTTCAGCTGGTTTCTCCTGACTTCCCGAGGTAGAGGCCTCAATGAAGCTTTTCTTTGCTTACATAAATGTTTCTTTTGTATGCTCTAGGTCAAACCCAACCTCCTTTTCTGGTGCTTTGTGGACCCATTCATCTTCTGTAGGCTGCTTGCCTATATCATCCCCCATCATAGTTCCATTTTGTAGCATAATTTTTACCTTAGGGTCTTCCTTGCGAGGCTCAACGCTCATCATTTGGAGGTTCTGCATCAGCTGTGGAGGTTGCGCCCCCTCTCTGTGAATCTTAGCCAATAATATTGGGCAGTCTTCAGTCGCATGGTCAAATTGAGTATAGTAGCGACATGACAATCACGTCGGATTTGGACAGTCCCTTGTGTAGTATCCTGGTCCTCCAAAATTGTAACAAATCAGTTGCCCTCGGCCTCTCCCAGGCCCTCCTCTACCTCGGCCTCAACCGCGCCCTTGATACTCACCTCTTGTTCCCCCAACACCCTAATTTGGAGGCCACATTTCTTTTTGCACTTTGTATGCCGGTGTCATGTCCATCATCAATTCGAAACTTTGACAATTGTGCTCATCATGGCCTATTGATTGATAGAAATTGTAAAAGAGTTGTTGCGGTGTTTGCATGAATTTTTGCAGCAAATGGAAATTTTCGGTTGCATGTTTCCCAACCACCTGTCATATAGTGCACCATAGCGCAGAACCTACACTTGGCCCTGCACGACCTCTGGTTGTAGAGGCATTAGTCCTCCTGCTGCAACATAGTTTGCGAAGACTGGGCAGTGATCCTTGTCACGCCTTTGACCCTTGAATTTTATGCACCAAACTTCTTCACGCTTCTTTGGCCAAGATGTTCTGTCCTGCTTCAGAATTGTCATTTCGAGACAAAGGTTTTGCAATTGTGCATGAATATGCTAAACCCCCAGATTAGCATCTTGCATTGGTGTCTCATGGAGCCTCATCGCGATTTCTAGAGCTTCTGTCAGGGTCCCAATATTTTGTTGTGATAGCGTAACCCTTAGGTGGGGTTGGAGCAAGGCCACAAACCATTCGCGGTGTTGCCCATCAATTAGGTTCATGTTGGCTTCACAGATCGTACACTTTAGTGTTTGATCCAAATCCTAGGGCATCTCCCCCAGCTTCATCATGATCTCCTTGAATCCTATAATCGACTGCGCTTGAGACTTAGGTCTAGTGAATTCTCTATTCAGTGTGGCTTGGATATCTTCCAACGTAGACATTGGGCAATCAGTATTGTACTTAATGTACCACGTTAGTGCGCGATCTTGCAGAGCACTAACCTACGTGGTTTTCTTCATTTGGTCATCTGCAATACCCTGGGCTTCACCTACAACCTTTGTGATGAACCAGAATTGGTCCGGATTTTCATTCCCTATGAATTTGAATATAGGTAGTTTTACGGAGTTCTCCATATTGAACAGTGGAGGCGGTGGTGGTGTGGGGGATGGGGTGAGCGATGCAGGAAAGGGTGGAGGTGGTGTAGGTATTTGTAGGAATCCTTGTCTTATCAATTGACTAGCGCTAAGGGGAGAAGTTTGTGGTGCTCCTTCATCATCACTCAAGGGAGGTCCGATTAGTAGGTTATACTCAGGACCTTTTCTTCTTCCATCCCTGAAAGGTTTTCCGCTTCTCATAGCTACAAACATCAAGGTAACCACATAACCCATTGTTCACACAAGAGCATCTTAATCCAAGTATTAAGTGATTTTAAATAATTACCTTGTGGTTCTTTAAAGAAGCGGTGCTCTACCTTTTTGTACCTGACAGAGGTATTGATCGTGAACTCTGTCACAAATCCTCCTATGATGCGGTCGAGCCAATGGTCGAAAGGATGTGTGATATTATCTTCAGAAGCTTCCAATATCCTTACTAACTTCAGTGTACAAACAATCAGATTGTCAAGCCTTCACCTTCCTTGGTTGTTTGCCAAATTCGCGATCCACTCATATAACCCAACTGAGAAGGAACAAAATAAGATTTCGTGTATTTTTGAGTACATGTATTTGTCCAACCACTATTCTTTCATCAATCGCAGATTCCTATTTTTTTACGCCGTGAATTCATGGATCTTTCCATCCAACCAGGTTTCGATTTATTTCTCAGTTTGATTCCAATGATATGACATCACACATCTTGTTATGTAGATCCCTGTCTGGGCAACATAACCATTTGTTGGCTTGATAGGTCCTGACCCAGGTTCAGAGTTAAGTTTTCTAAACAAATCCCTATACTACTAGCCCTTTCGGCATCAATCTGCGAAGCATGGACTGAAGTCTCACCCAAAGCAGTATAGGGGGATCCTAGAACCAAGTTTCTGCACCTTGAGATGGTTATGATGTCATTTTATTGCCTAACCTTTCCTTTGCGTAGATCGATCCACCTTTTAGGGCTTATTGATATACTTCTCTTAATCACCCTTAGATCTTTGCGAAGGTCTACGACTGTCTTTCGCGGACCCTGAGCAGGTGAATCTACAAATTACGCACCTCTACAATCACTCCTAAGTTTGTTATCACCCAGATAAGCTTAAGTACCTGATAACTTTAACATGCATTAAGACATTCTTCACATAAATAGATATTATGACTTGCATTTGTATAACAATGTAAAACATAAAGGTTCGCACATCCACACAACATTAAATCATAAACCCATTATTCAACATAACATAATCACATTTATTCACAACAGAAGTAAAAGGGGCAAAACACAGGTATTTCTAGAACAATCTCTTTATTAATGGTTTAGATCTTCCCACAGATTCAAACTACCCTGCGCACTCAGCTGCAAGGGTCCGCGCACTCAGTTGTGGACTCTACTCTAGGCCTCTGCCCACACATTTGTAGAGCCTCTCTTCTACTCGAAGACTATTCACTCTTCTCTTCTAAAGACCCATTATATTCATGTTGGATTGTGTTATATTCTTTCCATGATAGAAGCAGAATACATGGCAGCCACTCATGTAAGCAAGGAAGCAATTTGGTTGCAGAGATTGTGTTCAAGTATGGGGTTAGTACATGGAGCTATAAGGATAGACTGTGACAGCCAAAGTGCAATTCTTTTGGAAAAGAACCCTGCTTATCATTCAAAGACAATACACATTGATTTTTAGTATCACTTTGTGAGGGATATGATAGAAGACAAAAAGGTGTTGCTGGTAAAGGTGGACACTTTGAAGAATACTGCAAATGCATTGACAAAATCTGTGAGCTCTGAAAAAGTTCTCTTGGTGTAGAGAAATAATGGGCATTTTAGGGTTGGATAAATGACTAAGCTCTCTTGTGGCCCCCTCTAGAAAGAAAACAACAAGTGGGAGAATGTTGGGTTGTGTTATATTGTTTCCCCCGGGTTGTGTTATATTATTAGGTTGGGCGGACCTACGTATGGTTTTGTGCATGGTTTTCACACATGGTTTTGAACGCGATGGTGTTTGGTCCATGGTTTTGGACACAATGGTTTTCGGTCCATGGTATTGGATGCTTCGACATGTATAAATATGTGCTATAACATTCAAAGGAACATAATGAAAAATCAATCTGGTAGTCCCCGTTTTGGGATCCAGGGGAAAATCTTTGTGTATATGTGTTTTATGTGTTATGCTCTAGCATTGTTCATTTTCTGTGTTTTAGAATTCATATGTTGGTAATTTCTGTATGGGGTTAAAACCTACAATTCATTCTTCACTCATCAAATGTTGCCTTAGACTTTCTAAGACTCTCCCTTTTATACAATCCCATGGTTCGAGGACCATGGGTAGATCTCCAAAACCGACACAATTTATCTAAACTAAGGGCAGAAAACCCTTCTATTTTTAAACACCTTCGTGCTTTGTGACCACAAAATGCAGAGACTTCACATCTATTTACAAAAAATTCATGCCTTCTGCCCCAAAACTTGAGTGTTTAACCCAAAATTGACCCCCAGGGGACCTGTTCCCAACACTGGCCCTGATCTTAGCTAACTCGAACAAAGAGGTGTTTGCATGAGTTTTCTTCATATCTTCCACAATATTGTAATGAAGAGCGGGTAAAATCTGTAGAAAATCTGTGATAGGTTAACCTGATAATGCAATATAAATAAAAGCACAATACTATAACCTACTTCTACTATCAATTTGCGGAAGCTTAAAGATCGAGCTGAAAAATATAACCAGAAGAAGAAGAATCAATGGCACAATACACATGAAAATACTTTGGGGAAAGTCTTAGATAAAAACCCCACACTATTGTATTATCATACGTAGTGGAAATACATAGGAATTATACAAAGCCTTAGCTCTCATAGCTAGCCAGCTCTCAGTACAATCCTCACAGATGCTCACATAAAATCTTGGCTTCTCTCCAGCCTTCCTCTCTACCCTCCAAGCTCCTATTTCGTTGCGCTGTTCGTTGTGTATGATTAGCCTATTACCAAGTGGAAAAACAAGCCTTCAAAACTACACAATCCTCAAGGATGAATCATTGACTGCATGCTTGAGTTTTCTCCATGAGAAAACACATGCAACTGATAGTACACTTTCCTTGAACATTAATCTCACTGGGTCTTTCTCAAAATAGATATGCATGAGTTTCGAATGAGGGAATCTTCAGTTAACAGGAGTAGCACTAGTTGAGTGCATTAATGCATCAATTGACTGTTAACTCACTATTAGTTCCTCAAACTGTTCGAAACTAATTTAACTGGACTTAACTCAGTAAAATGAGTTAATTGATTACAACTCAAATGTAACTCAATCTTATATCCTTAATTTAAGGGATAAATCTTGCATGACTTCAGAAAGACTTCTAACTTGAATTTCTGCAACTAATTAATTTAAAATAAATTAATTAATTATTTCCAAGTAGCTGTTAAGACTAAATTCGATTTTAATTCACAATTTAATTCAAGGACAAATTAAATTGGAATATTCTTGTTTCCATATTTCAACACTCCCTCTCAACAAGAAAGGGAATATCTGCCTCCTCGATCCTGTCTCTATGGAACTCGAATTTACACTTTGACAATGCCTTTGTCAAAATGTCAGCATCTTGCTCCTTTATCGAAATATACTGCAACAACATGATCCTCCTCGCTATACAATCTCTGAGATGATGATACTGGATGTCTATGTGCTTGGACCTATCATGAAATATTGGATTCTAAGAGAGTTTGGTACAACTTTGATTATCACAATAGATCATAGTTGGATCCATCTTTTGATCAAACAAACCAACTAGGATTTTTCGCATCTAGATGGCCTCAAATGCTGCCTAACCTGCAGCCATGTATTCCGCCTTTGCTGAGCTGAGTGAAACCGACCTCTGTTTCCTACTGTACCAAGAAACTGCTGTTGACCCAAGGTTGAAAATCCCTCCTATTGTGCTTGTCCGATCTAATGGACTCCCTTCCCAATCTGCATCAGTGAAACCCTGTAGCTTCACACCCTTTGTTCATCTGTACCATAATCCATACTGAGATGTGCCTCTAAGGTATCTCAATACATGCTTTGCTGCCTTCCAAAACATCTTGGTAGGTTGAACCATCGCTTGGCTCATCTGGTTCACCACATAGCACAAATCTGGTCGTGTGTTCATTAAGTACATCAGTGAACCCACAAGCTGCCTATACACGGTAGCCTCTACCACTTCTCTTGAGGTAGCTTGAGTATCTCATTGGCATACTTGCCTTGAGACACAAACAACTCCCCATCCTTCTGCCACACTTCCATGTCAAGGAAGTAATGCATGAGACCCATGTCTTTCATCTCAAATTCTCTTGCAAGGTCCTCCCTGCAAGACACGATCAACTGATCATCACTAGTCAATATGAGATCATAAACATAAAGTACGATGAGCAACAAATTACCTTTCACCACGATGTGGTACAGGTTCACATCCGATTCACTCTTTGTGAAGCCCAACCTGGTGAAGTAGTTGTCTATCTTGGTGTACCAAGCATGAGGTGCTTGCTTCAGCCTGTACAACACTCTCTTGAGTAAACACACATGCGACTCATGATCGAAGGTCTCAAAACCTTCCGACTACTCTATGTACACCTCTTCCTCAATTTGGCCATTGAGGAATGCAGTCTTCACATCCATCTGATGGATATTCCAACCCACCTGTGCTAATAGTGCCAACATAGATTTGATAGATGAGTACCTTGCGACAAGAGAAAAAGTCTCATCATAGTCAATCCCCTCAACCTGTGAAAACCCATGGACAACAAAGCTTTTCTTATGCTTCTCCACACTACCATCAACAGTTTGCTTTACCTTTTAAAGCCAATGAGAACTCACAACTGACTTGCTCTCTGGTCTTGGAACCACATCCCAAACACTGTTATGAACTATGGAGTCATACTCCTCCACCATAGCATCAACCCAAATCGGTTGCTGCACTACTTCCTCAAAGGAAGATGGCTCAGTCTCAACACATTCCCCAGCAAGGGCCATGTATCTAGTGCACCTCTCAGGTGACCTCCTCTGTCTGTGCTGAGAAGATGGTTCTCCCACATTCTCTCTCACATCCTCCAACAATCTGTCATCTTCTCTTGTGCGCATCTATCCATCTCTAGAAGACTATGATTAAGTGGATGTCTCCACTCCTAGAACCTCTGCATGTGGCTACTCTGCATCAGTCTGAGGCTCATCCTCCTTAGGAACCAATCGTTCCTCGACAACCTATAGTTGGAGCTCCCTGTCAAGGGAAAATCGCATGGCCTTTTGCTCGTCAAACATGAGATCTCTACGAACCACTATCCTTCGACTGCCAGGCAAGTACACCCGATAGTTGTGAGGTGTATCAGTGTACCCCACAAATATTCCCAACTCTATTGTCAGCTCAAGCTTCTTCCGTGCATCCTTTGTCACATGGAAATGTATTGATGAGCCAAAGATCCTGAAGTGACCCACATCTAGTCTCTTACTGAAGAAATCTTCCTCTGGTGTCTTCATCCCAAGTATGCGATGTTGGCTTCTATTATGCAAATAGACTGTTGTGTTGCATGCCTTAGCCCACAAGTGAAGTGGTATGCCTTGGTCATGCATCATTGCCTGTGCTGCTCTTACAATAGTTCTGTTCTTCCTCTCGGCCACCCCATTCTATTGTGGGTTATGAGGTGCCGTCAACTCTCGTTTAATTCCTTCCACTGCACAAAAGTCCTTAAACTCTCGAGATACATATTCTCCATCGTTATCACTTCTCAAGGCCTTGATCTTCTTCCCTGAATATTTCTTGACCAAAGCTTTGAACTCACAAAACGTTTTGAAAGTTTGGTCCTTCTTCTACATGAAATAAATCTAGCATTTACGAGAATAGTCATCAATGAAAATCACATAATAGCTTTGCTTCGTTGTAGATGCCATCGAGAATGGTCCACACAAATCAATATGAAATCACTCTAAGATAGATTTTGCTCGACTATCTCGATCATGAAAGGAAGACTTGGTGTACTTTCCCAAGGTACAACCTTTGCATGTGTCAACTTGCTGAAGTTTACCTTTGGGAAGTCCTATAGATATCTGATGCATTATCTTCAAAGCCCCATGATGCAAATGGCCCAATTGCCTGTGCCACAACTCCCCAATGTCTTGGCTTTGTAGCAATTCTACTTTCATACTTGATGCTACACAATCATCTACCTCTAGTCTATAGAGATTATTCACCAAAATCCCTATCCTCTTGGTCTGATCCATGGCTATGTGTCTTAGGAACACCTTTCCTTTACTGAAGACAACATCGTAGCCTTTGTCCTCCAACATTGCGATCGATACCAAGTTCTTCAATCCAGGCACATACATCACATCTCTCAAGGTGAGATGAGCTCCATTCTCCCTCTGAAAAGTAACTGTGCCCACTCCTGAAACACTATACCTTTTGTCGTCACCCATCTCTATGTGCATCTTGAGGTCTTTCTCCTCCAAGGCACTGAATAAATTTTTATCACTGGTCATGTGGAATGAGGCTCCACTATCAAGATACTAGACACAACCCATCATTGATGACACCATGCATATGATGAGGGTAAAGTCCATTTCGAACTAAGAGGCTAATGCCTCACCTTCCGATCCTTCCAAGGATCCCTTGTTGGAATTCTTCGATGGGTAATTAATCGCATAATGTCCCATCTTGTGACAATTAAAGCATCTTACTTTAGACATGTCACCCTTATTCCCTCTATGAGAAGAATTCGATTTTAAATGGGAAGCCTTCCCCTTCCCCTTCCTTGCCTTACTTACTAAGGCCAAATTTTCTTCATCATCATTCTTGGATGAAGAACCATCTTGTGTGCTCCTCGTGATCTCCTCCTGCATAAGATCTGACCGTAGTTGTTCCCAATCCGGCAGCTTCTCCCTTCAATTTACAAAGTCTTGGTAGCTATTCCAACTCTTTGGAAGGCCAAGGAGAGCGAGGCTCATCATATCATCATTGGCAGTAGTTATTCCCACACTGCCAAGCTCATCTTTGCAGGTGGTCATCTTGTTAAAATATGTGGAAATAGTAACGCCCTTCTCCATCTTAATTCTTCGAAGCTTATCCCTGAGCGCCAATTTCCTCTGGTCACTATTGTTCTGGTAGAGGTCCTTCAATGTCTTCCACATTGAAAATGGAGTATCCTTCCCATGGAGACTCGAGACAATTTGGTCTTGAACTCCCTCAAGGATGATCCATCTTGCCTTCGCCACACACTTCTTCCACTTAGACAAATCTTGTGCATTAGTTGAAGCTGGCTTTGAGATTTCTTGATCAATGAATTCCTTCAAGCCATTGTCTTCTAATACAGCCTCCATTCTATCTTTCCATGCTATGTAATTCGAGCTACCTTCGAAGGCATACTCGAGTCTCAAGCCATAGAATTCCATTGGCCAACCTTGAAGTATGATATGAATTCGATTTGCACCTACAAACCCAAACTTCAAACTTTGAATTCTCTTCTGAGTATACTATTCACAGCTCTGATACCATGTAGAAAATCTGTGATAGGTTAACCTGATAATGCAATATAAATCAAAGAATAATACTATAACCTACTTCTACTATCAATTTGTGGAAGCTTAAAGATCGATCTAAACAATATAACTAGAAGAAGAAGAATCAATGGCACAATACACATGAAAATACTTTGGGGAAAGTCTTAGATAAAAGCCCCACACTATTGTATTACCATACATGGTGGAAATACATAGGAATTATACAAGGCCTTATCTCTCACAGCTAGCCAGCTCTCAATACAATCCTCATAGATTCTCATAAGAAATTTTGGCTTCTCTCTAGCCTTCCTCTTTGCCCTCCAAGCTCCCATTTCCTTGTGTTGTTCCTTGTGGATGATTAGCCTATTACCAAGTAGAGAAACAAGCCTTCAAAACTGCGCAATCCTCAAGGATGAATCCTTGACTGCATGCATGAGTTTTCGCCATGAGAAAATACATGCAACTAATAGTACACTTTCCTTGAACATTAATCTCAACTGGGTCTTTCTCAAAATAGACATGCATGAGTTTCTGATAAGGGAATATTTAGTTAACTGGAGTAGCACTAGTTGAGTGCATTAATGCAACAACTGACTGTTAACTCACTATTAGTTCCTCAAACAATTTGGAACTAATTTAACTGGACTTAACTCAGTAAACTGAGTTAACTGATTACAGCTCAAATATAACTCAATCTTATCTCCTTAATTTAAGGGATAACTCTTGCATGACTTCAGGAAGACTTCTAACTTGAATTTCTCCAACTAATTAATTTAAAATATATTAGTTAATTATTTCCATGTAGCTGTTAAGACTAAATTCAATTTTAATTCACAATTTAATTCAAGGACAAATTAAATTGGAATATTCTTATTGCCATATTTCAACAAACTCACCAAGATATCCGGGGTTAGATTCCATTTCGTACTGTCCAGAGGAATGTTCTAAAGTTTACTGATCATGGACTTACTCTTGTTTGCAGCTATCTTCCCGAGCTTGTTTTGTGTTTTCTGATTTGGGATGGTTGGTGGATCAAACTTCCTCAATAGTTCAAGCCTTTCTTTCATGTCCCCAATTGTAGGTGGATCCCCTTGACTTATGAGATTGTATCACCCACTTTTCTTTGGGGGTTGCTTCTCGGTGTTCATTTTCTATGCTGCTTGTGAGCATTGATACATGTTGATCACCTGCCCAGTGCTGGGTGCCTCATCAGATGCAACATCTTCCTCATCATCTTCATCTTTCAAATGACACTACACATTTTTTACCACGTTGGGAATATTCTTTCATATTGAGTCCGCAACTCATTTCCATTCCAGACAAGTTCCTTCCGGGTGACCGTCTAGATGGAATGAGCATAACTCTGAGTTTGTGCATAGTTCTGTTTGGAACACGGAGCTGGAGCTCTACGTAGTTTTAGTCAAGAAGCGGTTGCTACCTGATGACATACTCCCCTTCTTTTGTCTGGGAGGTCAGATGCTTGCAGATGTCTTAATCATTCGTTGCTTTAGCTCAGACACCTCTATTGTCAAGTTCTTGACAAGACAAGTAAGGGTTTCAAATCACTTGCTTCCTTGTCTTTACTCTTTCTTGAAGTAGCATGGGGCTTCCTGCTTGCATCTTTGGAGTCTTTTGCTAGTTTAGTATCCTTGATGTATCCAATCTTGCATAAGTGTTTTTCCATAGAGATCACCTCTTCACAACTCACCTGACGAATTGAAATACTGGTTAACAGTGCAAACGTATAATAGTTGACAATCATGGAGTCATGAGGTTTTGTGTCTACTGCAAACTTGTTCAATATGCATAAAAACCTCTGATTAAAATATTTCACTCTCTTTCGACTCCATATTTAGAATGCCCAACTCTTTGAGCAACATGGTAGGGGTATTTTCATTAGAAATTTTTTCCAGAAACATTCTTTTGAGCATACCCCTATTATGGATGGAATTGACAGGAAGGATATGATACCGTACTACAACTCGGCCATCCAAGGTACACAGAAACAATCTGCATGCAACGTCATTGTGTCATACCTCGAGTGCCTGCATTTGCAAGTAGAAGTTGTCCAAGTGGTCTTCTCCCTTCACTGTTTTGTTAGGATCATATTTTTTCAACATCCTCTCCAAAAGCTTTCGCATCTCGTGCAAAGCACACAGGAGAGCCAATGGTCCTTGAGTCATCCATTCTAGGTTTTGGTCAGCCATGTCTTCTTCTTTTTCATCCTCCTCTTCTTTAGAATTCGATGGTTCTGGCTCTGAGTCTATTGGTTCATCTCTACCTCTGCCTCCTCCGCTGCCTTCCCCTCTGTCTCATGTACCAAAGTCTGAGCCCAAGATCACGAGGGTGTCCTATTCTCCCTGTCGGAAGACTGGAGGTTCCTCTCCATTCTCAACAGCTTCTGCCAGACCTTCGAGCATGGCAAGAACCATTTCTTCCACTGATGATACAACAACTCCTGTGGGAGTGGTATTTGGCTTCTTTGATGTGTATGGGAGATCTTTTATTCTTGGTATCAATCTGATTGCTTTGTAAAATTGACAGGTGATGGGACGAACAGAGCAGAGGTGCTGATATGAAATTTAGTGTTCACATATGAGAGGTGAGTAGTAACCAACTTCAGAGTTGTGCGTAGGTGAGAAGGAGTGCGAGCTACTGCCTTGACCAGATGATTGATGGGTGGGTGTGAGAGGACGTTCAACCATGAACAACTTGCGGCCCTCCTTCTAGTGCCAGAAATGTTGACAGTGTTGAACCAACCAACATTTACAGGACCTACCTCGTATGAAGTCCTAACTAGAGCTCACATTGTTTTGTGTAGGAGTCCCATCCGATATCATGGCTCGATTGCCATTGCCTTAAATATTTTCCTTAGCTATTTCTTTCTAGCACATGAGAGTAGTTTACTTTGTATTTGAACAATGAGGTTCACCTGCCTGGTGAGTGCTTAGTGTCGCTTGTGTCAAGGTTCTTTCATTGCAGAGGGAGAGGGTGAGAGTGAGTCTCAAGTCAAAAGGGAATAGTCCCAACTCTGTTAGAGACATACAACATAGTAGGACATGTGCAGCTTCTAGCGGAGTAGTCCACATGGATGTGGAAGTCGCAAACAAAAGGGTGAATAGATAGCACATACAACAACCAATGGAATAGTCCACATGAGTGTGACGGTCATTATAACAAGTTTATGAGAATGAATTTGTTTAGTGTCCGACGGAATAGTCTACACAGGTGAGACAACCTTAAAAACTGATATAACACATTTTCAATGGCATATGTTGTTAGGATATTCCGACACATAGGAAATAGTTAAGTACAACTTGGTCTAGTATAGAGTTAGGTAAAGTGTGTTTCTTTACCGTTGTACATTTTGTAACTTACAATCCGACGGTCACGATATGTAGTGATCCGACGGTTCATTCTCTCCTCGGTATTACCGACACTTGATCCGTGGCTTGACACTCGATTGGTCCATGAATTCTATTTAAAGCGCATGGAGGGTCATTTGTAGGGTAATCCGTGCATGAGAGAAGCTTATGTAAATTTTCATTCTTTGATTAATAAATTGCCTGAAGTGGCCGCGTTGGCTCAGGCCGTGGACTATTTCCCTCTTTGAGGGTTTTAACCACGTCAAAAATACTGGTGTATTGATCTGTGATCTGGTTGTGAGCGGTGTCCTTTTGGTGTTCTTTCTGAGGAACTTACCCTGTAAATTCCTACATGGTATCAAAGCTATTTGAGGGCCGCGTCCGTTGATGATCCAAATCTGAAGCCGGTAGAACTGCATCCGACTGCCGTTTCCTAGATCTACTGTTTCTGACTGCTTTCGGGCCGAGAGGACTGCTCTGTTGTGTTCGGAGCATCTGTTCCAGTGAGGAACCCCTTTCGTTTCACGCGAAAAGGTTTCCGGTAGCCCTAGCTGCGTCATTTTTAAGATCTCGAGGTATACAGTGTTTATTTGCAGTTTACTGTTATTTTCTCTCTGCTTATTTCGGTTTCGGTTTATTTAGCTTTTTGTTAACCGGATCTATACCTTTCATTTTTGCGTATGCTCTTTGCCTTGCGACTCTGTGCGATCTGGGCAAATCAGAAACAGAAAGGAAGGATTTTTCTCATGCGTATGCTCTTTTCCCTGCACCTTAATGTGATCTCGGAAAATCAGAAACATTGAGAAAAATATTTAGTTTTTCGGCTAAAGCTAACTTTGAGCCACAAGGTTCAATTTTTGAAAATATTTAGTTTTTTGGGTAAAGCTAACTTCGAGCCATAAGGTTCGTTTTCTTTGCATGTCCGTGTTGGGTTTTGTGTTTTTTGTTTTGTAGGGAAAAAGAGCTTTCTCAAAGCAAGCACGCAACCCAAAGCCCCCCCCCCCTCTCTCTCTCTCTCTCTCTCTCTCTCAAATTTTTTGTATAGATCAATTGGTTCAAAGCTATTTTAAGAGAGTAGAGGTCTTGGGTTCAAGTCTCCATTTTGTGGGGGCCGAATTTTTCATTTCTGCACATTCCCGCACTTCGTCGGCAACTTCAACAACTTTTTTTCAAAAAGCCATAACTTCTTCATCCGGAAGCCTTTTTTAGAGCCGTTTTTTTTAAACCAGCCTAATTTTTCGAGATCTATCCATTGGAACACTTACTTTCAGCATCTTCAGCTTCAGTTTCTATTGAAATGGAGAGTCAATACCAAGTTACCCTTGACAGCACCAACTAATTCCAATGGTTGTCCTACATGGAGGATTTACTTAGAAGTAAAGGTCTCTACCGAATAGCCACATGCCAAGAAAAGAAACCGAAAGATGAAGACAAGGCTGCTAAATGGGAAAATAGACAATATCAAGCACGTGGTTTGATAGGGATGTCTATTTCTCCAGATCTTAGATTCCATATTGCAGAACTTGAAACTCATCATGAAGCAATGGAACAAATCAATAAAGTTTTTGGGATTAAAAATGAAATTAGAGCCCATCAACTTGAAAATGAGTTGCTTACATTGGACCCTAATAATTTTTCTTTCATTGAAGATTTCTTTTCTAAGTTCAAGACCCTTAGATATCTTTTGGAAGGTGTTAAGGTTAAGAAAGAAGATAGTAACCTTATTTATTCCATCCTTACTAAGTTGGGACTAGCCTACTCTGTATTTGTTTCCACCTTCCATTCTACAAGAGAAGCCTTCATTTCTCAAGGAAAAGACTACAAGCCCCCTTCCTTTGACTCTTTTTGTGATTCTTTAATAAGAGAACAAGAAAAACTCTTACACCTTGGAAACTCTTCCAAGAAAGCGTTAGCCGCCCAACAGCAACCAAATTCAAAGAATCCTAAGAAGTCATATCCTAAACAGAATGGTCCTAAACCAAACAAGGGTCCTAAGCAATTTCAGCCCCAAAATGAAAAATCATTTCAACAAAATGATAAGATAAATAAAAACAAAGGGAAGAAGATTGATAGACATTGAAATTTTGTAATCGAGATGGCCACTTAGAATCAAAATGCTTTAAAAAGATGGAAGCCTTGGAAGCAACAATGAAGAAGCATAACATCCATTTGGGGCAATCTTCAACTTCAACTTCATCTTCAGGAATGGAACTTTCTGCATGTGGTTGTCGAGCATCTCGGTCTGGCTATGCATTAAATGTATCTTCTTCTTCTCATTTTCATGAGTGGCTCATTGATTCTGGAGCTTCTTATCACATGGCCAAAAACAAAGCCATGTTTTCTTCTTTAAATGATTGTAACACCAAAAATATATATGTTGGTGATGATAGATCTCTTAATGTTGTAGGGACTGGAACTGTTCATCTAGACAATGGTCAATTTAATGATGTATTATGTGTTCCAACCTTATCCTGCAACCTTATATCTGTATATCAGATAACTCATTCAGGTGAAGGTAAAATCGTTGAATTTTCACCTCATGATGTTGTAATCAAGGACTTAAAAGATCCTAAACAGATTTTGGCTACTGACATTGCTGATGATTCTACAAGGTTGTATAAGTTTCACAACTTTGGGTCATCAAATCTTCCCTCAGTATTTGTTGCTCATAACGATGAAGTGAGCAAACTTTGGCATGAGCGGTTTGGTCACTTAAACTATTGCTCCCTTCAGCATCTATGTAAAGAAAATATGATGACAGGTCTTCCTATGGTATCTTGCAGAGATGGTGTTTGTTCCGGATGTGTACTCGGAAAACATCATCGGGACAGTTTTGAAAAACGTGCCTCTTGGCACGCCTCAGCCCCTTTACAGCTTGTGCATAGTGATTTATGTGGTCCACTTCCAGTTGTGTCATTCTCTGGTTGCAAGTACTTCTTAACTTTCATTGATGATTTCTCCAGACACACTTGGGTATACTTCTTAAAACTCAAGAGTGAAGTATTTAACACCTTTTTGGCCTTCAAGGCCTTTGTTGAAAAACAATATGGACATCAAATTCTTAAGTTAAGATCTGATAATGGTGGAGAATATGTCAAAAACACTTTCATCAACTATTGCACTGAGAATGGAATTCAAATGCAACATACTGTTCCATATACTCCATAACAAAATGGTGTAGCTGAAAGGAAGAATCGCACCTTAAAGGAAATGGCTAATTGTATGCTACAATCTAAAGGACTTGGTCTTAGTTTTTGGGAAGAAGCAATTAACTGTGCAAATTACATAATAAATCGCACTCCTACTAAGGCTTTAAAGAATATCACTCCAAAAGAAGCATGGAGCTCAATCAAACCAGATGTAAGTCACTTTTGTGTTTTTGGAAGTGAAGCGTGGGCCCATATTCCAGATGAAAAGCATAAAGCTTTAGAACCTAAGAGTGAAAAATGTACTTTTGTTGGATATTCTGAAGATGTCAAAGGCTATAGACTTATTCCATTTAAGTCCAAAAATGTTATCATTAGAAGAGATGTAAAATTTGATGAAAATATATCGGCCTGCGAGCCTAGTCCGGCGGATGTGCCACCTCTTCCTATCTCTTCTACCTTTGAAAACATTTCTTCTTCAGATGACGAAAGTGAGGATGAAAATCCTCCCCCACCATCTCAGGATCCTCCTTCAGCTCCTGAGCTTCCGAAATGGGTTAGTGCTACTCGAGATGCAGCAGGTGATCTTGCCGGTGATCCTACAGATCAGCGACGCACACGTTCTCAGTTCGAGAGTGCCTCTTCTTTACCGGCTCAAGCTCCCGTAAATTATGATCCTGACACCTTTCTAGAAGCTTCAGGCCATCCATATTGGGAAGCAGCTATGAAGAATATCATTCATTATTGGCAAATGATACATGGAATCTTGTTCCTTTACCAAAGGGACGAAAACTTGTTAGATGCAAATGGGTTTACAGAACCAAGTATGGACCAGATGGGAAAGTTGATAAACATAAAACTCGTCTTGTTGCTAAGGGCTTTTCACAGGTTGAAGGCATTGACTACACTGAAACCTTCTCCCTTGTTGCCAAAATGAACTCTATCCGCTTTGTTCTTTCCCTTGCTGCCTCTTTCAAATGGGAAGTCCATCAGATGGATGTTAAATCTGCCTTCTTGCATGGGGACTTGCATGAAGAAATCTATATGGAACAACCCATTGGCTTCATACAAACAGACTCCAGCCTTGTTTGTCGACTTAAGAAATCCCTTTATGGTCTCAAGCAAGCTCCTCGGGCTTGGTATGCCAAAATGGATAACTTTATTTTAGAATCTGGCTTTTCTAGGTGTCATTCTGACAATACTGTCTACACCAAGAAAGTGGGCAACTCTCTTATCATCCTTTTTCTTTATGTTGATGATCGTATCCTTACTGGTAGTGATCCCAACCTTATAAACCATGTGAAGTCTAGCCTCAAAAGGGAATTTGAAATGACAGACTTAGGACACTTACACTATTTTCTCGGTCTTCAAGTCTTGAAATCCAAGGAGGGTATTTCCCTTTCCCAGTCCAAGTATGCTTGTGATATTCTACGTCATTTTCACATGGAAGACTGTAAGCCAGCCCCTTCTCCCTTTCAGTCTGGAGTCAAACTTTCAGTCACTTGTACTTCTCCTGAAGTTGATGCTACACTATACCATCAACTTGTAGGAAAACTCTTATATTTAACCCATACTGGTCCTGACATTTCCTTTGATGTTGGCCTTGTTGCTCGGTTCATGCAAAACCCCCGTGAAAGTCATTGGAAGGTAGCTAAAAGAATACTTCGTTATGTTCAAGGTATAGTTCAGTTTGGGATTCATTACAATGCCGAAGCATCTCCTCTATTGGTTGGTTTCACTGATTTCGATTGGGCTGGTGACCCTGATGATCGGAAGTCTACTGCCAGTTATGTGTTCACTCTTGGTTTAGGACCTATTACATGGGCTTGAAAGAAACAGGGTGCCATTTCTCTTTCATCAGCAGAAGTAGAGTATCGTGGTGCCGTAGAAGCTAGTAAGGAAGCCTTGTGGCTTTGTCAGATCCTGTCAAAATTTGGCTTTCAGTAGCAGCATCCGACTACACTTTGGTGTGATAATCAAAGTGCCATTCAGCTATGCAAAGATCCAGTTCAACATCAGCGTAGCAAAAACATTGAACTGCACATGCACTTCATCAGAAAGCTCATTCACGACCATGTTCTTGAAGTGCAATATTGTTCAACAGATGATCAAGTTGCGGACATCTTCACAAAGGCTCTCACAGAGGTGAAGTTCATTAAACTTCGATTTATGGTTGGAGTTCAGGAAGTTGTCACTAAGGGGGGATAGGCTCTAGTGCCTCCTTCCTTCTCCTATTGTGTCATATTTGTAAATCCTTCAATCCTATCCCAAGTTGTTCTTAAGGGGGGATGTTAGGATATTCCGACACATAGGAAATAGTTAAGTACAACTTGGTCTAGTATAGAGTTAGGTATAGAGTTAGGTAAAGTGTGTTTCTTTACCGTTGTACATTTTGTAACTTACAATCCGACGGTCACGATATGTAGTGATCCGACGGTTCATTCTCTCCTCGGTATTACCGACACTTGATCCGTGGCTTGACACCCGATTGGTCCATGAATTCTATTTAAAGCGCATGGAGGGTCATTTGTAGGGTAATCCGTGCATGAGAGAAGCTTATGTAAATTTTCATTCTTTGATTAATAAATTGCCTGAAGTGGCCGCGTTGGCTCAGGCCGTTGACTGTTTCCCTCTTTGAGGGTTTTAACCACGTTAAAAATACTGGTGTATTGATCTGTGATCTGGTTGTGAGCGGTGTCCTTTTGGTGTTCTTTCTGAGGAACTTACCCTGTAGATTCCTACATATGTACTAGAACAATCGAAATAATTCAATTGTCTTAATACAGGTTAAAGCAACATGCATTACAAGCATCCAAAAAATAGTCTTACAAATGAATACAATACATGTGTGAAACTATGTTGGCCTGTTAATAAGCTTTTGAATTAAGTGAAAATTCCAAGACACATCCATACACAACTACATCACTAACCCCGATAGTGGGGAGTTGGAGCAATTGTTCGCTCCTCAAAGAAAAGACTACAAACTCTCAAGGCTATGTAGGAGGAGATAAGGTGAAAAGTCTGTTGCATGTACAAATGAGGGGTATATATAGCCAAGGGTGAACTTGTCCTTTGTGACTCTTCGACTTCCCTCAAGGTGTGCAAAGTCTTCGATGGTCTTGGTGTTCGCTTGATTTTGCACATGCATGTATCCCGTTTGCTAGTACTTGGCATGCTTCATGTGTTTGTCCATTCGTGAACATGTCCCCTAGAATGTGCTCCTTGTTCATCTTGTTTGTCACTATTCCATGTCTCATCCATGTACCTGTATCTACAATCACTCATGACGAGATGACATCAAATACATAAATTTTCTAGTCTACCATGATGCATCATCTTTCGTTTTTGGTGCGGGTGAACGAGAGAGAGGACAAGGCTCTGAAATTGCGTAGAGCACATTTTAGGCCAGGATGCGAGGCTCTGGGGCACTGTCAAAGAAAATTGCGCAGAGGTCATTGGGAGCTTGGGATGAGCAGTCTGGAACAAAAGTGGAATTTTAGGGGTTCTGGCTCAGCTGGGAGGAAGAAATGCACAATTTTTTCAAGGAGGCAGTGTGGGCAGTAGGGAGGACATTGGCAACAAAAAATGCATAGATTCTCCAGGGAGGCTGGGACTGGGCTGCAAGAGCTTGCGGGCCAAAACTTCAAAGAACTAGGAGGCAGGCATGTAGGACATTTTTGTTCATTTTCCGGGTTGAGTAGGGTGTCAAGCAGCTGGTGGATAGTCCAAGAAAACTGCACAGTTTTTAGGAGCAGTAGTCTGGCTGACAGAGGGATTGACTGACATAACTATGCAATTTTCAGAGATAGTGCAGTAACAGGCTGTGGGTGCCTATCCCTCTTGTATGCATAATCTATTCAGTCAATGGAGGTAGGCATGCTGATAGCTTCTGCAGAATGTTTTGGAGGAGTGAAGCCTAGGGTCACTGCCGGGTCAAACTCTCTAGTTGACTAGTGGGAGGCTTGATGGATTGGCTTGTGGGTAGCACAGAATGAGATGGATTCTTGGGAAAATTTTGTGTTTTTCTGGGTGATAGTCAACCAGGTTAACTCCAGGATTGCACAATTGTTGGCGTAAGGGGGCCTGACCCAAGTTCAAAGTTGTTATGCAAACCAACAAAACCCTTAACTGCTGGCCCTTTTGGCAACAACCTACGTAACGTAGGTTGTAGTCTCACCTGAAGAAGAATGGGGGGATGCTAGAACCAAATTTATGCATCCATGGATATGTGATAAGCAATTTCTAAGTCTTCATAGCTTCAGATCTGCCTTCGCACAGATTGATATCTTCCTAGTGCCTGTCACTGTTACTAGGGAAAGATGGCTTCTAGACCTCTACGAAGGTCTACGATCAGTTTTTGTGGACCTTAAACCAATAGATTATCTACTTACTCACATCACTAATCAACCCTAGATCAGAGTTCGCGTAGATATATCAATTCATCAGAAAACATAACAAAAATATATTTTGACTTCACGAAAGTAGATAACTATTCATACCATGCATCATTAAGATAGGTTTGGTGATTTCACGCAGCATTCATTCATTATTTCATAAAAATATACCATTAAGAGATATAATATAACATAAAAATATTCACATAAATGCACATTAATACTTCAAAATCAATCTATATTGATCTTCCACGTTCAGATTACAGACTCTTCTACCCTGCGCACTCAGCTGCAGGGGTCTGTGCACTGAGATGTGGACTCTACCTAGGCCTCCTGCACGCTCAGTTGCAATTGCCTTCCCTTCTTCACCTAAGTACAGGAAGTAGAGCCTTCTTGCCTTAACACTTTCCCAAGACAACAAAAACTATTTAGCGTACCCAATTCTCCATCAAAAGTTATCTCTAAGACTTTCTACGACTCAACTATTTATAGATTTCCTTCATACAATACCATGGTCCACGGACCATGGGAGAATCTTAAAACTAACCCAAACAAGAGGCTAAATTCCCTTTGACTCCTATTTATCTCCGTGATCCGCATGGAGACTTTACATCTTTTGGGAAATTGGGTTAAATTAACCCCAACACTATCCCTAGGAACCCTAACCCAATATACCCCCAACACAAATATCGTGCCTCGCCCTCGAGTCACTCAGCTAGCACCTTGATATCACTGCAAAGACCTCCCAGATCAACCTGCAACCCTACTACTTTGGCAGCACTCTGTGCCGCTGTTTCCTTCAATTCTTCCTCCAATTTCTCCATGGTTAGACCCTCCACTGTGAGGCACATTGTCCTCTGTGTCTGCTGTAGCACCTTTAGCTTTTGCTCTAGTGACAAAGTAAGCTGACTAGATTCCTCTAGCCACGACTGTAATCTAGTCTTTAGTAGTGCCTCTTTCTTTTGTAATTCTTCAACCTTGCCTTGTAGCTACTTTCCCTCTTGTAACTTCGCGAGGCATTTCATTGGCACAAAAGTGCGTGCAGTTGCTCGAACCTCGTCATACTTCTATTGCGTCCTGCAGACATCTATGTTCAACTTCTACAGGTTTTATTCGTCCTAGGGATTTGTCCATAATTCCATAGTTGCATCAAACATGGAGGATCAGTCATTGACTACAGTATCCCATGTATTCATTCCCTCCTTGATTGCTGCTCTGCGCTGCTCCTGAACCTCTGGCGAAGTCTTGGGATGCAATTTCCACTACAACTCTGTTATTTTCATCTGGAGAATGAGTCATTTGTAGCTTGGCGAGGTTGGTATAAGTCATTTGTTGGAGAATGACCTTCCGTTTCCACGCAGGTAAGGAAGCAAATGATGGGCTTGCCATGAAATCCTCCCAGAATTGTCGACTCATAAAATTCAGACAACAAATCGCGCAGATAAGCCTAAAAATGCAAAGTGTTCTTCGGTGGTCCATCATGCAAGATTTATAGGGATATTTGAATTCAAATCCGATCGTTTCCCCCAATTTCTGATAATAAATGCCTCTTTGGTGGCAGATATTCAAATAGTTTTGCCATAAATAGCGCCTACCTGCTCCTCTGAACAAATTTTCAGCCATCAACTCATGAATAGTAACCTCAATGACTATTTTTTGACTCTTCTACATGACACCAATCTCCATGTTGCAACTTGTCTAGCGCAACTTCACCTGGCACACCCCTGTCATTCGTCGCACAACCTTTCTACCATGTTATGCACCTCGCCGGGCAACGTAGTTTATAGTCCCACAATTCCTTTCAGCTGCCTAGATTACTAAGATTGTCCTATCTCCATATAGTCATTATACAGGGGTAGGATCCCCTGTGTATAGCTTCAACCTACTTCCATTCACTCTCCCATAGAATGGTTCCCCATTCAGCTTCACAAGCTAAAATGCATCGCCATCCGTGATCTCCTTGATAACATACGGCCCCAACTAATGCATTTGAAACTTTATGATGCAAGAGCATCTAGCTCACCATTACCAGGTGAAGTCTCTGCCAGGTCAAAGAAAAGTTGAATTTACTTTTATTTAGTCTTTTTGTTGGTTGACAGGAAAGTAGTAGGACTTTTATTATTTTATTTTATGTTAGTTAAGGGTAGTTGAACAATTATAGTTATATGTTGATCTGTTGTTGACAAACTGTGATTATCCTTTTATTTTAAAGGGAAAAAGACAAATGTATTTGAAGAGGAAATCTTGTCATAAGATAAACGAATTTCTAATAACAAGTAATTGTAAGAGTCTGTAACTGAAAAAAAAAAAAAAAACAACTGTACAGTTTCATTAACTGGAACAGGGAACCTATAAATGTAATAGGACAAATCATGTAAGGGGTTTTGTTCAATACCTCTCGCACTCAAATAAAAGTAACAACAGAGAATTCAAAAGTTCTGTCCATCTGTATTGTTACAGTAATTTATGTTTTTTTGTTTAATGATTAATTCGAATACACAACTAACTATGTACAGATTTAGATAAACAAATACTTCATTGTGTTCCGGAGAATAGACAACCAGTGAATACAACAAGACCAAGGAGCAGACACGAATATAAGGGTTTGTAATTCATTAAAGCAGACAATGGAAGTGAACCAGAACTTCGCATAGGCCAAACACCTGCAGGCCAAGCGACAGTTTCCACATTGCATCTCAAATGACAGCCGAGTAGCATTGCAAGCAAATTCACAGAGTTTGTGTAGTAGAGAAATTATACATTGAACTTCAAACACACTGAAAGCGTATGATAGCAGTTCCGGCCACGAAATCCCAAGAAGAAAAACAACATACAACAACTAGGTAATTCAAAACAGAACCAATCTTATTATATCTTCTTGGAAGAACTTTTTGCCAAATGTTGCAAAGTCCGGTATATTAAACTATTACAATAGCACTATAAAATTGAAAATCGTTCATGCTCAAACCCTGAGCCACAAACCCTGGGTGAGGGTTTCAGTCATAACATTTATACACAATGTAGACACACGGACTCTGAATAGTGAACCCAAGATGAGGGCTTAGAAAAGGAGTCGTAGCCACAAATAGGAAATTTCAATCTAAATAAGGTGGAAACCAAAGTTCCGATAACCAGAGCATTGCTCATAGCAAGCGTAGGACAAACCCTTTCCATTTCAAGAACAGAGATTAAAAGACCAAGATGATGGACTACCATAAGTCAGAAGAGGTAGAGCCTACCAGGAAAAAACCGAGGCGTGTGATACCAAACCCTCCAACAGAAAACCCCAACACCTGCACAGCGAGAACACATAGGTGTTAGCATCGTATTGCAATAGAAGAGAAATTAAAGAGCTGGAAAGAAAATTAAGTCACTACGAGTGCCAGCAAATACCTAAGGGTTCGCAGCGAGGCCGAGACCGGTGTTCCAATGACAGAGCTGACAGACTGAGGAGAACAAGGAGCAATCCAGGTTAGGAACCATAGAAGGAGGTTCATGAGTTGAAAACAAAGAAGGATAGGTTACTTGTGCATGTCGGAGGTGGAAGAGAGCCATCGAGCCGAGCTTGAAAAAAAGTAGACGTTGTGTTGCCAAACCAGACGACGAACATCAGTGCATGAGTTAACTTACAGCGGCCTGAGAGTCCATGACAGAAAGAAACCAAACACAATAGAGGTCTTACCCTGGCCACTACAGGACGAGTCACAACTAGCTACGAACCAAGGAACCAGGACAAATACATTCACAACAGCGAGCAACTAGGAGCACAACCAAGACCTGTCGCTTAGCTTCACATTGAACCTCGCGGAACATTGCAGAGGAAACCCTTGACGGGAGAACAGAAAAAGACCAAGAAAACCATTGAACAAGGGAATAACCAAAGAACTGAGTGAGAGACGCAAAAACCAAGGTGAGTACCCTTTGATTAGACACATAATTGAATGCACATCAACTGAAATCCAAAAATATTTGTATTAAATTTTATCCGCGTGTTATCATTCCGTATGATTAAATCAACCAAATAGACATTGGAAATCATTCCCTTTACGACAAGTGTATAAAGAGTTGGGCTGGTCCCATCAAAGTGGTATCAAAGCAGGCTAATTGATTGAAGATATGGAAAGAGGAAGGCGAGGTCATGGTAGAGGTGCTCGACGGTTGGCAGAGGAAGGATTGAGAGAGGAGATTCGAATTCTTGCTGCCCGTTTGGAGGCAGTGGAGGCAGGGAGAAGACGAGACCCGGAGATGGGTGATGAGAGCGAGGAGGAACCTGAAGCAGCAGCAGATGGACCAGAAGGTGAGAGCCCAGAAGTGAGATTGTTGAGATCTGTTCTAGTAGCAAGCAGTAAACCCAAGCCAGAACTCCCAACCTATGACAATAGTCTGTCTATTGAGGTTTTATTGGATTGGATCAGCGAGATGGATAAGTATTTTGAGTGCGAGGAAATCAGCGAAGACCGCAGAGTAAGGTTCGTTGCGACTAAATTGAAGGGACACACAGCCCTATGGTGGGATAGTGTCCAGAACGAGAGGAAAAGATTGAACAAGCTGCCGATTAAAACTTGGTCAAGGATGGTGGCCAAGTTAAAGGGCTGATTTCTGCCAAAGGACTATCAGATTGCACTGTGTTAACACCCAGGTTGTTCCCTTTGACTCCCAAGGGAATACGGCCGGGGTAACCGCTAACCAAGCTTTGGATTACAGTTCCCAGCCAAACTGTAATCAGAGAGGGCTCTCTCTTTAAGATTTGTCTCTATTTTGTGAAGATTTTAGGCTAGTTATGAGTTCAGTTTTTTGTTTGAGGTTTTGGTTGTGAACTGTTGATTGAGAAGGACATGAAATGTTTGAGGGATTTCTAGTCCATTGGGCTTATGGAGTCAGAAATTGAGTAGGTCCTGATGTCTGTGATGGAGAAGGATTTATTGTAGAGCTAGACAGCTATTCATGATACAAATTTTGGTTGATAAATGAAACAGAGTGAAATGGAAACTTATATATAGTGTGACTGTACGTTGAGGAAGGGCAGAATGTGTTCAGTAGCATCTAAGAATTACTGCACATATACTGTCAAAGATTTATAGTAATTTGGAGCATTTAAGAATTCCAATTTAACAGATAAACATGAAGAAAACATTTGTAACAATGAAAGATTGAATTCAGGGTGCCTCCATGGACAAATCCTGAGTTATTCTTCTACTTTCTTGTTAAGATTAGATCACATACATGAGAAATGAAATACAAAAATAACACATAGACAGAGATAGAGAAACTTATTGTATCAAGCTATAGCACTAGAATTCTGCAGCATTCAATGGTTCCAACACAGTATACACCAGAAAAGACAATCTCTGAAATTCCAAAAGCTCCTTTGTATTATCTCTCCAAAAATACAACCGAGTTCTCTTTCTGAACAAGTAACAACAACCCCTGCAAGCTTATGCGAGGGGGAATATATACAATCGGTCTTACAAATATCTGAACCGCTGAGTCATTTTGATAATTAAATACGCTCACCAACTTTACAAAATAGCAGATAAAGAAGTTATTACTACTCTTAAATACAAAATGAATGCTCTTTAATTCTGTCAGAAGTCCTTTTTGACCTTTGGAGGCCACTGAGTCGGTTGAGCGTTCTGCATAAATGTTGAATGATGTGTCTTTATGCTCTGTCATGCTATAGCTTTCTCGGCCCTGTCATCTATAACTGTCAGTGCTGCTGTAGTGGCCGAATCTTTCTGCTGAGTTGGCTTAGTCCATCTTTCTTCAATCATACTGACTGTATCAAATTTTCCTGTACATGATGACTTATGTTTTTGATGAAAAATTTTGATGAAAGGCTTTTGATTACAGTATCAACTGTATCATTTTGGTCCACCATTCTTGTGAGGGCAATTGATGTCTCAAAATTGCATCCAAGGTCTCATCTGCCTCTGTATATTTGTAGAAGTTTGGAGGCACTTCAAACAAATGCTTGATCTCATTCATAATAAAAAATAAATTCTCTACTCTATCATAGAGATTTTGCCCAGATGCTGGCCCTGTTTCTTCTGAAGTACTTGGTATTACAGTGATCTGATTTGAATCAAATGTGTTGACCCTCTTTGCATAGTTCTCATGCGAAAGTAGCCTACCTGCGCTATTCAGTAAGCCAGGAAGACCTCTGCCTTGTAGTACTGCAAATTTGTCCATGAAGTTGTTTACTTTTGTCTGCATGTCCTGGCTTCTTCTTTCCAGTGTTTGTACCAGGTTTCTTAATGTAAGGACCCTCTTTATCAACAAAATGGTTTCAGTTCTGCTGGGAATTCCCATTGCTGCCAGCTGAGGACCTGTACGGTTATTGAGCACATTAATCATTCTATTGGCTACATCAGGCATGTTGCCTAGAGATGCCCTTGCTCTCTGGATTTCTCTGTGTGCTTTTCCTATGAGTTCTATTTGCTCATGAATGGTCTCAATGTATTGCCACTGATCTGTGATTGATTGGCCAATGTTGGCCCATAAAACTGTCTTGAGCTAAGCCACCACTTTGTCCAGGGTGAGCTCTTTTTCCAGCTCCTTTATCTTCTCTTTGAGAGCCTTTATCTCTCTTCCTTTCTCAGCTACGCTTTGTTTTGACTTGTCATATCTCTCATTTAGCTTAGCTAGACTCTCCCTGGCCTCATTTAGTTCTGCCATTTGGGCTTCCAGGGCTTGGATTTCACTCTTCAGCTTTTGTATATCAAGGCTTGGAGCCTGCTCTGTTGTTGGTGCTGGTGCTGATGTAGATGGTGCTGCCTGAGCTGTTTGTTCTGTAGGAGGAGCACTAGTTTGAGGGGGTTCCTCAAGGTTGATTATTTCTGGAGGGGGCTGTGATGTTTGGCCTATTTCCCTCTGTTGTAGGGCTGCTTGCAGCGCAACCTCTGACTCTCCCAACTTCTCCTTTGTTTGGATCAGCTGTTTGTATAACGATACCAGCATAGCTGCTGCATCTTGGTCATGTCTCAGCTGAGCAACCTCTTCTGTTTGTGCGTGAATAGTTGCTGGGATCTTAATCATTTTTCTTAGTGCTGCCATGTCTGCATCCCTTAGTTTCAATAGCGCTTGAACAGCCTTGATGTCCTTGGGGTCATGCCCAAGCTCTATGATGATGTCCTCCAGCGCTTTGATTCGGTTGTCCTTTGCCTGGGAGGAAGCTTTTTCCAACTCAAGTTGGGCAGCTGTGTTATTTAGGCTATTTTCCAGCCTAAGATTTACCAATGTTTTGTCTGCAAGAGTGGCATACACCATCTCACCCGTTTGCTTGTGCAATTCTATTTGATCCATAGGGTGGATGTCTTTGGCTAGGACCTCAAGATTGGTCCTTATGTAGTCTGCAGCTGACTGGGGCTGCAACATGGTTGGCATGAAATGACTCATTACCATTTTGCCCTCATGTACATCATAGGCAGACATCAATCTTTGCTGGTTTGTAGGAGCCATCTTTAACAAGTGATTGTAGAGCTGTATCTTGATTGGCTCGTTCCTCTTTTTGATATCAATAAATTACTGTTTGATGCCTACTTCAGCTCCATTTTGGTGGCTTGAGGAGCTGACTTCTCCTCCAACTGTCCTTTCATGTTCCTGCTGAAAGGAACTTGCAGATGCCTCCATACTTGGTGGGCCCATGCCCAAAGATTGCCCAATAGGCATTTCCTCCTCAGAGAGGGGATTCATTCTGTGCCTTTTCTCCCCATGAGTTGTGGAGGTGGTGAGGGGAGTCTCCTGCTCTCTATCCCTCTTTTTCCCCTTTTCTTCTTGTTGTGGAGTTTGTAGTACCGAGGCCTCCACTGTCTTTTCTTGCCTAGGAGGCACATTCTCTTGAGCCTGTTGCTCGGTGGATATTGGGGCTTCAGATGTTTGCTCTTGCTGCCCTGGTTGCTCTTGTTCTTGCTGTTTTTTCTGTTGTACCTCTTGTTGTTGTACTTCCTGCTGCTGTTCTGTAGAAGCTAGCTGTTCTGGCTCCATCTGTTTCTCTTTGCCTTTGCTGGAAGTTTGATGAGTAGTTCTGGCTGCTTGCTGATGTGCTGTGGAAGATGAGACAGCTGCTCCTAGTTTCCTTTGATATGAAGAGGAAACCTATCCACAAGTTTCCAGGTCAGCCTCTTTTTCAATATTCTTTGCATTTCTTTCTATCATTTTCTCTCTAGTAGTTGCCTCTTCTAAGGTGCCCTCTTTCCAACTCAACAAGTTGGCATACTTCTCAATGTGAGGCAATCTGACATGAGCATAAACACCCAATTTATGTTTTACCCTCCTGAGAGAAATGAAATGATTAGGGTCATAAGGTACCCAGCGAAAACTGGTTTCCAATCGGAGGGCCTCTAACATGCCATCTGCTTCCTTCCATCCCTCCTCCCTTATGTTGTAAAGAAAAGGGCCTAACTGGTTCCTGACCTTCAGCTGCACTTTCTTGTTCTTACTATGGAAATGGATCTGATCTGCATTTCCAAACTGCCTGAAGTATTCCAAGGCAAATAGTCTCATGGGGACATATCTTGGCAGCCTGTAAGGGTCCAGCTCACAGCCATAAACTCTGATTACTGTGTGGTGTTGGTAAAAGTACCAATCACCAATGTTGTAGGTCTTAGAGAGATGAAGTATTCTTTGCATTTCATCAGTCAATCTTGGAGGAGGAACACCATACAACAAGGTCAAAGCTGGATGAATGAAAAGGTCTATGAATTCACAGTATGTGTATGGTGAGAAAGAGGTGTGATGGAAAACTGAAGTCCAAAACACAACTGACCTTGGATTTCCCTGGGTATCAAGTTTCTTGAGAGGAATAGGGAAACTGTCAGGTTGATAAAACAAGAACAGATGATATATGTATCTGGTGTATCTAAACACCTTCTCCCTTTCTAGATTCATCAGTTGCTCATGAATCTTGTTTGCAATATATGTAGCATAATCATAGTGCACAACATGAGGCTTCCCAGGAGAAAATATGGACAACATAGCCATAATGGTGTCATCAACATCCTCAGTTCCCTTGTAGCCCAAGACATAGCTGATCAAATCTACAAGCATTTTGCCCAAGTCATTGAGGTATGGATTTCCAATAGGAGGCGTCCTCACGGTTCCAGAGCTTGGCTGTATGAATAACTGATTGATTTTGATGATCTGGGTACTGGACATGTTTCCCCCCTTCTTTAGTAGATCTAGCATGGAGAGAGGAGTCAATGGTCTTGCAGAATGAAAGTTGAGCATTTGATTTATGGCCTCAGGGGTGATATGGAACAAGACTGCACCTGAGGGATTGAGAACAGCTCTCTGACATGGATCATAGCATTCACAGCATCTATGGATTAAGTCTGGAAGGGCATTGACTTGAGGGAGGTTGTAAATGGGCAAGTTGGAGTCCCAAATCCCTAAAATATCAGCTCCACTGAGGTGTTGGGCCTTTAACTCATTCAACAGATGGATGTTAAATTTGGAATTCATTGAAAATGAGTCTATCATCTGATAATCCTTATCCCCCAGGGCCTTCCATTCCAATTCTCTTTGTGGAGCATTCAGAGGTTGAATATTCAGGGCTACTAGTGTCTCCATGGTTACTTTAGAACTCTGCTTTGTACTAGAACTGGTTTCAGTGAACAGACCAACACAGAGGAGTATTTCTTGGCACAGAGAGGTGAATTGCAAGGAAAATGGGGTAAACTGCAGTGACAGCAATTGAAATACTGCACAGAGGACTGATAGAGCAAATGCTCGGCCTGAAAAACTCTCTTTATGGTGAATTAGAGCAGTTCGGGTTTTAAGTCCACGAATGCGCGGACAGACTGCAGGTTTGGTGAAAACTTGGATAAACAAGGCTCTGCAGGTGAATTTTGATTCAACAGTTGAACATGAAGGCCAACCACCGGGGATTTACTGGTAAATTCAGTGTTTTCTTACTCTTTTAAGCTATCTTTGGACATTTATGGACAAAACCAGGCGCAGGGGGAATAATTCGGATAAATACCTCGTGAATTGCCGGCAATGGTCACAAATGTAGGTGGAATTGGCGTGCCAACGGTCTTCGGGTCGATTTCTGCAGGTTGGCGACAGATTGGTCGTAAAATGCATGCAGAGGTGAGCAACAGTCGTTTTAACAAAAGTTATAAAAAACACGATTTTCGGCCAAAATATGGACTTTTTGGGATTTTTGGCGCTTTTTTGGATGACGTCAGCATGATGTCATCAGGTGGGGTCAGGGTCGGATGACGTCAGCATGACGTCATCGAGTGACGTGGCGGCCTGTGAGTGGTCCACGGGGATGGTGAGGTGGCGGACAGGTCAGCGCAATGATGGGCCTGGCGATGATGCGGCGGTGAGTTGGCCTGACGGGGGCATGACGCAGCAATGACGTGGGCGTGGCGGGACCAGCCTAAAACCACAAGCGGTAAGTGGATTTTCTCGGACCGCCCTTAATACGGAAGTTGTTTTGTCAGAGGGCGACCCGAGAACCTGTGGGGGTGACGCGTGGCAGAGGCCTGACGTCACCCTCTGACAATTTCTCGGGTGATAACTTACGGACATCGGGGCCGACCCGATATGGATCTGGGCCGTCGGATGGGAAAGCCCAGATCCGACGGTCGACGGGTCATCAAGTCGTCCGGACGATAGGGTCAGCTAGCGGGAATATTTTAATACTTTTTGTGAAATTCGTGCCCGGCGGGACTTAGGACTTCGGCGGATAATATGGGTTTTCAATGTAATTTTTTATAAAAATGCGCATTTGCGCCAAACTTTGGATAAAGCCGAAAAGCGGGTTTTTGATGTATTTTTGCAAATAAAGCGGGTTAGGGGTGAAAGTGGGGTTTTTTACAAGGTTCTTTTGCAAATGAAGGGGCAAATGGTTTAAATGATTTCTGAAGGGAAAAGAGGGGTAATGCTTAGGCTGTTAAACTGACCAGAGGTCAATTTAATCCCTGACTTTGGACATATGGCTATAATGCCAAGGGGGGGGGAATATTTATAGAATGCTTGGGGTTTATACACCATAGTGTTTATAATAGTAAGGGAAAAGGGGAACATAGGGATTTAGATAATAAGAAGTTAGGGGTTAATATGAGTGGAAAAGGTGAATGAGGAGTGATAACACTAAGTTTATATGAAAACAACTTAGCTTAGGAAGTAGATCAAAATGAAAAGAATTTTACACAAGAAATGTGGCTTTTAGAGAAACAAGAACCAACATAAAGCCTTGAATTCTTTCATGAACACAACTGGTGATGGGATTGTTAGTAATGAATGTGAATGGGGGGAAACAGGAAGTTAGACATGCTCCTTTGTTTTGCTGCAAAATGATGGAGAAGAGGACCTTCTCTATCCACTGATGTTCCTTTATGTTAGACCAGCAAAATTCAGTTGAAAGGAATGACACTTCTGCAACCCCATCTACCTACCCATTTACTTGCCTAGCATTTTTTGTTTCTTCATGGAGGGTGCACTTAGACTTGCAAACCCTCATGTGCCTTTTCTTTTCCTTTGGCTTTTTCTTTTGATTTTCTATCTAGAACTACCCTTATTGCTTCCAAGGCCTCAGATTAAGCAGTTGGGAACCTTAATTCTGTACCTAACTAGTGGTCTACCAAGATTAGACAGTTTGGACAGACTTCTTTCTCTATTCTATAACAGAAAATTGAATCATGGCATGATCCAGATTAGGCTGTTGGACCATCCATCAAAATTGAGTCAACATCAAGCTTATGTACACATATTGTCTTCTCTTGGAAATATGGGATCTTTGCATCACCAAAGCAGAGCATATTTGGAACTTTCTTTTCCAATCATGAAATATGAAACCTATTGGTATAGGTAGCAACACACTGCAGAGGCAGGTGCAGAATTTGAAACAGAAGGGATTGATGGTAAGGGAGTATACAGAGGAGTTATATCGAGTCAATTTGCGAGCCAGATATACAGAGGATACAACAGAAAGAACAAACAGGTATGTTAATGGGCTAAGGTTAGATATTTTGGATGAAATCAATATTTTGTCTCTGAACAACACTGAGGAAGCGTATTAGAGTGCGATGAAGGCTGAAGAGAAAATTACCAGAAGGCAGAATGCCCAGAGAGGACAAGGAGCCGACATGGGAAAAGGCCAGTCATATGGCAGAGGGCGAACTGCTAGTAATAATGAAGAAGGTAGCAGTTCCAGAGCTTCTGGATTAGCGGATAGAGGTGATAGCACGAGAGGCGGTAGATCATCCCAGCGTGGCAGAGGTAACGGCCAAGGGAGAGGGGCTGGTTACCAATGTTATAGGTGTCATAAATGGGGACACAGATCGTTTGAATGTCCGGAAGCAGAACAAGCTGGACAGCGGGGTGCATATGTTGCACAGCCAGAAGAAGCAGTGACACCTCCCCAAGAAGCAGAAAATGCTCCAGAGATAGGGGAAGCTTTAGTGCTGCATAAGGTATTGTTAAAACCAGTCAAGGAGATCACCGACCAGACACAATGAAAGGCTTTATTTAGAACAGTTTGTAAGTCACGAGGTAAGTGTTGTAAATTAATTATTGACAGCGGTAGTATTGATAATTTAGTGTCCACAGAGATGGTAGAAAAGTCGGAGTTGAAGCGTTTGAAACATCCAAACCCTTACAGAGTTTCATGGCTACAAAAAGGCCATCAATTGCTAGTAGATGAACAGTGCGAGGTGGAGTTTCAAATAGGAAAATATAAGGACAAAGTTGTTTGTGACATCATGCCAATGGATGTATGTCACATACTGCTGGGCAGGCCTTGGCAGTACGACAGGAAAGTGGTACACGATGGATTGACGAACTGTTATAAATTTGTTAAGGATGGAATCAAGCATACGCTTGTGCCCATCAAGGAAGAAGGGGCAGTAGAGACAAGTGAACCAAGAGCATTGTTGGTTAGTGGAAAACAGTTTCTGAAACAAGTTGAAGATAGTGAGATAGGTTACGCAGTAGTAAAGAAAGCAAGGATAATATTGTTGCATACGGAGGTATCAGATTTACCTGTGGAAATCCAAGAGATGTTGCAAGAGTTTACAGATATAGTGGTAGATGACTTACCAGACAAATTACCCCCCGAAAGAAGCATCAGTCATCATATTGACTTCATACTCGGAGCCAGTTTTTTGAACAAAGTGGCATGCCGAATGAGCTCCAAAAACAAGGAAGAAATCAGGAAGCAGGTGCAAGAGCTGTTGGACAAGGGATCAATAAGGGAAAGCTTAAGCCCTTGTGCTGCTCCAACGATCCTCGCTCTTAAGAAGGGAGGAGTGGTGGATGTGCACCGACTCAAGGGCCATCAACAAAATCACCATCCGGTACAGGTTTCCACTACCACGGATGGATGATATGATGGATTGTTTAAGCGGGGCAACGTATTTCTCTAAGATAGACTTGAAGAGCGGTTACCATCAGATTCGGATACGAGAGGGGGACGAATGGAAGATAGCCTTTAAGACGAATGAGGGGTTGTACGAAGGGTTAGTCATGCCCTTTGGACTGAGCAATGCTCCCAATACATTTATGAGGTTGATGAATGAGATGCTGAAGGAGTACATCGGAAAATTTGTGATTGTATACCTGGATGACATACTAATTTTCAGATGGAAAAGGGAAGAACACCTTCAACATGTGCGTAAGGTGCTGGAGAAATTACAGTAGAATAAACTGCTAATAAATTTGAAGAAATATACCTTTCTACAGAAGGAATTGATTTATTTGGGGTATGTAATAGTAGAGAATGAAGGTGGATCTGGAGAAGGTGGCAGTGATAGTGAATTGGCCATATCCAAAAAATTTATTTGAGGTACGTAGCTTTCATGGATTAGCGAGCTTTTATAGGAAATTCATAAAGAATTTCAGCGAAATTTGTGCACCAATGTTGGACACCATTAAAAAGGCCAGCCAGCCTTTTTGATGGATAGATGTAGCGGAGAGAAGTTTCCAGTTGTTAAAGAAAAAGGTTACTAAGAGGCCGATCTTGAGATTACCAAATTTCAAGAAGTTATTTTAGGTTCGCTGTGATGCTAGCGGGACAACGATTAGAGCTGTGCTCAGCCAGGAAGATAAGCCTGTAGCGTTTTTTAGCAAAAAGCTGAATGAAAGTCGATAGAAATATTCATCGTATGATAAGGAGTTCTATGTAGTTATACAGGCATTAAAACGCTGGAGGCATTATCTGCTGGGAAATGAATTCATGCTGTTCTCAGATAATTTTGCAGTATAGTATGTAATGCAACAGCACAAACTGACCCACAAACATGCCAAATGGGTGGAGTATTTGCAGAGCTTCAATTTCGTATTGAAACATATTAGCAGGCAAGCAAATAAAGTAGCGGAAGCGCTAAGTAGGAAAGCTCTACTTCTGCAGGAAAGCACTGTGCAAGTGCTGGGTTTTGAGCACTTACGAGATTTATACCAGACTGATACAGATTTTAGGGAGGCCTATGAGGCATGCCAAAATCCCTTAGTAAGAGATAACAGTCCTTGGTTGGACTACAATCTACAGGAGAAGTTGCTCTTTAAGGGAGGACAACTGTGCATACCTGACTGCTTGATGAGGGAGAATATTATTCGAGAGAAGCATAACAGAGGTTTGGCTAGACATTTCGGTGTGGACAAGACACTCAAGTAGCTCAGACATTTCTACTTTTGGCCAAAGATGCAGAGAGATGTGCGGCGATTCGTGGCCAGATGCAAAGTGTGCCAGTTAGCAAAGGGTCACAGTCAAAACACGGGACTGTATACACCGTTACTTGTTCCAGGCAGACCGTGGGACTCAATCAGCTTGGACTTCGTCTTAGGTCTACCTAAGACACAACGAGGGTACGACTCGATAATGGTAGTAGTGGATAGATTCTCAAAAATGGCACATTTTATTCCTTGCAGAAAAACCAGTGATGCCACCCACGTGGCGCACTTGTTTTTCAACGAGATTGTCAGGTTACATGGATTGCCTAAATCTATCCTTTTAGACAGGGATGTGAAGTTCACAGGACACTTTTGGCATACCCTATGGAAGAAAATGGATACACAGCTAAGTTACAGTTCTGCTTATCATCCGCAAACGGATGGAAAAACAGAAATTGTAAACAGGAGTTTAGGGAATCTACTACGAAGTCTAGTGGGAGAGAATTCACGGATGTGGGATCGAGTGCTGGCACAGGCAGAATTCACTTACAACGATTCACCTAACCGCAGCACAGGCTTCATCCCTTTTCAAATCCTATATGGCATGCATCCTCGTAGAGTGCATGAAATGCGGGATCTTGGACTGCAAGAAAGGCGAAGCGCAGATGGAGAAGATTTCACTAACGCGATGAGGGATTTGCATGAACATGTAAAACTCAAATTACAGGACAGCAGCCTAAAGTATAAATAGCAAGCAGATTTGAAGAGAAGGGAAGTATAGTTTAATGTAGGAGACGAAGTCCTCACGCACTTGTGCAAGGAACGCTTCCCTAAAGGTACGTACAATAAATTGAAGTTCAAAAATATAGGACCTTGCAAAGTCCTTCAAAAAGTTTCAGCAAATGCCTATGAGATACAGTTGCCACCCGGAATAGGCATTTCGCCTATCTTTAATGTAGCAGAGCTGTTTCCCTACACAGCTAACCCAAAGGAGAAGGAAGAAGATGGAACCATGCAACCCACACGGAATACCTAGGATAGAGGAGAAGCTTGGAAGAGACAGATGCCTTACGTTCAACCTCCTGAGATCGAGAACATTCTCGACACTCAGGTGGCTAAATGAACTCGGCGGAAGGAATATCTGCAATACTTGGTCAAGTGGAAGAACTGTCCTATTGAGGATAGTTCGTGGCTTGACACCAAGCAGATTGAATAGACAGGTTCTTCAGTCGAGAAGCTCATGGACCGGAGCCATGATTTCTTTTTTCCCTAGGAGCCTGATGCAGGAGCATCTAGCTCACCATGACCGGGTGAAGTCTCTGCCAGGTCAAAGAAAAGTTGAATTTACTTTTATTTAGTCTTTCTATTGGTTGACAGGAAAGTAGTAGGACTTTTATTATTTTATTTTATGTTAGTTAAGGGTAGTTGAACAATTATAGTTATATGTTGATATGTTGTTGACAAACTGTGATTATCCTTTTATTTTAAAGGGAAAAAGACAAATGTATTTGAAGAGGAAATCTTGTCATAAGATAAACAAATGTCTAATAATAAGTAACTGTAAGAGTTTGTAACTGAAAAAAAAAAGAAAAAAAAAGAAGACAATTGTACAGTTTCATTAACTGGAACATGGAACCTATAAATGTAATAGGACAAATCATGTAAGGGGTTCCATTCAATACCTCTCGCACTCAAATAAAAGTAACAATAGAGAATTTGAAAGTTTTGTCCATCTGTATGCTTACTGTAATTTATGTTTTTCTGTTTAATGATTATTTCAAATACACAACTAACTATGTACAGATTCTGATAAACAAATACTTCATTGCGTTCCGGAGAAGAGACAACCAATGAATACAACAAGACCAAGGAGCAGACACGAATATAAGGGTTTGTAATTCATTAAAGCAGACATCAGAAGTGAACCAGAACTTTGCATAGGCCAAACACCTACAGGCCGAGCAACAGTTTCCACATTGCATCTCAAATGACAGTCGAGTATCATTGCAAGCAAATTCAGAGAGTTCGTGTAATAGAGAAATTATACATTGAACTTAAAACACATTGAAAGCGTATGGCAACAGTTCCGGCCATGAAATCCTAAGAAGACAAACAACATACAACAACCAGGTAATTCAAAACAGAACTAATCTTATTATATATTCTTGGAAGAAATTTTTGCCAAATGTTGCAAAGTCCAATATATTAAACTATTACAACAAAACTGTAAAATCGAAAATCGTTCACGCTCAAACCCTGAGCCACAAACCTTGGGTGAGGGTTTCAGTCATAACATTTATACACAGCGTAGACACACGGACTCTGAACAGTGAACCCAAGATGAGGGCTTAGAAAGGAGTCGCAGCCACAAACAGGAAATTTCGGTCTAAATAAGGTGGAAACCAAAGTTCCGATAACCAGAGCATTGCTCATAGCAAGCGTACGACAAACCCTTTCCATTTGAAGAACAGAGATTAAAAGACCAAGACGACGGACTACCAGAAGTCAGAAGAGGTAGAGCCTACCAGGCAAAAACCGAGGCGTGTGATACCAAACCCTCCAACAGCAAACCCCAACACCTGCACAGCGAGAACACACAGGTGTTAGCGTCGTATTGCAGTAGAAGAGAAATTAAAGAGCTGGAAAGAAAATTAAGTCACTACGAGTGCCAGCAAATACCTGAGGTTTCACAGCGAGGCCGAGATCGGTGTTCCAGTGACAGAGCCGACGGATTGAGGAGAACAAGGAGAAATTCAGGTCAGGAACCGCAGAAGGAGGTTCATGAGTTGAAAACAAAGAAGGATAGGTTACCTGTGTGCGCCGGAGGTGGAAGAGAGTCATCGAGCCGAGCCTGAAACAAAGTAGACGTTGTGTTGCCAAACCAGACGAGGAACATCAGTGCATGAGTTAACTTACAGCGGCCTGAGAGCCCACGACAGAAGGAAACCAAACACAACAGAGGTCTTACCCTGGCCACTACAGGACGAGTCACAACCAGCTACGAACCAAGGAACCAGGACAAATAC
Organism: Pinus tabuliformis; assembly: GCA_031772625.1. NCBI lineage: Eukaryota > Viridiplantae > Streptophyta > Pinopsida > Pinales > Pinaceae > Pinus > Pinus tabuliformis. The sequence goes on from CM062819.1 coordinate 206,617,464, forward strand.
ATTCACAACAGCGAGCAACCAGGAGCACAACCAAGACCTGCAGCTTAGCTGCCCATTGAACCTCGTGGAACATTGCAGAGGAAACCCTCGACGGGAGAACAACAAAAGACCAAGAAAACCATCGAACAAGGGAATAACCAAAGAACTGAGCAAGAGACGCAAACACCAAGGCGAGTACCCTTTCATTAGACACATAATTGAATGCACATCAACGGAAATCCAAAAATATCTGTATTACTTTTTATCCACGTGTTGTCATTCCATATGATTAAATCAACCAAATAGACATTGGAAATCATTCCCTTTATGAAAAGTGTATAAAGATTTGGGCTGGTCCCATCACTTTACCGAAAATTTAGAAATGTTGCTATCATATAACAACACTAATTCATCCACTTTAAATGTGCATAGCTTAATATTCCTATCATTCCATGCTTTCTCGCGCTCCTTTTGCACTTGCTGATGAAATCCTGTAAGAAATTAGTGTTCTTACAACTACATCAATTGCATGAGCCGTTCCTCCAAGCTATCATGGTCCACCATCTCGGTCAGGGCTGCAATTCGTAAACTTGGCACAATATACTCCATCGTCATGACTACTTCAATCCCATAGACCAACCTGAATAGAGTTTGGCCTGTCAACTTTTTACAGGTCATCCTATAAGCCCATAACACCACAGGGACAACATGTCCCAATCAGCCCTCTACACGTTGTATACCTTTGTCAGTGCATTCTCCAAAATCTTGTTAAAATATTCCACTATTCCATTCGCCTGTGGGTGATAGGGCGTACTCTTCTGATGATAAACATGGAATTCCTCAAGAATCACACTGATAGTCTCATTCAAGAAATGGGTACCCCTATCACTCATCAATATCTTAGGACAACCAAACCTAGTCAAAACATATTCAAATAAAAACTTCACGGTAGTGGTTACTGTACAATCTTTCACTGGCTGCACTTCTACCCATCTGGTCAAGTATTCTGTAGCAGTGATGATATATCACACTCCTATCTTCTTTCCTGGTGGTTGTATGGCACCTATAAAATCAATGGCCCATTTCTCAAATACCTGTGATGAAACTTAGGGATTCAAGGGAAATTCATCCCTTCACAAAGGCTTCCCCATCCTTTTGCAAGGATCGCATGCCTCACAATATGCTTTAGAATCCTTGTGTAAAGTAGGCCACCATAATCCAGCACGTAAAATTTTCTGCACTGTTGCTTTGCCAGCATAGTGGCCTCCTGCGACTCCCCCATGGGATTTAGCTAGGATACTAGCACGTTCAAACTTTGGAACATACCTTCACAATATCTCATCCGACCCCATATTATACAAATAACCCGCAATTACCGAAAAGTCTATAGCACGAACTACTAACTCCTTCTTTTGCTGTGTGGAATATCCTTCGAGAGTGGTTCATGTCATTAAAAATTAAATAATGTCAGCAAAATTATCATCCACAATGTGCACCGCAAAGAGTTTCACATCCAAAAATCCTTCTTCCAAATTAATTGGCTCTTCCCCTATTTCAATCCATGACAGATGGCCTAGTTCAGCGTTCAACCTACCTGACTTCACAATCATTTCAAAGTTGTACTCCTGGAACAACAATAACCATCGACAAATATTCCCCCCAAAATAGGTTTATTGACTAGGTATTTTAGCATGGAGTGATCTGTAGACATCTTGAAGTGTCCTCCCAACAAATAATGTATGAATTTCTTTAGCATGTAGGCCATCGCCAGCCATTCGTGCTCTATAGTGGAATAGTTTTTCTTGGTTTTGGATAACTTTCAAATCGCAAAAGCTATCAGATGATCAATCTCTCCTTCTCCTGCTTGTGTTAATATTGCTCCTAGCACAATGCAGGAAGCATAAACAAGCACATGAAACTCCTTTTTCTAGTCGGGAAACACCAAGATAAGCATTGTCACCATTTTCTTCTTCAAAACATCCAAGTTGCGCTAACGATCTTCATCCTAGTAAAGCATCACATCCTTCTTTAACAATTTTTCCATTGGCACAGTGATCTGGGCATATGCCTTGATAAACTTCATGTAGTACCCAGTGTGTCCCAATGCGACGCACAGTTGTTTCACGTTCCTATGGTGTTCCAAAGTCACAATAACAACATTCTTCACAAGGTCCACCATCAATCCCTGCTTACATACAACGTGGCTGAGAAAAATCCCAATAGGGACACAAAATATACACTTTTTCAAGTTGAGCTCAAGTTGATACCTTCGACAGATATCTAACATGAGGCACAGACTCACAACATGTTGCCTCACCAACCTGAACACGGTCCAATCATCGAAATATACTTCTAGGAACTTATGCATAAATTCCTTGAATGCCACGATCAGATCATGAAGTTTGTTTTGCTTCGATCCTCTGGCACGATCTTTATTTGATGATACCCCAAGAAGCCATCAATGAACGAATATGCCTCATGTCCGCTAACATTTTCTAATAGTTCTTCAGTAAACGGTGTCAGAAATAGATCATGCACACAAGCGTAATTTAGCTTCTGCAGATCTATGGACATGAGGATTTCGCCCTTATGTTTATTTTCGTCCACTACCATTGGGCTTACCCAATCAGATTGTTCTATAGGCTCAATAAAGCCAGCTTCTAGCATCTTATCCAGTTCTAGGTGCACCTTCTCCTTATACGGTGGATTCAATTGATAAGGCCGATGCTTAATAGGCTTCGCATCTGGTTTCAATGTAATATTCATAACACCTAAATCTTCGACAATCCCTTTCAATTATGAGAAATTTTTGGGGAACTAAACTTGGTACTCATGCAATAGCTTGGCTACCTTATCAACTGTAGCTTCATCCTAATAATCTCCTATCTTTGTGAACTTAGGTTCTTCTTTAGATCCGATGTTTACCTATTGATTTTTCAAAGGTTCTGATATATCCAGGTTCACCACCTTCATTCCTTCCACTTCGTGTTTTCCTTTAGTTTTAGGAATGGTAATATTCCATGGATCATCCTCTTCTTCAACAGTCACATTATAGCATTCCATTGCATGGCACAGTTGAGTACTCCAATTTGGCTGGGTCCATTCGATGGGTTACTTCGAAATTCTAAATATAACTATTTTAATTTCCTTTAGTGCTTCATCAATGCTCTCAAACCCATCCTCGAAGCTGAATGTTAATAGGAAAATCTCCCTTAAAATGTCCCATTTAGTTGTTCCATGGAAAAGCTTCGACTCCAAATACCCTGTTCATTGGGATTGTATCTAACGTATGGCAGAATATATGCACCCACTCTGGTTGTGGTTTTGGTCCCCAGGCCTTCGTCCATCATGCTAAATGATCACGCGGATCATCCTTCTCGCTGTATTTTTATGTCATCCTGGTATTAGCATACCCAAATCTTAACTTCATCGTCCATTGGTATTTTTTCCATCCACTAAAGTTATCCTTGTGCATACCCCACAAATGGGCAGGCATAGCATGCAACACAAATTCTAGTGCTTGGAATCAATGTTTTTCCCATACATCATTTTAAAATTCATCCAGATACAGTTCTACCTGAGTCAAACCATCGCAATGTGTAATATTCCTTACGTCAGCGGAGACACACCTCAATAACTTGGTCATCATGTTGTAGTGGAGTGTAGATGCTTCATGCAACCTATTTTGCAAGTTTTCAAGTTCTTCATCTGAATTTGAGGCACAGGAGCTATCCCTGTCCCACATGATTCGTCCATCGGCTGTAGGATTGATCCAATCCTCATTGCACATTTTTATCTTGTATATATGATCTAGATCATCGTCACTTTCTACATAGTCGCAGACAAGTTTAGTATACCACGCTCCTTCTGCAAGGTCTAATGGCATTACAACCCTGAACGACTTCCTTTCAAATGACATTGTCTGCTTCTTTAAGTTGATTACCTCGTTCATATCAATAGCCCAGTCAATCCCTAGCAGCACATGGTAGGGATTAATTCCATCCACTATTTCGATGACCTCAAAGTCATCCAATGCACTCACACTCTCAATGTCTACCATTACACCATATAAGCGTCCCATCGGAATAATGTTTTGCTAATTTTGCATGCGCAACTAAATAGGAGACCAATATAGCACAACTCTCCCCATCCTCTCCCATGTTTTCTTAGGCAAGACATTTGCATCAGACCCCAGATCTAAGATTACTTGGTCCATTTCATATTCAGCTATCTGTGCAATTAGCCTCATCTCACGCCCTGTTTGTGCCTTATGCTTACCAATCTTCTTGACTTTGCGTTTCTCAGTAAGAACCTTTTCCTTATTGGCACATTTGTCTATTAAGTCTTGCAATCCTTCGACGACTTTCTGATTGCGCAACAACTTCATACAAGTCTTTAGAAAGGTAGCAAGTATTGAAGGATCTACTTCTTGCGATGCATTAGTCTCCAACATTTTCTCCTAACTTCCTGAGGTGGACGCCTCAACGAAGTTCTTCCTTGCTTCTAAGAAAGTTTCTTTAGCGTGATTCAAATCAAAGGTGACTTCCTTCTCAACAACCTTGCGTACCCATCCGTCTTCCTCGGGCTATTTACCTTTATCTGTGGCAGTCATCTTACCACTTCTCAGCATGATATTGATGCTATGATCCTCTTTGAGAGGCTTAGCCCTCATCATCTGAATGTTCTGTGTAGGATGTTGGGGTTGCACCTTCTTTTCTTCCATCTTTGTGAGAAGGACTGGACATTCCTCTATGACATGATCAAACTGTCAACAATACTAACATGAGGGATGCATGGGATTTGGAGAATAGTGCAAAGTAACCTGCTTCGCCACAGTTATAGCAAATTACCTGCCCATGCCCTCGCCTTGGTCCAACGCCTCTTCCTTGTCGTCGTCCTTGGAATCCTCTGTGCGCTGCTCCTACACCTTGATCTAGAGGTCGAGTTTCTACCTACATCCTATAGGTAGTAGTCTTATCCATCATCAAATCACAACTCCTGCAATGATGTTCATCATGTCCAAATTACTTACAAAAATTGAAAAATAATTGTTGAGCGGTATGTACAAACTTCTGCAATAGATGGCAGTTATCAGTAGCATGTTGTCCTGTAACCTGACAAATAGCGCACCATAGCACAGCTCCTGCACTCGTCCCAACATTTCTCTCTGGTTTTAGGGGAACATGCCCTCCCCTTATAATATAATTCTTAAATACCAAGAAATGATCCTTATCATGTCCATGGCTCTTACATTTTAGACACCAGCTCTTAGCACACATCTCTAGTTGAACTTCCCTTCCTTTCTTCAGGCTCTGCAACTCCAAGTGTAGGCTCTCAAGCTACGAATGAATCTGTTGCACACCAAGGTTCGTATCCTGAATAGGAAATGCATGCAACCTCATGGTGATCTCCAAGGCTTCTTCTTGCATTGCTATATTCTGTTGTGACAAAGGTATTCTTAAATGTGGAAAGAGCGATGCTACAAACTAGTCACAATGCTGGGTATCTGAGATTTTCATATTAGACTGCTGATTTGGCACTTCAACCTTTGATCAAAGTCCCAAGGTGTCTCATTGACTTTCACTCTGATTTCCTTAAATTCAATTACTAATTTCACCTCTAACTTAGGCCTACTGAACTCCTTCTTCAAAACTAGATGGGTATCTGCCAACGATGCATTAGGGTTATAGGGAAATAATTGATATACCATGTCAATGCATGGTATTGTAAGGCTATAACCAATTTCCCTTTCTTAATATTGTCATTAGTAATCTATTGTGATGTCCACATAACTCCTGCAACAAGCCAAAATTGTTTTGGATCTTCATTCCCCATTTCCTTGAAAATCAACATCTTCATTACATTCACCATGTTGAATGGTGGAAATGGAGGTGGAGGTGGTGAAGGCACAGGTGTATGAGGTGGAGGTGGAGGTGGAGGTGGAGTGGATGGATGATATATCGTCAGAATACCCTGAGTTTCTAACTAAACTGCACTTTGCGGCGTAGTCAACACAGTCCCTTTGTCGTCGCTTGAAGGTGGTTCAATGAGTGGTCTATATTCTGTGCTAGATCCTCCATTTCTTCTAAAGAATCTCCCTCTTTGCGTAGCCCCAAACATCAAGGTAACTACATAACCCTCTTTTCAAACAACAACATTTTAATCCAAGTTAATAGTGAGTTCAATACTTACCTCACGGTCCTTTAAAGATTCTTCATTCAGCTTCACTATCGCTGATGTTCATATCAATTGCGAAATAAGTCACAAAGCTTCCCAATATGCAATCAATCCACGGATCCACAGCCCGTGTGATATTGCATCCTGATACCTCTAGACATCGCACCAATTTAGGAGTCCACACTATAGGACCTTCGAGTCTCCACATCCCTTGACTATCAGCTAATTTAGACAACCACTCATATAGTTCTTCAGGGAAAATGTAGAAGAACGTGTCAGTATCATCTGTATACAAAAATATCTGTAACCACTATTCCTTGGATAATTTAGGGCTCATGTTCTCCTAAGCCGCGAATGTTTGTGATTTCCGATCTATCCACTTATCAAGTTCTTTCTTCATTGCAAACCATTTACCACATGTCTCTTAGACAGATCCTAGTCCCAGCAATGGAACCATTTGTTGGCTTAAGGGGGCCTAAACCAGGTTTAGAGTTGTTCACACCACCCAAAAAAACTGTCAACTACTATCCCTTTCAGCAACAACCTACGTAGCGCAGGTTGTAGTCTCTCCTGAAGTAGTCTTGGGGGATACTAGAACCAAGTTTCTACATCCAGGGATATGTGATAAGTGATTTCTAAGTCTGCAGAACTTCATATTTTCCTTTGTGCAGATCGATATCTTCTTAGGGCCTGTCACTGAAACTAGGGAAAGATGGCTTCTAGACCTCCGCGAAGATCTACAATTATTTTTTGCGGACCTTAAAAAAGCTGATTATCTACTTACAATCATCAATGATCAGCCCTAGATTTGACTTCACGCAAAAATATCAATTCATTGGAAAACATAACAGAAATAGCTTTTAACTTCGCGAAAGTAGATACCTATTCATACTATGCATCATTAAGATAGGTTCAATGATTTCACCTAGCATTCATTCATTATTTCATAAAACTATATCATTAAGAGACATAATATAACATAAACAGATTCACAAAATTGCACAGTAATTCTTCAAAATCAGTCTTTATTGATCTTCCACTTTCAGATTACAGACTCTTCTACCCTGTGCACTTAGTTGTAGGGGTCTGTGCACTCAACTGCGGACTCTACCCAAGCCTCCTACACACTTAGCTGTAGGAGCATTCCCTTCTTCACCTAAGTACAGGAAGTAGAGCCTTCCTACCTGTTGAAGCCCCGAAAATAGGGTCGACAACAAGGGGGATACCCACCCGGTCCGGACCTTGGTTGGCAGCTCCTTATCCGTTTGGTATAGCGGGTCCGACTAGGGATAATGGGACCAGTTTCCCAATCTAAGGGTGTGTGTGTGTGCAGAGTTGGATGTTGCTGATATAAGAATACTTAAAGCTAATCTAATTCAAACTTTTAAACTAAATCTATGCTATTGTAATATAATGAAAAACAACACATCTAATCTATGCTAACCCGGGGTGTATTTCTTCTATTATGCGATCTAAAAAGATTTCAAACAATAACTGGTAATAAAGATCATTCAGCTATCACAAGAATAGAAATCAATTAAGATGAACTACTTTGCATAAAAAGTTAGGCAAAACAGTTGTGAACAACATATCGCATTATAAGTTATTCATATATCAGACATAAATAAATGGCTCCACCGTTCAAAAGTGCCAAATGGTAACTCACACATTCATGCAATAACATATAAACAACTAAAACTGTATATCACTTTCAGAATATAAGCAGAAATGGCCAAGAGATAAAAGTACCATTTATGACTGATCCTACTTATAAGCTTCAAGCAAAAAATATTTATCTCTACTTGTTCTAACATCTACTAAGAGTACAAAAGTGCAACATCAGTAGCAGACATAAAATGCAAACATTAATAAACCTCGATCCATCCATTCATCAAAACCTCCTCTGAGGGTGCAGAAGTGCATGTTCTGAGGACAAGTTTTTGACAAATTTCTGGACCCTTCTCCAAATGCAATGAGAAGGGTTAAAATACTACTTCCTAATTCTAATAATAGTTTGTTTACAAAATTTAGGATGCGGTTTTCAAATGACCGTCCTTTTTCTAATCTAATTTTAAAGAAAAAAAACAACATTATAAATAAGACTATTTCTGAATCTGATCTTTAAAGCTGCAAGTGTTCATCATGGGCTTGAGGAGAGTCGGCTGGCTGACTTCTGCTTTGAGCTGGGCTGCAAAAACGGAATCTATGAGAGCTGGCACTACTTTTTCAGTCGCGTTTATGATGCATTTCACAGTCATCCATTGACTATGCGGCTTGACCAAGTATGCCGAGTAACACTCCCAATTTAACCTGTTTAATGCTTGGATCGCTTTTCCTTCTCCTACGCCTTCTGCTTCCATTCTGCTTCCAGTCGTAGTTTATTTGGTAGATACCCCGGGGTGGTCTCTTCGATTAAATTTGCTCTGTGCAAATTTTCATTTACACAGTCGATAAGAATGCTTGCTTGCGTGGCCACTGTCTCCGTTGCTTGTTCCGCCTACCTGATTTGATCGTCCCATTTATCAAAGAGCAATTCTTTATGATTCTTGTTTATTCTGGGTGCACTTGCTCTTTTCCCTTCATCTTCATCCTGCCAAGCCAAGTACTCCATCACTCGTTTGTCACTCTGATCATAGTCACTCCGCAAGTCTACCACTTGATTGGTGATTTTATCGCTCAGTTCGCAATAATGACTCCACTGTGATATCTTACGTCCCAACTCTTCCTATTGCTGCAGTAGTTGTTCATTTAAGCCAATAGACTTTGAAATAAATTCTGTAAGCTTAGGCTCATATTTATGCATTTCTTGGAAAATTTGTAATTGTTTTCCTTTCTCGTCTAGACTTCTTTGATAGCCTATCTGCATCTGCTGAAAGTCTTTCTGCAACTTCTCGAGCTGTTTGTTAGCTTCAATATTAGCATTGGCTTGTTGCAATTGTCGTTGTAGTAGCTGTATTTGATCTTCTTGTTCTTTCAACAGTTGCTGAACTTCCGATGCCTTGTCAATAGTTGCAGAAGCATATGCTCCTGCGATCTGAGACAACTTAGTGAGATTTTCAGATGGGTTATTGTTGGGGTCTTTCCATAAGACGTCCAATTGTTCAGCATCTTGTGACAGTGTATTTTCTAGTTTTCTTTTCTTTCTCTGTCTTCTTACAACTGCTTTATGTTGGGGACTATAGAATACGTCCAGTGGAGGAATTTCTTCTACATTAAGTAGAAGCTCAGAAGGTGGAGCGATAGGAATGTGCTCCGTTTCTGTGACACTGTTGACTATGGTCGAAACAACTTCTTGTGCTACCTGTGTATTGCTCACAGGAATTCTTGGGGCTTTCCCTTCAAGATTGATCAGCTCATTGAAGGTTTCCCATTCTTTGTCTAACTCTGTCATGATGGGTGGTGTTTTAATGATGAGAGGGGGGACATCTCTTGGCAGAGAGGCGATAACATGCTGTTGCGACATTGCACTTGACTGAGCCGTGTCCTTAGCTGTTTCTTCGTTCTTGCCTTGGTCGCTTCTAGACCCTTTAGAATGTTCAGGTACTCCTTGCACAGTGTTAGATTTAGATCTGGAAGTGCTTGAGTTCCCACTGAGGCTAACGCTTGGAGTCGGTTCTCTGGCAGGCAGTCGCAACTTTTCTAAAGGAACACTGGCCAGTCTTCTTTCCCTCAGAGCCCTGAGCTCTATTTTTCTTTCCCATTTCTTCCTGCATATGGTTGTGTATCGTCTTTCGCTCTCCGTTCCTGCAGCTCACAAGTGAAATGGAAATGACTGATCAAGAAAGGTGATGGGAGAGTTTTAAATGCAGCAGATATATCAAATATGCCACCTTACGTGAAGTAATTCTTTACAAAAGGACGCGTCTACATTTCATTAAATAGCTGACAACTAATCCCTTTACTATCATTAAAAGCGCATGATCTTGAGTCAGATTATGGTAAGTGGCTTTCCTTGAATAGTGTGCCCGAAGGATTCGTAATGAAGTGATTTTACGATTTGCCTACATAACATCGCAGATCGCGCCATCGCAGATCGTGCAAACACATGAATATAACATTGCAGCAATCGCAACATCGCAAATCGCAGAAGTTTTATGCTTGCCAAATCTTGTCAGATCATTTTCTGCGATATGGGATCTTGCGATCGGTGTTATCGCAGATCGGTAAATCTTGAAGTTTTTCCGTTATGAGTGTTACTTTATTGCGATGCGATATATTTCTTAGCATGAGGGTCTTGTACATACTGATATTATAGCGAAATGGAGGTACTTCCTATCATTTTTTTTGCAACGTGGCTTTAAAGATTTTTCCCTTATCATAGACTTAGGTTTTAAAATATTCAAAAGATATTCCTAAGTTTACGATGGTAATCTTATTTTGAAGAAAGGAAACTCTTTCTTTTCCTAAAATTTAACTAAGGGTCCCCATTCATTTAGTATTTTGGACAACACTTAAATGAAAAAAGGGGGGGGGGGGGGGGGGGGGGGGGTGTTGTTGCTAGCCACAACAATTGGTGATTCACTTGGGAGAACCAGTTATCTCTGCATTTTCTATTGAATTTTTTAAACTTCCGAAACAACAATTTTTTTAATTTTTTTTTAATTTTTTTTTTTTTTTTTTTTTTTTTTTTTTTTTTTTTTTCAGAAAATTAAACTTTATTATAAAAAGATAAAGCATATTATACTCCAAACTGTCAATGATATTTTGTTTCAACTTCTTTCTTTTTTAATTGTCTGTTTCCTCATCTTGTCCTTGCATTTACACCAGCCATTACTTGGTCTCGTAAAGATAAAATAAAGTCTTCCCTGTGTAGCAGCTTTTTAAATATGCTCCTTTGCGCAGGTAGAGCCTCTGCTGCTAGCAGGTGTCCATAGCCTCGACAGGGTTACCTATTACCCAATAATGATCCTTTATCCTGTTTAAGGTGATCTACAACTTTCAAAGAAAAATCCAGACTGACACTTTTTCCTTTTTTATTCTTAAAGAACAATGTCTTGGTTTGGTAGCCAAATTATGACACAGTCATTCACTTGATTTACACTTTTGCTGAACAAGTTGGCTCGTGATGAGACCCCTTGTCTTGTGATTTCAATAATCTTAAGTCGTTGCCCTGTTTTGGTGGACAGTAATGGCAAAGTCAACAAAGTTTATAATATCTATGATTATGATAAGCCGGCTTGTGATGAGAGCTCTTATTCTTTGAGATATAGTGTTTCTTGGATTATCTCTCTGAATGCTGCGATTTTCTCTAATAGGGATGATATCATCGCTTTCCTTAAGAAAGTTCTGGACGACAATAATAGAGTTTTTTGGAAATGGCTGTTTCTACAGGGAATCCTTATTTTGTTATTGATACCTTTCATTGTACTGATATAAAACAATTTCTTCACTAAGATTGCTTTCGTCAAGTTTTTTTTTTGGAAGTTGAAACTAGTATCATATCTAGTTTAAAGTTTTTAACTATATCTATTAATAATAAAGATTAAGTTGCTATTTTTTTTTTTGCTATTTATACAAGCAAAAGTTCAAAATCTGATAGAGAAATGGTGTCTTTAGTAAATGTCAAATGTTGTTAACCACAACAAATTTTATTAGGAAACAAAAACATTTAAAGAAATGAGAGGTTGAAATTCCCTAGGATTATGTACATAATAGGGATAATCTCTTCTCTTCTTTTTCCTACCAATATTTAAAAACCAAATTATCCACCTAATAACCTAGCTAAATTACTCCTACTCCTATTCTAATTATACACAGAAAAATTAACTAGGTAAAATGATATTTCCAGTGAAACCATCTTTTCATTTTTATTCCTGCACGTATGTACCTTTTAAACATCAGTGTTGAGAACAAAGCTTTTCTTGGATTGTGAACATTGGATGTGAAATTAGAAAGTGTAACTTCAGTCGAAATTCTGTCTGAAATTTCTTTCTTATGAAATCTTCTGTCCAATTGGATACCTATTGGATCGTAAAAATCGGGATGAATTTCTGTTATGGATTGGTGATCATGTAATAGGAAAGATGACAAGCTAGGTTGCGAATATGATTTTTCAGTTTTAATGGCCTGTAATCCATTACGCGTAAGAGTCAAGCTTTTAGCAATTTCTTCTAAAAGGAAAGTTTCCATATATAAATCACTAAATAAATCAATGAGGAATAGATAGAAATTTGTGACAAGAGATTTATCTATTAACGCGAATTGCTGGCAAGTTTCCAAAAATACTTTCTTTTGTCGATGATGTCTTGGAGGACATAGAAGTTTCTTAAGGAAGTCTGATATTGATTGATCTTGGAATTGAAAAAGTTCTATACTTCCTTGACACAATCTAGTTTTCCAAAATGGTAGCACATCTTTCGAATATTCTTTGATAAGGTGCTCAGTATACCATAGTAATCTATCAAAAGTCTAAAAATTTAAAACACAATCCGATTTTGTACAAAATGAGTGCAAATGAGAAAGAATGAAATGATTATTTGTACAAATAATGTTACAACACAACTGGGATTGACTTGAAATATCTTCTTTTTGACAAGAACTGGTTAGAATTATGGGATCCGAGCAATTTCGAATTCCGTCTTGTGAATCATAAGACAAGTTATGATTTTGAACAGGCATGGGGGTTTCCTCATGATATGAATCATAGATCGGGGTATTGTCTTGGATAGTAAAATCATGCAAATGATCCTTTACTTTGGAATGAGGATTGACTGATATGATTCTTGAATTAGAATATCTCTCATTATCTGAGCTTTGTTGAGTTACTTGAGATAAATCAACAATATCATTGTCATCAAAGTAGCTATCATAAATGATTTTATAGGTTTCCCTAGATTTCTCTTTTTGATTGAATATTTTCAGACAAGGAAGGTCAAGTGGTTCTTGTTTGAAAATGATCAAAGGATGTTCTATAGCTGTCTTTTTATCTTGAAAACCTAATGATGACTCATTTGAGTAATCCTCTGTACCTTTTGAGATATCTTTAATATTGAGAGGGGAAAAATTATCATCACTAAAAACATCAGGATAAAGAGAAAAATGTGATTCTGGAACAATGCATTTGAAAATATCATCGTGGAAAAATCTTTGTTCATCAGATTCATCATAGACATCGGGCTTTAGATCATACCTTTGTGTACTGATACTTTTCGAAAGAGAATTAGTTTGTTGTTCTAACCTTGGCATCTGCATTTGTTGACTTGCAATGATATTATCTGACCTTGTATCAAAGTCATCTCCTGGTTCCAAGGCAGGCTTTCCTCCATCATTCTCGCTTTCGTCTTCTTGCATTAGAGCATGCATGTCTCCTAGGCTTTGGGAACCTTCTCCATCATGAGTGATTTGTATATTCAAATTGGAATTCTCATTCATATTAGAAGAAAATGAGACACAGCTTGGACTAATTTCTGCTGGATCAGACATAGGAGGCAGGGAATGCTCAGCATAATCTGAAGATTCTTCATCCATGAGTTCACTTTCAAGATCATACTTTAGACAATTAAGATGAAATCGCATATTAAAATCCCTAACAGATTCATCTTGTTTCCGTAGATAATCAATTTCATCATATACCTGGTCATAGTCATAACAATCAAATTTACAAATGAAAGTCTTGACGAATTGGTCCCAGCTGTGAATTGAGGCAACTGGGAGGGTTCTACACCATTTTCTAGCTTCCGCCGTGAATGTAAGAGTAAAAATTCTGCATAAAACGCCTTCATCAATTCTTTGAACATTCGAACTTGAAACTCTTTGAATAAATTGAAGAGCATGATTAAAAGCAAAAGAATTATTGTTGTAGCTCTGATACCAATTGTTGTAGATCTAACCCAAAAATACTATAGATCTGATAAAAATATGAGATAATGCAAATAACCCAGAAATAAGATGAAATGATTCTTTATTGTGAAACCCTTATGGTAGGGCAACACCATACATTCACTCCTTAAGGAAGGAGAACACTCCACAAGCCATATGCCTGTTCATACAATAATACTTCTCTTCATCTTCATATGGAGTCTCTAGCCTCTATATAGGCCTCATACATACAATACCATGGGTCATTACCATGGTTCCCTCATACCATCAACTAATACCATGGGCCCATTACATTATTATTAACTACTTGTGGTCCCTTACATGACATGGGTTAACCACCTTATTTATTACTATGGCCCATCCCATTATTACATTATTACCTTGGGTACCTCCCTTGGTACCCCATATTATCCCCCCTAGGTATATAACATTCCACCCCCCTAAGCATGTTTCGTCCCCGAAACATGGGAAGAACAAAAATAATAAGATCTACTCAAAAGAGTAGTCCACTGATACCATGCATGTGCATCTAGCCATCCAAGAGAAAGGTGAACCCTCGATCTCGCTGGTGCCTCGCTCACTTGAGATGGAAGTTGACCGTGGCAGCTCTTCTGTGTTGATGTGTAGTGGGTGGATCTTCTCTCCTCGCTATCCGTCATGTGACTACTTGGTTTCCATCTTGATGGTTGTCTTGCGGGGTGATGTGGGTGATGATATGTTGAAGTTTTAACCCACAATGGCTTTTTCTTTACTTCACCCTACTGTGGTGCCTGTTGTGGTGCCTGTTGTGGTGTCTTCTTTTTCAATATGACTTCAACCACTGAGCCGTCCTCGGATGTATCAGCACCTGTAGCCTTTTCTGCTTCAGCCTCTGTTTGTGTTTGATTATCTATCATTACTAGCTCATCATCAGACTCTGGAACATCTTCTGCTTCAGCCTGCTTGGACTCTACCTGCTTATTAATGGAAATATCCTGTAATGTAATTTTCTTCTTTTTATACCAAAGCTTCAGGAATTTCTTCTGCACATTAATATTTATGGTACCCACTGATTCCATCCAAGGGTATCCCAAAACAACATCCATGTTATCCATATCTGAAGCATAAAAATCACCATGAAACACATACTTATCCATAGAAAGCTTCAGATCCTTATAGATTTGCACATCCTTATCATCAACCTATGTATGTTCAATTTGTTTTGCTAGAATTTGCAATCTTTTTGCCAAATTAACACTGATAAGATTTTGCTTGCAACTAGGATTTATAGACACAACGATTTTCTCCTTCTGAATCAATCCATGAACCTGCAATAAGGATATACCAGTAGGAAATAACCCCACATGTTTCTCCTTATCTTGTTTCCTAGCATGAGACCATCTTTCTAAAAGTAATTTAACAAATTCTTCATTAGGCAGGGCGCCAAACTGTTTGATGCCAATTGATCTCCACCATCTGTCAGCCTCATTTGTCAAATTAAACCGTACTTTACCTTTCCAACAAAATATTCCATAATCGGACTTTATTCTTTGTATGAATTCTTCAATAGTAGGACCATCATCTTTTCCTGTAAAATATAGATCCTTGCTAGAAGCCATGAATGGTTTGGAAAAAATTCACTTACTTGGCGAAGATTTGAAAATGTCACAGTTTCGTCAATATTGCTCAGAATCTCTATTATAACCTGTTGTTGGAAATGGAACAACCATTCTGCATCTGCCCATGTAATAGAAATCCTGATCCAGGCACTAGAATTCCAGATCTGCGCTGCTACTCTCCCGCCGTCACCCAAAATTTCTGAAAAAAAGAGCTGATTTTAAATCAGCGATATCTCCCTCATCCGGACTCCGATTCGACTAATTTTTTTTTTTGAAATTGGGTAATTTTTCTCAAACAATTCATATCTACAATTAGATTTTGTAGATCTTGCACCAGGATGTCTAGATCTGCGCCGCAAAATCGCTGCCCTGAAAATTGTCTGCAACCCCACTGATTTTTAAATCATCGATATCTTCTTCATCCGGACTCCGATTCAACCGATTTTTTTTTTTGAAATCAGCTATTTTTTCACAAGGAATACAGATCTGCAATTATATTTTGCATATCTTGCACCAAAACGTATATATCTGATCTGCAAATTCGCCACCCAAAAAATCCTTGCAAAAATGAAAAAAAAAATTCTCCACGGTTTGCCCAAGAAAGTGCTCTGATACAAATTGTTGTAGCTCTGATACCAATTGTTGTAGATCTAACCTAGAAATACTATAGATCTGATAAAAATATGAGATAATGCAAATAACCCAGAAATAAGATGAAATGATTCTTTATTGTGAAACCCTTATGGTAGGGCAACACCATACATTCACTCCTTAAGGAAGGAGAACACTCCACAAGCCATATGCATGTTCATACAATAATACTTCTCTTCATCTTCATATGGAGTCTCTAGCCTCTATATAGGCCTCATACATACAATACCATGGGTCATTACCATGGTCCCCTCATACCATCAACTAATACCATGGGCCCATTACATTATTATTAACTACTTGTGGTCCCTTACATGACATGGGTTAACCACCTTATTTATTACTATGGCCCATCCCATTATTACATTATTACCTTGGGTACCTCCCTTGGTACCCCATATTATCCCCCCTAGGTATATAACAATTATTCTTACCATTGAATTTTACCTGAGACAAGAGTCTTACCACTTCATGTGGAGTGTTGGAAGAGGCACAAACATGGATGCAACTCCAAATGGGAAGTTTGTGAGAAGCCATCCTAATTCAAATGTTATGATTTTCAAACCATTCGAACAGACAATATGCTTCAGGCCCTCCTTCTAGCGCCAAATATGTTGAAGCCCCGAAAATTGGGTCGACAACAAGGGGGATACCCACCCGGTCCGGACCTTGGTTGGCAGCTCCTTATCCGTTTGGTATAGCGGGTCCAACTGGGGATAATGGGACCAGTTTCCCAATCTAAGGGTGTGTGTGTGTGCAGAGTTAGATGTTTCTGATCTAAGAATACTTAAAGCTAATCTAATTCAAACTTTTAAACTAAATCTATGCTATTATAATCTAATGAAAAACAACACTTCTAATCTATGCTAACCCGGGGTGTATTTCTTCTATTATGCGATCTAAAAAGATTTCAAACAATAACTGGTAATAAAGATAATTCAGCTATCACAAGAATAGAAATCAATTAAGATGAACTACTTTGCATAAAAAGTTAGGCAAAACAGTTGTGAACAGCATATCGCATAATAAGTTATTCATATATCAGACATAAATAAATGGCTCCACCGTACAAAAGTGCCAAATGGTAACTCACACATTCATGCAATAACATATAAACAACTAAAACTGTATATCACTTTCAGAATATAAGCAGAAATGGCCAAGAGATAAAAGTACCATTTATGACTGATCCTACTTATAAGCTTCAAGCAAAAATGATTTATCTCTACTTGTTCTAACATCTACTAAGAGTACAAACGTGCAACATCAGTAGCAGACATCAAATGCAAACATTAATAAACCTCGATCCATCCATTCATCAAAACCTCCTCTGAGGGTGCAGAAGTGCATGTTCTGAGGACAAGTTTTTGACAAATTTTTGGACCCTTCTCCAAATGCAATGAAAAGGGTTAAAATACTACTTCCTAATTCTAATAATAGTTTGTTTACAAAATTTAGGATGCGGTTTTCAAATGACCGTCCTTTTTCTAATCTAATTTTAAGAAAAAAAACAACATTCTAAATAAGACTATTTCTGAATCTAATCTTTAAAGCTGCCAGTGTTCATCATGGGCTTGAGGAGAGTCGGCTGACTGACTTCTGCTTTGAGCTAGGCTGCGAAAACGGAATCTATGAGAGCTGTCACTACTTTTTCGGCCGCGTTTATGATGCATTTCACAGTCATCCATTGACTATGCAACTTGACCAAGTATTCCCAGTAACACTTCCAATTTAACCTGTTTAATGATTGGATCGCTTTTCCCTTCTCCTGCGCCTTCTGCTTCCATTCTGCTTCTAGTCGTAGTTTATTTGGTAGATACCCCAGGGTGGTCTCTTCGATTAAATTTTCTCTGTGAAAATTTTCATTTACACAGTCGATAAGAATGCTTGCTTGCATGGCCGCTGTCTCCGCTGCTTGTTTCGCCTGCCTGATTTGATCGTCCCATTTATCAAAGAGCAATTCTTTATGATTCTCGTTTATTCTGGGTGCACTTGCTCTTTTCCCTTCATCTTCATCCTGCCAAGCCAAGTACTCCATCACTCGTTTGTCACTCTGATCATAGTCACTCCGCAAGTCTACCACTTGATTGGTGATTTTATCGCTCAGTTCGTAATAATGACTCCACTGTGATATCTTACGTCCCAACTCTTCCTGTTGCTGCAGTAGTTGTTCATTTAAGCCAATAGACTCTGAAATAAATTCTGTAAGCTTAGGCTCATCTTTATGCATTTCTTGGAAAATTTGTAATTGTTTTCCTTTCTCGTCTAGACTTCTTTGATAGCCTATCTGCATCTGCTGAAAGTCTTTCTGCAACTTCTCGAGCTGTTTGTTAGCTTCAATATTAGCATTGGCTTGTTGCAATTTTCATTGTAGTAGCTGTATTTGATCTTATTGTTCTTTCAACAGTTGCTGAACTTCCGATGCCTTGTCAATAGTTGCAGAAGCATATGCTCCTGCGATCTGAGACAACTTAGTGAGATTTTCAGATGGGTTATTGTTGGGGTCTTTCCATAAGACGTCCAATTGTTCAGCATCTTGTGACAGTGTATTTTCTAGTTTTCTTTTCTTTCTCTGTCTTCTTACAACTACTTTATGTTGGGGACTATAGAATATGTCCAGTGGAGGAATTTCTTCTACATCAAGTAGAAGCTTAGAAGGTGGAGCGATAGGAATGTGCTCCATTTCTGTGACATTGCTGACTATGGTCGAAACCACTTCTTGTGCTACCTGTGTATTGGTCACAGGAGATCTTGGGGCTTGCCCTTTAAGATTGATCAGCTCGTTGAAGGTTTCCCATTCTTTGTCTAACTCTGTCGTGATGGGTGGTGTTTTAATGACGAGAGGGGGGACATCTCTTGGCGGAGAGGCGAAAACATGCTGTTGCGACATTGCACTTGACTGAGCCGTGTCCTTAGCTGTTTCTTCGTTCTTGCCTTGGTCGCTTCTAGACCCTTTAGAATGTTCAGGTACTCCTTGCGCAGTGTTAGATTTAGATCTGAAAGTGCTTGAGTTCCCACTGAGGCTAACGCTTGGAGTCGGTTCTTTGGCAGGCAGTCGCAGCTTTTCTAAAGGAACACTGGCCAGTCTTCTTTCCTTGTATACCATGAATTTTTGGAGGTCATCTGGAGACAATTTTGACTGAGCTTCCCGCAAAATTTCCTAGAGTGAGCGTTTATTCTGAAATAAATCATCAAATAAATCCTTCTTTCCAACGAATACCTTTATTTTGACATTTGTTGTGAAATCTTGAGCAACTTCATTAGGGTCAAATGGCCTTGCTGGGAATTTAAATAATTGTAGACACGTCACATTCTCCACTTCGGTGAACGCGCGACCTACATTGAACAATGAAAAGGCCCCACAAGCTACAGGAAACTGCGGCCATATGGCCTTCTTTTTGTCTTTTAGGTCCTTAGTTAGGCTGCCTTCTGAACAGGTTTGATAAGCAATTTCTCGAGCCAACAGTTTGTCAGGAATATACAAGGGCAGGACATGAGGAGGGACGGTGCTTCCAAATACTCTAATATAGGTGAACCATTCTTCCCCGAACCATCTTGCGATGGGGATGATATCTATCTGTGCCTCGGGTGAGCACCTCGGGGGGTCTTCATCATACATCATTCTATACAAGGGTAAGATAAGCCCGTGACAAATCTGGTAGAAATGTGGGATGAACTGAGAATCCCACAGTACCTTATGATAAACATGGATAGGTAATGGGTCCTGTGTAGTCCATTTCCAACCCATAATGGGAAATTTAGACACGTAACAAATAGAATCCATAACATATGCAGATAGATAAAAAGGAGGATAGATCCTTTGAGACAAGGATCTCTTAGACCGGTAATTGATAATAGCCGTGTATAGATTATCAGAAAAGATCTTGGCCCAA
Source organism: Pinus tabuliformis (assembly GCA_031772625.1). Classification (NCBI taxonomy): domain Eukaryota; kingdom Viridiplantae; phylum Streptophyta; class Pinopsida; order Pinales; family Pinaceae; genus Pinus; species Pinus tabuliformis. The sequence goes on from CM062819.1 coordinate 206,637,580, forward strand.
TCCATAATATCGGCATTTGTGGCAGCATCTATTAATGGTAACCATTCAGACAAAAACTTATTGATATCTGGCATCCCAAATAATCTACAAAGCATGGCCGCAACAAAAAAATACGGAGAGGTGAGGGAACCAGTGCTGTACATACCATTTTTGTCTTTCTTGAGTGGTTCCTCTTTTCTGGACCAATCTTTGGTGGTCTCTGATAGGTCTGGGTTCTCCGCCACAAATTTCTTAACGAATTGTGCATTGTAAGTCGCCTGCAGTTCAGGAAGAGGATACATAAGATTTAAATCTTGTGCAGCGAATGATCCAATGAGCCCTTGTCCTTGAATCTTGAATTGTCTGTCGTTCATGTCTGCATTGTCAAGTATCCACTTGATCATATCTGTATATGGTAGAATTTTGGGCCTTGCTGCTATCTGATGAAGAAATGAGCATGCTAGCTCTTCTAAGGATGCTTCGGAAGAGCGTTGTGAGCCCGCGACAGCAGTAACCTTCATTATTCTGGGATTCTCCTCTTCAAGCAGTCTGTACATGCTTTCCCACGTCGATATCCCTGCGTCTTTGTTACAGGCCATGTCTGTATACAAAGGCGCCATTTCCTTCGTCTTTTCCTTTGCCTCAGAGCCCTGAGCTCTATTTTTCTTTCCCATTTCTTCCTGTGTATGGTTGTGTATCGTCTTTCACTCTCCGTTCCTGTAGCTCACAAGTGAAATGGAAATGACTGATCAAGAAAGGTGATGGGAGAGTTTTAAATGCAGCAGATATATCCAATATGCCACCTTACGTGAAGTAATTCTTTACAAAAGGACGCGTCTACATTTCATTAAATAGTTGACAACTAATCCCTTTACTATCATTAAAAGTGCATGATCTTGAGTCAGATTATGGTAAGTGGCTTTCCTTGAATAACGTGCCCAAAGGATTCGTAATGAAGTGATTTTACGATTTGCCTACGTAACATCGTAGATCGCGCCATCGCAGATCACACCATCGCAGATCGCGCAAACACACGAATATAACATCGCAGCGATCGCAACATCGCAGATCGCAGAAGTTTTATGCTTGCCAAATCTTGTCAGCTCATTTTCTGCGATATGCGATCTTGCGATCGGTGTTATCGCAGATCGGTAAATCTTGAAGTTTTTCCGTTATGAGTGTTACTTTATTGCGATGCGATATATTGCTTAGCATGAGGGTCTTGAACATACCAATATTATAGCGAAATGGAGGTACTTCCTATCCTTTTTTTTGCAACGTGGCTTTAAAGATTTTTCCCTTATCATAGACTTAGGTTTTAAAATATTCAAAAGATCTTCCTAAGTTTACGATGGTAACCTTATTTTGAAGAAAGGAAACTCTTGCTTTTCCTAAACTTTAACTAAGGGTCCCCATTCATTTAGTATTTTGGACAACACTTAAATGAAAAAAGGGGCGGGGGTTGTTGCTAGCCACAACACTACCTTAGCACTTGCCCAAGACAACAAAAACCTTTAAGCGTACCCAATTCTCTATCAAAAGTTATCTTTAGGACTTGCTATGACTCAACTATTTATATATTTCCTTCATACAATACCGTGGTCCGTAGACCATGGGAGAATCTTAAAACCAACACAAACAAGGGGCTGAATCCCCTTTGACTCCTATCTATTTGCGTGCTCCAAATGGAGACTTTACATCTTTTACAATTTTTTTTACAAAATTGGGTTAAATTAACCCCAAAACTAACCCTAGGGACCCTAACACAACGTTAGTGCAGATTGCGTAGGAGGTAGCCTCAAGGTTTGGGCAATTATGGGTAGTAATACTTGGTCACCAAGGGCTGAGACTACACATTGAAGCTCAACGGAGGTCTAACTAATGGAGGGTGGTCCAGTTGGCAGGTCTTTGGAAAAATGACTAAGTATGTGAGTAAGTGGATTTGTGTATACATGACCTTGCGAGCACACACTCAACACGACTTGACGACAAGACACCTCGAACCAACAAGACAACATATCCTTAGTGGGACTGTTTGAAGGTTGCGGGGGACAATTGTGACACTTTAGATAGATCATTGAACAACTGTGACGACACTTGTGTGACATTGCATACAACTTCGTGTGTGAGTGTGACAGATGCTTACATAGTGAATACAAATTTTACAAATGAAGACAAACGTTCAACATATCCAGAACATGACTGCAAGTATGACATTGTGATCAACACGATAAAAGATGTCCGATAAATGGTTAAGAAAAAAGGGTGTAAGGACTTGACACGAGCTCACAGGATGAGCCCAAGTGTTTGTAAACATCAAGGAAAAAACTGAGGAAGGCTCTCAAATTGAATGCAGGCCAAAAGTTTGGAGGTTATTGCAATCGCTACAACACTATCATATATAGTTGCAGTAATTTCATCATAATTAACATGTTTCTCCATGTCATATTTTCCAGTCATGCTAATGGAAGGCAAAGAAGTCTCATTTAAACTTGAAATTATTTCATATGGATTAGGAATGGAAGGAAAATAAATTAATTTATCAAACCATCCTATTAATTAAAATTCTAGAGGTAAATCATTAGGTTGAAATTGAGAAAAAGTTAATTTGACTCTATTACGAAAGTTATCTAATGATTCACCTTCAAAATGATGAAGATTCTTTGATTAATCACAAACCATTTCAAAACTATCGTAATCCTGAAAACTGTGTAAGAAAAGAATTACAAAAGCATCCCAAGTGCATATGGAAGAAAATGGTAGGGCTTTGCACTAGTATTTAGCTATTCCTCCCAAAGTAAGGGTAAACAACTTGCACATGACACCTCCATCAAGATCATAAAAATTACAATTTAAAATAAACTGATAAACATGTCCATAAGCAGAGGCATTATTCTCATCATTAAACTTCTTCTTTGAAAAGAGTTTAGCTACTTGAATTGGAGTCATAGTTGGTGGAAGTCTAGTAAAGCAACTCCAAAGTGGTCTCTTAAGAGGAACCATTGAAATCAAATAAAATTTTTAAAACACGAAATATTTGAAGAAACCAAGCATATATTGGACCTCCTTTTAGCACCAAAAATGTTGATCAGAAAAAATGTCCTCCATTAGCATTAGGGGACCACCCAATCGAGAACTTAAGGCAGTTCATTTTCCATTGAAGATGGTGGTTCCGATTGGTTATGGGTCCAGTTATCCTGTCATCTAAGACTAACCTAACTAATACTAATCTAAAACTAATATAACCTAAACTAATAATTAATCTATTTACACCTATATTACATCATGTTACATTTCCTTTGTATCGATCTTTAAAGATTTAAGTTAAAGAAGTAAATCGACACAAATGTTTAATCGATTTAAAAAGGCTATTCAAACTGCAATTAAATGATTTATTTGCCTCTTTAAGAGAGGACTTAAATAAAAACTAATATGCATATGTAAAACTAATCTAAAACATGAAATCCTATCTCGAACTAGAATGGGATAGATCTCTCCTAATCCAAGAGAAAGTTAACTAAAACAGGGGGAAGGAATGGTATAATTCATCATTTAATTTTGTATTAATTACAGGAAGTAGTTCACATTAACTAATACAAGTGAAAACAAAATAACCATGTAAATGAATAATAAATAGTTATCGGTCACCACAGGAATACCTCAATGAATTAAGATTGATTTTGATCTCATTCTGCGCTCAAAATATAGTGCTAACAAAGCCTCAATCTTAAAATGTTAATGACACAACAATAGTGCATAATATCAAAGAAGCATAATACTGTTTAGAATAGATATCAAAACCAAAAATGAGACTTTAACGATGATACAATAATCTTGTGTTCCAATAATAGTATAGAAGAACAAGAATTAATTAAACAGTCCCAAAGCCTATTACAAAATATGCAATCGTGGAGTAGCGTAGACCCATAGTAAAACTGCCTGCAATAGTGCAAAGCAATTATAACTGAGCCAGAAAACCTATGTTTTCTCTATAATTAACATTTATGTACATAAAAATAGTTCTATTGCACAAATTGAACAACTACAAAGAATCCCCCTTTGAGTGGATCATGACCTCCTTCTTAACAAAATTGAATACAGGGGTATTTGTACAAAATTTAGAAAGCTAAAAATCCCCCTTATATCTCTCAACATCTGAATCTAGAGGTTTTCTTTAGTAGGCCGAAAATAGATTTTTTTAGTTGAATGCAGGCCATATTTGGAAAATCATTACACTAGTCAAACCAATTGAATTTGTTGCTGGCTGAAGGATCCATTCGCTGTTATTGGTCATGGCCTATTATGGAGTTTTTTACAATAGTCAAGTTAATTTTGAACAATAATTTCCACATGGAAGGGGTCCTTTAGAAGCATGGACCAATCATGACATTTGATTGTTACACAAATCACGTAGGAGATCAGAGCCTTATTATTAGACTTAACTAAAGTAGTGTTGGAAAAAAAATACATAACATAAAACCTAAAAATCATTTAAATAACAATTTTAATAAATATAACAACAACTCTTTATTCAAATGAAAATTGGTAGATGTTAATAGATATCAGAGAAATGGATATCGAAACTTTTAAAATGAGAAAAAATGAAATAGTTATGATATTGGGTGGCTTTGATATGGAGTGGATGTGATATCCTATTCAACTCCCTTTAATAAATTTACCGGTCCATTATATCGGAGCCTTGTATCAGAAATTTGATATCAGGTTTTTTAGAGTTGTTACCATTTAAAAGTTCCAATATACAAGAGGACGCAATATTTCGTAGACCATCATTAATACACATATCAGGTCTAACTTATTAGAGCCTAGAAGATATCAGAGGTAGGAGGGGGAGGCGCATTGTGATATCGACAGTCAGAGAGATATGATTATAGGAGATCGGACATCAGAGGGATTGGCATACTAGAGATTGGAGATTGAAGGGATTGGCATATCAGAATTGAAGATAAGAGGGATTGGCAGATATTGGAACATATGACATATATGTCATATTAGAACATTTAAGAGGTGACACATAACAAAAAATACGATATGAGGTATTCTCCAGTATAAGGGAGCATAGGAGGGTTACGTGTTATGTGGGTGCAACAGATATTATAAATTTTGCTTGTCGTAAGTTTCATAATGTGACACAATAAAAGTTCTGATATGGGTATTTCTTTGATAGTGTTTTATTATACATGTTGTGTGTTATTTGCATTATTTTTAACTTTATATTCATCGAAGTTTCGTCATAAAGTTTTTCAAAAGAATACTCTGATAGCTTAAAGTTCCTCTATTTGTTTATTAAAGAGTAATTGCCACATGTTGTAACATGAGATTGGTCTTGGGGGCTATTTTATTCATTAATTTGAGATGTTTAAAACAATAAATTATTCACAAAGTTTATTAAAAAACAAACTTAATCAAACTTAGGCAAACTATAAAAATAAAACAAGAGTAAATAAAGAAAATTAGACTTGAAATGAAGTAATCACACTCAAACACTACATACAATGCAAAAAATGGTCCCCATGTCTATTATGATGGAATAAAATGGTGGTGATGTGTTTCACTACAATAACCATACCCTGAGCTTGGGTTGCCATAGTATATTTGGAGCAATGAAGTACAAATACTCTTTCTCTTCTAATTATTCATATACAACCTTCATACCAGGCATAGATGGGCATCTATCCGTGTTATGGTAATTCCCACATATGGTGCAAATATCCACCTAAATTTCACGACATTCCTTGAGCATATGTATTTTTTTATATTTCAGATAGAAGATATTGAGAGTTTCTTCTACTTCCTCCTCGTTTTTAGCCTTCAATAAATAAAATTGAGAACCCAAAGAACTAAGCAGGTTAGTTTTGAAGTTTTCTAACAATTTTCCTAGCTTAGCTTTGGTGACTCCATTTACAAAATCCTTATTATTTCTTGCCATAATTTCCCAAGGTTCTTTTCCTTCTTTAGATTTTTTTCAAGTATATATATGGCACAACTCTACAATTTCATCATATTCTATATGAGAAACATCTCCTCCACCCATCAAGTTGAGGATATCCATGCACTCATCTTTGTTTCCATGAACTGTTGCTACGTTGGTCGAGGCCCATGAACCAATGTAATATTTCTTTTTTCAATGTAGAGGGAAGTACCTTAATATTTTGAGTATTAGTTACATAATCGTAGCTTTGATTGAGGAAACTAAACTTAAAAAGGAATATGTTGATATCTTCCTTAGAAATACCATGAAAGTTCGAAAATGTTGAATGAGGAATATTCTTCATTTAGCTTCCAAGCTTATCTTTGTGATGGGGAATTTGAAGGAATAAAATTATTCTTTGTCGGTATGATGCACCATATTTTGTAAAGGAGTATCTTCTATTTTTTAGACTTCCTGTGGATATTCTAGAAAGTTGTTGTCTTCACGGTTGTACTACTCCTCAGAAGGACATTGTTCATTTTTTGGAGGGTTCTGATTGATAAACTAATTTTCAGGAGGATACTGTTCACTCTATAGACATATATTCCCAATGAGATGGAAATATGTATCATCAAAGATCATTTATTTATTTATTTTTTCTTTCTTTTTTTTGTCAAAGATTTTTTCAACTCCAAATTTCTGAGCAGGACCATGTATAGTGGAAGTAGAAGATCTAATATTTTTTCTTAACAAGAGAGCTTGTCATTGGTATCAATTAATTTAGATGACCTTGTTCCTTTCCCTGTTGTGAATATTTTAGAGTGTTAGTATGGGGATTTTTCCTGATAAATATACCAAATTGGTATCTACTCCTAGGCATCTAACAAGTTGTACTGGAAAAAAAGAAAAGAAAAAAAGGGCCAAAAAATCAAGTTTTGAAAATTCAAAAATCAACAATTAAATTCACACAAAAATTGATCCAAATCTGATTGTACTACAGACAATTCCCAGAAGTGGTGCCAAAAATGATGGTATTTTTAGTAAATTCTAATTATCTTAGTGATTAATTGATTATTTGTACATTTAAATTATTAATCTAAGGTTCATTTCAAACTTGTAGACTACCATGCATAACATATGATAGTGTAATCTATTATGTATCATGAAGTTGTAGTAATATGATGGTTGTCACTATACAAGATAAAAATTCTTTCATAGGTCATTGATCTAACTAAACAAACGACACTATGCAAGAAATAAAGCACTCTTGTAGAAAAGTAAATTGCAAGGAAAGTAAATCACAATTCATGAAAGTAAACACATGAATTGCTAGAATTGACATTCAAATATAATGATCTTCTAGGTTTTCTGTAGAAATTATGGAATGGAACATATCTATGATGCAATGAATGACATGAAAATAACCTAGAAAAAAATTGGAAACATCACACAACTCTTAGTTGTAAATTTCTAGAAGGCTCGGACATTCCTCTATGACATGATCATACTGTCGACAACACTGACATGAGGGATGTGTGGGATTTGGGAAATCGTGTGCAAAGTTCCCGCTTCGCCATAGTTATAGCAAATTACGTGCCCATGCCCTCACCATGGTCCAATGCCTCTTCCTTGTCCTTTACCTTGGAATCCTCTGCGCGCTACTCTTGTGCCTTGCTGGCTTGAGGGGACCTGACCCAGGTTCAGAGTTAATTAGCCAAAGAAATCCGTACACTACTGGCCCTTTTAGCGATAGCCCGCAGAGTGCAAACTAAGGTTTCACCCGAAGTAGTATGGGGGGATGCTAGAACCAAGTTTTTGCACCCTTGAGATGTCTGAGGCGTCGGTTTAGTCCAACTGTGAATAGCTTCACGTAGGTTACTTCGTGCATCGCCCTTACCTGTGAGGCCTTCATGGTCTATTATAATCACCTTCGCGCAACCCTAACCAGGGACTGGGATGCTTTCACGTTGCTAGGGAAGCGATTTGTGCTAATTCCCCAAGTTACACCGTGGATCTTACTTATCTTCTTATAGTTGTTAGTTAACTTTGCATAAATAGATACTTTGTCTTATATTCTCTTAGTCATCATAATCATATAAGTTCGTGCATATAAACAGTAAAAATGCAATTCATACCTAATATACTCAATGCATAAAATAGGGAATATACATATAAATGATATGAAACTTCTCTTTATTACTTCTCCAAAGCTTACAAACTCGACTCACCCTGCGCACTCAGCTACAGGGGTCCGTGCACTCAGCTGCAGACTACTAGGCCTCTGCGCACTCAGTTGCATGGGTCTGCACACTTAGCTGCAGACTACTAGGCCTCTGCACACTCAGCTCCAAAGCCTTATCTTACTCTATGGCCCAAGACTCGACTCTACACCTAGATAAGACTCAATTCTTCATCCTTCATTCATTGATTCTTCTTCTTCCCTTTTTATTCAACTTAGAGCCTCGCTCTATTTATACAATCCCATGGTCTACGGACCATGGGTGGATCTCTAAAGCTGACATTACATTTATAGAAATGAGGGCAGACAACCCTATGACTCATTTACAAGTTTGCGCTCTGCGCCCACAAAACGCAGAGTATTTACATTGGATTTGGTCAAAATCTAGCCTTTAAGCCCCAAAACTTTCCTTGGGGGATCTTGCACCCAACATGATCCCAACAAAAACATCATGAATCACCCTAGAGTCACTCTGTTGGTGTGGATATCTTCACATGGAGACATCCAACTCTGCTCGTACTGATGCAAGGTCAGTAGCCCACTTAGGAGCTCCCTGTTGTACCTCCTGCATGCGTTGTTTAGAGACCGCTATATTTGAACTGCTTCCCTAAACCTGTTTATAGTCCCGCACCTCCTTTCAGCTGTCTGGAGTGCTAAGACTGTGCTTCCTATGGCTAGGCAGGTGGCCAGGCCACCTGTATATGGCTTCAACCGACCATCACTCACTTTTCCTTGGAAAAGTCCACCTTTTAACATTACTATCTACATCGCGCACTTTACCATTTACATCGCGCCACCATTGATGATGCATTTAATAACATTTGGCCCGATCCAAGGCATCACACTGATCAACTCTCAAAAGTAGCTCCTAAATCTGTCAATGGAATCGTGTGCCTCCTATGTTATCACCATGGCCTTTTTATCAAGAAATCCCTTCTTTATTCCTTCCTTAAGCTTCTTGACTTCTTCTTCTACCATGGCGCTTTTCTCCCTTAATCGAACTCTTTCATTCATGAGTTCTTGAAGCCTAAGATCACCCTGTTGGATCTCTTAATTAGGTCCCAAGCGTTCTTCTTCGTCCAACTGCACGATCCCTTCTCCCAAGGCTCCGCGATCCATCATATTCGTGGGCGCTGCTATTCGCAAACTAGGCATGATATACTCCATTAGCATTACACCGTTTTCTCCATAGGTCATCCTAGAAGGCATCTATTCCATCATTTTCTTGCACGTTGTCCTATAAGCCCATAAGATTGTTGGTATGTCTAGGTCCCAATGACTTCATTGTGCATTACATACCTTGTTCAGTGCTTCACACATTTCATTAAATGCTTCCTTCTGCGCGCTCATTCTCTCCATAGTTTGTCGTCCCAACTTGAGGAATTGTTCGCGCATTTCCCCCCCCCAACAGATGCTTATTGACCATATTTCCCAATGAACAGTTCATGTGCATCCGTGTAGGTTGTCTACCATATGCATGTACCCACCGGGATAGAAGTGCAGATGGACCATCCCGTCCATTGCATTTATTTTCCAATCGCACAATAGGTTTCTCAAACCGTGAGCGCAACATTTTTCTACATGTGCACCAGTATTCAAAGCTTCCTCTGTGCGTACCCCACCACCTTGTGGGCCTAGTGTGCAATACCCAATTCAAGGCCTGGAAACGTTGCCTTTCTGGCACCTCCCTTTCAAATTTGTCCAAGAAAGAATCTACCTCACCTAATCCATCATAAGTAGTGAGATCTCTCATTCTGTTGATACACAATGTAGTGACCTTGTCATCGTGTTACAATTAAGTGTGGTTACCTTGTGTAACCAGTTCTGCCATCGTTTTATCTCCTCATCCGAATATGAAGTGCAGGAGCTTTTTCACTCCCATGATATTCATCCATCTGCAGTGGGATTTACCTAGTCTTGCTCTTGCGCGGTTATCTTGTAGATGTAGTCCAAATCATCGTCACTTTCATAGTCACACACTGGCTCTGTATAGCACGATCCCTTAGCAGGGTCCAAGGGTATAACTACGCGTAGAGACTTCTTCTCAAAAATCATCTTGCACTTCTTCATATTAATCACCCTATTCATGTCAGTGGCCCAATCAATTCCTAAGAGCGCGGGGTAGGGATTGTTGTCATCAACAATCTCTATCACCTCAAAGTCTGCTAGCGCGCTCGCTCCCTCAATATCCACAGTGATTCCCTGCAATCGCCCTAGGATTATTATTTTCTGTTGGTTTTCCATTCGCAGTTGAATAGGAGACCACTGCAGCGTAGGCCTCCCCGTGTGCTCCCATGTCTGCTTCGATAGAATGTTTGCATCCAATCCTAAGTCTAGAATTACTTGGTCCATCTCATATTCTCCAATTTGTGTAGTTAGCCTCATTTATCTCCCCAGCCTTGTCTTATGGTTTCCCATCTTTTGGACTACGGGTGGTTCTCCTTGCACTATCCCAACGCATTTGTTAATGAGTTCCTGCAATTTTTTATAGCCTTACTATCGTGCAGTAGCTTCATGCATGTTTCCAGGAATGTCGTAAGCATAGATGGGTCCATTTCTGGCTTCGGTCTATCTTTTCTTCTTGAAGAGGAGGCGTCAACAAAGCTCTTCTTAGCTTCCATGAAGGCTTCCTTAGCATGCTGTGAATCAAACTCTGCTTCTTTCATCGGAGCCTTACAAACCCAAGTACTATCTTCAGGCCTTTTGCCTTTATCATCTCCCATCGTAATTCCACTTTGGAGCACAATATTCACATTTGGATCTTCCTCGTGTGGCTCAGACCTCAGCATTTGCAGGTTCTGAGTCAGGGGAGGTGGTAGCGCTCCCTTGTCACATATCCTAGCTATCAATGTAGGACAATCCTCCATCTCATGATCAAACAACGTACAATACAGACATGATGGTCGCGTTGGATTCATACAATTGTGAGCATAATGTCTTGACCCTCCATAGTTGTAGCATATCAATTGTCCATGACCTCTTTCAAGACCCCCTCCACCTCGGCCTCATCCACCCCCCTGAAATCTGGTTCGCGCCATCCCTATACTCGGGTCTATGGGCCGCAATTTAGCCTGAACTCTATGGGTGGGAGTTCTATCCATCATCAACTCATAGATTTTAAAGTGCACTCATTGTGCCCTACTGACCTACAAAAGATACATAACAATTGCTGCAAATTCTGTGTACACTTCTGTAACAAATGGCAGTTGTCCGTAGCGTGTTTCCCTCTTATTTGACAAATCATGTACCGCAAATTAGGCATCGTACTAGGTCTCGCTCCGGCCTTAATAGAATTGGTCCTCCTCCCACGAGGTAATTCGTGAACACTGGGCAATGGTCTTTGTCATGACCCTAACCCTTACATTTAACACACCACACCTCTTCGCATAATTCTGGTTGAGCTGTCTTGTCCTGTTTCAGACTCTGCATTTCAAGGCATAAGTTTTTCAGCTGCACGTCGATTTGCTGAACTCCCAAGTTAAGGTCCTATATTGGGGTCTCATGTAGCCTCATCATGATCTCCAAGGCCTATTCCTGAGTCGTTAACCTCTGTTATGATAGCGCATTCCTCAAATGCAGCATTAGCAATGCTACAAACCATTCGTGGTGTTGTTCATCTGTCAAAGTCATATTAGCTTCGAGAATTGTGCACTTAAGCCTTTGATCCAACTCCCAAGGAGTCTCACCTAGTAGCATTATGATCTCTTTGTACCCAATGATCGACCGCGCTTCTGAATTTGGGTTGCTAAATTCCTTATTTAGCGTAGTTTGGATATCTATGATCCCCACATTTAGATTGTTGTTAGAATGCTTAATGTACCAGGTCAGCGCATGGTCTTGCAGGGCACTAACTAGTGTCGCTTTCTTTATATTGTCATATGTAACTCCCTATGCTTCCCATACGGCTCTTATCACGAACCAAATCGGGTTCAAATCCTCATTTCCTACTCCCTTGAACATAGGAAACTTTATCGCGCTTGCCATGTGGACTCGCGGTGGTGGCGGAGGTGGTACAGGTGAAGATGGAGGTGAAGGCGGTAAAGTTGGTGGTAGTGTGGGTGGGGGTGTTATGCGTGGAATCCTTTGCTTTATCAAATGGATCACACTTCGTGGAGAGACCTTCAAGATCTCTTCCTCGTCCCCTCGCGAAGGTGAAATTAAAGGGTTATTCTCTGGTCCCTTACTTCCTTCGTTTCTATAGGTTTTTCCACTTCGGTAGCTCCGAACATCAAGGTAATTGCATAACCCTCTTTTAACACAATAACATTTTAATCCAAGTATTGAGAGGCTTTACGTACTTACCTCGTGGTCCTTTGAGGAAGTGTCACGCTGCCTCGCTATAGTTGACTGAAGTATCTATCACGAACTTAGTAATGAATCCTCCTATAATTCGATCAAGCCAGTGATCAACATTGTGCGTGATCTTATCTTCTGATGCTTCCAATTTGCACACCAACTCTGGGGTCCACACAATAGGAACGTCAATATTCCACCTCCCTTGGCTATCTGCTAGCTTCGCGATCCACTCATACAACTCATTAGGGAAATATGCGAAGAATATTTCATGGATCTCTGTGTGCAAGTAGCTATCTAACCACTCTTTCTTTGATAGTCACGGATTCATGTTCTCTTGTGCCGCGAATTTTTGAATTCTCCTGTCCAACCAACCTTCAATTTCTTTCTCAATTGGATTCCAATGATAGGACATCAGACATCTATATGTAGAGTCCAGTCCTAACAACGAAATCATTTGTTGGCTTAAGGGGGCTTGACCCAGGTTCAGAGTTAATAGCCAAACAAATCCCTACACTACTGGCCCTTTTGGCAACAACCCGCGAGCGCAGACTGAGGTCTCACTCGAAGCAGTATGGGGGGATGCTGGAACAAGTTCTCACACCCTTGAGATGTATGAGGGGTCGGTTTAGTCCAACTATGAATACCTTTGTGTAGGTTACTTCGCGCACTGCCCTAACCTGTGAGGCTTTCGCGGTCTGGTATAATCACCTTCGTGCAGCCCTAACCAAGGGATAGGATGCTTTCGCACTGCTAAGGCAGTGATCTTCGCTAATTCCCCAAGTTACACCGCATATCTTACTTATCTTCTTATAACTGTTAGTTAACTTCGCGTAAACAGATACTTTGTCTTATATTCTCTTAGTCATCATAATCATATAAGATCGCGCATATAAATAGTAAAAATGCAATTCATACCCAATATAATAAATTCATAACATAGGGAAGATACATAGAAATGATATGAAACTTCTCATTATTACTTCTCCAAAGGTTACAAACTCGACTCACCTTACACACTCAGCTGCAGCGCTCTGCGCACTCAGTTGTGGACTACTAGGCCTCTGCGTACTCAACTGTAGAGCCTTCTCCTACTCTATGACCCAAGGCTCGGCTCTACACTTAGATAAGACTCAATTATTCATCCTTAAATCATTGATTCTTCTTCTTCCCTTTTTCTTTAACTTAGAGCCTCGCTCTATTTATACAATCCCATAGTCTGCGGACCATGGGTGGATCTCTAAAGCCGAGATTACATTTACAAAAATGAGGGCAGACAACCCTATGACTCATTTACAAGTTCGCATTCCGAACCCACAAAATGCGGAGTCTTTACATCGGATTTGGTCAAAATCTAGGCTTTAAGCCCCAAAACTTACCTTGGGGGTCCCACGCCCAACACGCCTTGATCTAGAGGTCGAGTTTCTACCTGCATCTTGTAGGTAGGGGTCTTATCCATCATCAAATCATATCTCTTGCAATGACATTCATCGTGTCCTACTGACTTACAAAAATAGAAAAATAATTGCTGATGGGTTTTTGCAAACTTCTGCAATAGATTGTAGTTATCAGTAGCATGCTGTCATATAACCTGAAAAATAGTGCACCATAGCGCAGCTCCCGCACTGGTACCAACATTGCTCTCTAGTTTCAAGGGAACATGCCCTCACCTTATAATATAATTCTTAAATACCGAGAAATGATCCTTATCATGTCCATGAATCTTACATTTTAGACACCAGATCTCAGCGTGCATCTTCGACTGAACTTCCCTCCCTTTCTTCAGGTTCTGCAACTCCAAGTGCAGGCTCTCCATCTGCGAATGAATCTATTGCACACCAAGGTTCGTATCCTGAATAGGAAATGCATGCAGCCTCATCGTGATCTCCAAGGCTTCTGCTTGCATTGCTACATTCTGTTGTGATAGAGGTATTCTTAAATGTGGAAAAAGCGATGCTACAAACTAGTCGCAACGCTAGGTATCTGATATTTGCATATTAGCCCGCTGATCTTGCACTTCAACCTTTGATAAAAGTCCCAAGGTGTCTCATTGACTTTCACTTAGATTTCCTTAAATGCAATTACTGATTTCACCTCTGACTTAGGCCTACTGAACTCCTTCTTCAAAGCTAGCTGGGTATTTGCCAAAGATGTGTTGGGGTTATTAGTGCAATAATTGATTTACCATGTCAATGTGTGGTCCTGCAAGATCGTAACCAATTGCCCTTTCTTAATATCGTCATCAGTAATCTGTTTCACTATCCACACAACTCTTGCAACAAGCCCAAATTGTTTTGGATCTTCATTCCCCATTTCCTTGAAAATCAACATCTTCATTACGTTCACCACGTTAAATGGTGGAAATGGAGGTGGAGGTGGTGAAGGCGTAGGTGTATGAGGTGGAGGCGGAGTGGATGGATGATATATCCTCATAATACCTTGAATTTTTAACCTACCTGCACTTTGTGGCATAGTCAACACCGTCCCTTCGTTGTCGCTTGAATGTGGTTCAATGAGTGGATTGTATTCTGGGCTATATCCTCCGTTTCTTCTAAATAATCTCGCACTTCGCATAGCCCCAAACATCAAGGCAACTACATAACCCTCTTTTCACACAACAACATTTTAATCCAAGTCAATAGTGAGTTCAAATACTTACCTCGTGGTCCTTGAAAGATTCTTCGTTCAGCTTTAGTATAGTTGATATTCCTGTCAATCGTGAAATAAGCCACAAATCTTCCCAATGTGCGATCAATTCATTGATCCAAAACCCATGTGATATTGCATCTTGATACCTCCAGACATCACACCAATTCAGGATTCCACACTATAGGACCTTTGAGTCTCCACATCCCTTGACTATAAGCTAATTTAGACATCCACTTGTATATTTCTTCAGGAAAAAAGAAGAAGAACACGTCAGTCTTGTCTGTATACAAAAATCTCTATAACCACTGCTCCTTAGATAATTTTGGGCTCTTGTTCTCTTGAGCCGCAAACGCATGTGATTTCCAATCAATCCACTTATCAAGTTCTTTCTTTGTCAGGAACCATTTAGCATACATCTCTTAGATAGATCTCGGTCCCAACAACAAAACCATTTGTTGGCTTAAGGGGGCCTGGCCCAGGTTTTGAATTGTTCACACCAACCAACAAAACCCTCAGCTGCGTAGCACAGGTTATAGTCTCACCTAAAGAAGTATTGGGGGATGCTAGAACCAAGTTTTTGCATTAAGGGGATATGTGATAAGTGGTTTTTAAGTCTGAACAACTTCAGACCTTCCTTCGCATAGGTTGATATCTTCCTAGGGCCTATCAATACAACTAGGGCAAGATGGATTCTAGACCTCCGTGAAGATCTACAATCAGTTTTTGCGGACCTTAAACAAACAGATTCTATACTTATGCACATCAATAATCAACCCTAGATCCGAGTTCGCACAAATATATCAATTCATCGGCAAACATAACAGAAATATCTTTTAACTTCGCGAAAGTAGATAACTATTCATACCATGCATCATTAAGATAGGTTCAATGATTTCACCTAGCATTCATTCATTATTTCATAAAACTATACCATTAAGCGACATAATATAACATAAACAGATTCACAGAATTGCATAGTAATTCTTCAAAATCAGTCTTTATTGATCTTCCACATTCAGATTACAGACTCTTCTACCCTACGCACTCAGCTGCAGGGGTCCATGCACTCAATTATGGACTCTAATTGAGCCTCCTGCACACTCAGCTACAGGAGCCTTCCCTTCTTCACCTAAGTACAAGAAGCAGAGTTTTCCTGCCTTAGCACTTGCCCAAGAAAACAAAAACCATTCAGCGTACCCAATTCTCTATCAAAGTTCATCTCTAGGATTTACTATGACTCAACTATTTATAGATTTCTTTCATACAATACCATGGTCTGCGAACAATGGGAGTATCTTAAAACCAACACAAAAAAGGGGCTAAATCCCCTTTGACTCCTATCTATTTGCGCGCTCTGCATGGAGACGTTACATATTTTACATTTTTTTTTACAAAATTGGGTTAAATTAAGCCTAAAACTAACCCTAGGGACCCTAACCCAACATCATTGCAGATTTCCTAGGAGGCAACCTCAAGGTTTGCACAATTATGGGTAGTAGTACTTGGTCACTAAGGGCTGAGGCTATGCATTTTAGCTCAACAGAGGTCTGACTGATGGAGGGTGGTCCAGTCGACAGGTCTTTGGAAAAATTACTAAGTGTGTGAGTAAGTGGATTTGTGTATACATGACCTTGCGAGAACACACTCAACACGACTTGGTGACAAGACACCTCGAACCAAAAGACAACATATCCTCAGTGTGACTGACTAAAGGGTGCAGGGGACAACTGTGAGACTTGAGATATATCATTAAACGACCACAATGACACTTGTGTGACATTGCATACAACTTCGTGTGTGAGTGCGACAGATGCTTACATAGTGAATACAAATTTTACAAATGAAGACAAACCTTCAACATATACAGAACATGACTACAAGTATGAAATTGTGACCAACATGCTAAAATATGTCTAATGAACGGTTAAGAAAAAAGGGTGTAAGGACTCGAAACGAGCTCACGAGATGAGCCCGAGTGTTTGTAAACATCAAGGAAAAAACCGAGGAAGGCTCTGAAATTGGATGCAGGCCAAAAGTTTGGAGGGTGTTGCAACCGCTACAACACTATCATATATAGTTGCAGCAATTTCATCATAATTAACATGTTTCTCCATGTCATATTTTTCAGTCATGTGAATCGAAGGTGAAGAAGGCTCATTTAAACTTGAAATTATTTCATATGGATTAGGAATGGAAGGAAAATAAGTTAATTTATCAAACCATCCTATTAATTGAAATTCTAGAGGTAAATCATTAGGTTGAAATTGAGAACAAATTAATTTGAATATAATATGAAAGTTATCTAATGATTTACCTTCAAAACGATGAAGATTCTCCGATTAATCACATATTGTTTCAAAGTCATAATCCTGAAAGGTGTGTAAGAAGAGAATTACAAAAGCGTCCCAAGTGCATATGGAAGAAAGTGGTAGGGCTTTGCACCATTATTTAGCTATTCCTGCCAATGTAAGGGTAAACAAATTGCACATGAAACCTTCATCAAGATCGTAATAATTACAATTTAAAATAAACTAATAAACATAATCATAAGCAGAGGCATTATTCTCACCATTAAAATTATTCTTTGAAAATAGTTTGGCTACCTGAATTGGAGTCATAGTCGGTGGAAGTGCAGTAAAGCAACTCCAAAGTGGTCTCTTAATAGGAAACATTGAAATCAAATAAAACTTTTAAAACACAAAATATCTAAAGAAACCAAGTATATATTGGACCTCCTTTTACCACCAAAAATGTTGATTAGAAAAATGTCCTCCATCATCATTAGGGGACCACCCGATCGAGAACTTAAGGAAGTTCCTTTTCCTTTGAAGATGGTGGTTCTGACTGGTTATGGGTCAAGTTACCTTGTCATATAAGACTAACCTAACTAATACTAATCTAAAACTAATATAGCCTAAACTACTAATTAATCTATTTACACCTATATTACATCATGTTACATTTCCTTTGTATTGATATTTAAAGATGTTAGTTAAAGAAGTAAATCGAAACAAATGTTTAATCGATTTAAAAAGTCTAATCAAACTGCAATTAAATGATTTATTTGCCTCTTTAAGGGAGGACTTAAATAAAAACTAATATGCACATGTAAAACTAATATAAAACATGAAATCCTATCTTCAACTAGAATGGGATAGCCCTCTCCTAATCCAAGAGAAAGTTTACTAAAACAGGGGGAAGGAATGGTATAATTCATCATGTGATTTTGTATTAATTAAAGGAAGTAGTTCACATTAACTAATATAAGTGAAAACAAAATAAGATTATAAATGAATAATAAATAGTTATCAGTCACCATAAGAATACCTCAATGAATTAAAATTGATTTCGATCTCATTCTACCCTCCAATTATAGCACTAACAAAGCTTCAACAGTAAAATGTCAATGACACAATAATAGTGCATAATATCTAGGAAACATAATATTGTTTAGAATAAATATCAGAACCAAAAATAAGACTTTGACAATGATACAATAATCCTGAGTTGCGATAATAGTATAGAAGAACAGTAATTAATTAAACAGTGCCAAATCCTAGTACAAAATATGCAGTGCTGGAGTAGCTTAGACCCATAGTAAAACTACCTGCAATAGTGCAAAGCAATTATAGCAGAGCCAGAAACCCTGTGTTTTCTCTATAATCGACATTTCTTTACATAACAATAGTGCTATTGGACAAATTGAACAACTATAGAGAATCCCCCTTTGAGTGGATCACTACTTCCTTCTTAACAAAATTGAATACAGGGGTATTTATACAAAATTTAGAAAGCTAAAAATCCCCCTTATATCTCTCAACAACTGAATCTGGAGGTTTTCTTCAACATGCCGAAAATAGATTTTTTTAGTTGAATGTAGGCCATATTTGGAAAATCATTACACTAGTTGAACCAATTGACTTTGTTTTTGGCTGATGGATTCATTAGTTGTTATTGGTCATGACTTGTTATGGAGTTTTTTACAATAGTCGAGTTAATTTCGAAAAATATTTTCCACATGGAAGGGATCCTTTAGAAGCATAGAACAATCACAACATTATGTCTTGTTACACAAATCACACAGGAGATTAGAGCCTTATTATTAAACTTGACTAAAATAGTGTTGAAAAAGAAATACGTAACATAAAACCCAAAAATCATTTAAATAATAGTTTTAATAAATATGACAATGACTCTTTATGCAAATGACAAGTGGTAGATGTTAACAGGTATCAGAGAAATGGATATTGAATCTTTTAAAATGAGACAAAATGAAATAGTTATGATATTGGGTGCCTTCGATATGGAGCGGACACGATATCCTATTCAACTCCCTTTAATAAATTTATCGGTCCATTATATCAGAGCCTTGTATCAGAGACTTGATATCAGTGGTTTTAGAGTTGTTACCATTTAAAAGTTACAATATACAAGAGGATGCGATATTCTATAGATCATCGTTAATAAGCATATCGGGTCTGACTTATCAAAGCCTAGAATATATTGGAAGTAGGAAGGGGAGGCACATTGGGATATCGATAGTGAGATAGACATGATTATCGGATATTGGAAATCAGAGGGATTGGCATACCAGAGATCAAATATTGAAGGGATTGGCATATTAGAATCAAAGATCAGACGGATTGGCAGATATTGGAACATATGACATATATGTCATATTAGAACTTTTAAGAGGTGACACATAACAAAAACTACGATATGAGGGATTCTGTAATATAAGGTAGCATAGGAGGGTTACGTGTTATGTGGGTCCATAAGATAATAGAAATTTTGTTTATCGCAAGTTTCATAATGTGACACAACAAAAACTCCGATATGGGTATTTCTATGATAATGCTTTATTATACGTGTTGTGTGTTATTTGCATTAGTTTTAACTTTATATTCATCAAAGTTTCATTATAAAGGCTTTCAAAAGAATACTCTGATAGCTTAAAGTTCCTCTATTTGTTTATTAAAGAGTCAATGCCACATGTTGTAACATGAGCTTGGTCTCAGGGGCTATTTTATTCATTAATCTAAGATGTTTAAAACAATAACTTATTCACAAAGTTTATTAAAAAACAAACTTAATCAAACTTAGGCAAACTATAAAAATAAAACAACTGTAAATAAAGAAAATTAGACTTGAAAT
Source organism: Pinus tabuliformis (assembly GCA_031772625.1). NCBI lineage: Eukaryota > Viridiplantae > Streptophyta > Pinopsida > Pinales > Pinaceae > Pinus > Pinus tabuliformis. Next base: position 206,657,823 of record CM062819.1, read on the forward strand.
GAAGTAATCACACTCAAATCCTACATACAATGAAAAAGATGGTCCCCATGTCTATTATGATAGAATAAAATGGTGGTGATGTGTTTTCACTACAACAGAACTGTACCTTGAGCTTGGGCTGCGATAGAATATTTGGAGCAATGAAGTACACATACAATGGGAATAGATGGGCATATATCGGTGTTATGGTAATTCCCACATATGGTGCAAATATCTACCTAAATTTCATGACATTCCTTGAGCGTATGTATTTTTTTGTATTTCAGATAGAATATATTGAGAGTTTCTTATGCTTCCTCCTCCTCCTTTTTAGCCTTCAATAAATAAAATTGAGAACCCAAAGAACTAAGCAGGTTAGTTTTAGATTGTTGTCAAGTATATATATGGCACAACTCTACAATTTCATCATATTCTATATGAGAAACATCTCTTCCACCCATCAAGTTGAGGATATCCATGCACTCATCTCAAATTCCTCTCAACAAAAAAACTCGACATGTCTCATGGGCTAAGTTTTATTGCCTTGCTTTGCACAACACGATACTTAAATATCTCGACATATTCTTTCCTCAACACTCTCATCTTATTACGAGGTCATTCTAAAGACTTCCTCCCTTATTTCCTTAGCTTTACAATAATGTTGGTATTTTTCCTATAATTCCCACTTCATCTGTTTCCATGAACTATTGCTACATTGGTCGAGGCCCATGAACCAATGTAATGTTTCATTTTTCAATGTAGAAGGAAAAACTTAATATGTTGAGTATTAGTTACATAATCGTAGCTTTGTTAGAGGAAACTAAACTCAAAAAGGAATATGTTGATATATTCCTTAGAAATACCATGAAGGTTCGACAGTGTTGAATGAGGAATATTCTTCGTTTAGCATCCAAGCTTATCTGTGTGATGAGGAATTTGAAGGAATAAAATTATTCTTTAACAGTATGATGCACCATATTTTCTAGAGTATCTTCTATTTTTTAGAGTTCCTTTGGATATTCTAGAAAGTTGTTGTCTTCACGATTGTACTATTCCTCAGAAGGACATTGTTAATTTTTTGGAGGGTTCTGGTTGCTAAAATAAGTTTTTAGGAGGGCACTGTTCACTCTATATATATTTATTCCCAATGAGATGAAAATATGTATTATCAAAGATCATTTTTTTTAATTATTTATTTATTTATTTATTATTATTATTATTATTATTATTATTATTATTTGTCAAATATTTTTTCAACTCCAAATTTATGAGCAGGACCATGTACAGTGGAAGTAGAAGATCTAATCTTTTTCTTAAGAAGAGAGCTTGTCATTGGTGTCAATTAATTTAGATGACCTTGTTCCTTTCCCTCTTGTGAATATTCTAGAGTGTTAGTATGGGGATTTTTCCTGATAAATATACCAAATTTGTATCTACTCCTAGGCATCTAACAAGTTGTACTGAAAAACAATAAGAGGTCAAAATAATCAAGTTTTGAAAATTTGAAAATCAACAAATAAATTCACACAAAAATTGATCCAAAACTAACTGTACTACAGACAATTCCCAGAAATGGTGCCGAAAATGATGGTATTTTCAATCAATTCTAATTATCTTAGTGATTAATTGATTAGTTGTACATTTAAATTATTATTCGGAGGTTCGTTTCAAACTTGCAGACTACCATGCACACCATATGCTAGTGCAATCTATTATGTATCATGAAGTTGTAGTAATATGATGGTTGTCACTGTACAAGATAAAAATTCTTTCACAGGTCACTGATCTAACTAAACACACTACATATTGCAAGAAATAAAGCACTCTTGTAGAAAAGTAAATTTCGAGGAAAATAAATCACAATTCATGAAAGTAAACACATCAATTTCTAGAAGTGACATATTCAAATATAATGATATTCTTGGTTTTCTGTAAAAATTATGGAATGGAACATTCCTATGATGCAATGGATGACGAGAAAATAACCTAGAAAAAATTTGGAAACATCACATAACTCTCAGTTGTAAATTGCTACCGAAAATAAAGTAAAAGTAAGCTACAGGTGACTGAGTTGAAAAAATAGGAGTTGCAACGACAAGCGTAATTTCTAGAAACACACAAATATATTAGTTAATTGTTAACTCTAGAATTAATTCTTGAATTATGTAACCTAGATTCATAGCAAAAATTAAGTAACGTGACTACAACAAAGGAACATATTGGAATTGCAACAAAGGAAAATAATGAAGTTGTAGCAGAAAAAAATGAACAAAATTGCAACAATACGAAATAATTGTAAATTAACAACACTATAAATACTAACTTCCTATTAATGCTACCTAGCAGTAGCAAGTTAAGTAGGGGGACCTACCTCTTTAGATGAGGTACTATGAAATCTTAGTCACACAATCAGGAAATTAATGTCAAGCGATTGGAGCAAAAGAGATCACTTATTATAGAGAATAAATAAATTATACAATAGTTAAAGGTAAATTGTTCATTTCTTTTCCTCCTCTTAGGCTCCGAAGGAAGATAGGTATTTATAAAATAATTTTAATATCTAAACTAAGTGAAAGGTGAGATGACTAGCTCGAGATAGTGAGCCAACTTATCCTATTACAATTAAGTTTTCCTTCTTAATCAATCACCCCCTTGCCTTTTCCATCTTTCATCATGAGAGATTCACGTTGAAGAAAAAATTGAAGCATTGGCTGATGAGTTGGCGTAGTATGTCGAAGTTGTAGAAATGAACAATCTAGGGATTTTGTATATAACATGGCATTCATGAGTTGCAACAACTTCATTTGTCATGGGAAAGTTGCAAAAGTTTCTTTTGTAAGTGGCCACAGTGGAGTTGTAGCAATGACATGGAATATAGTCACAAAACTTTCTTATCTTGGTCTGAGGAGTTGAAACACCTTTGTTTTGGTAGCAACACTTGTTGCAGGGATGTAGTTGGTGTTGTAGCTGTAGGTTTTAACCCCATACAGAAATTACTTGCATACGAATTCTAAAACACATAAAATAAACAATGTGAGAGCATAACACATAAAACACATATACACAGAGATTTTCCCCTGGATCCCAAAATCGGGACTACTAGCTTGATTTTTCATTATGTTCCTTTCAATGTTACAATACATATTTATACATGCCAAAGCATCCAATACCATGGACTGGAAACCATCGTGTCCAAAACCATGGACTAAAAACCATCGCGTCCAAAAACATGTGCGAAAATCATGCACAAAACCATAGGTGGGTCTGCCCAACTTAACATAGGGTCCAAAACCAAAAGTTTCTGGGGCGCTACCCCGGACCCCATAAAGTGGGGTTACGGGTACACCTCAAACCCCCTGTTAACTACATGGAAAAAATATAACACAACCCAACATTCTCCCACTTGTTGTTTTCTTTCCACAGGGGGCCACAAGAGAGCTTAGTCATTTTTCCAGCCCTGAAACGTCCATTGTCTCTCTACACCAAGAGAACTTCTCAAAGCTCACAGATTTTGTCAATGCATCTGCAGTATTCTTCAAAGTGTCCACCTTTACCAGCAACACCTTTTTGTCTTCTATCATATCCCTCACAAAGTGATATTGAACATCAATGTGCTTTGTCTTTGAATGATATGTAGGGTTCTTTGCCAAGAAAATTGCACTTTGGCTGTTACAGTCTATCCTTATAGCTTCCTGTACTAACCCCATACTTGAACACAATCTATACAACCAAATTTCTTCCTTGCTTGCATGAGTAGCTGTCATGTATTCTGCCTCTGTAGTTGATAGTGCCACTACAGATTGTTTCTTACTCAGCCAACTGACTGCACCTCCAAATAGGTTAAACACATACCCACTTGTAGATCTTCTCTGATCCAGATCTCCAGCCCAGTCTGCATCAACAAAGCCATGAATATCCAACACTCTTCCTAATCTTGGTCTTCCTTGGTAGCACAAACCATAATCACTAGTGCCACGCAAATACCTGAAAACCCGCTTCACTGTTGTCCAGTGCTCCTTCCCTGGTTTTGACATAAACTTGCTCAATACTCCCACTGCATGTGCAATGTCTGGTTTAGTACAAACCATTGCATACAATAGGCTACCGACTACACTTGCATATGGAGCATGGGACATGTCCTCTTCCTCTTCTTGTGTCTTGGGACACTGTTCAGTAGATAACCTCACACCTACAGGAATAGGAACCTTCACCAGTTTACTATCTTTCACATTAAACCTCTACAATATTATCTCAACATACTTCCTCTGGTTTAACCAAAGCTTCCTGTTTGCCCGATCTCTTTTAATTTCCATGCCCAAAATAGCACCAAGATCTTTCATGTCGAATTTGGAGGACAATTTGGTCTTCAAATCCTGGATAACTTCTTTGTCATTTCCAACTAGCAACATATCATCCACATACAAGACCAGATAAATAACACAGTCACCAATTAATTTAAAATACACACAGTGATCTGCTTTGCTTCTGGTGAAGCCAAGTCCCCGTATAAATGTATCAAATTTCTGATACCACATCCTTCGTGACTATTTTAACCCATACAGAGACTTCTTTAACTTGCATACTAGTTCTTTCTTACCCTTCATTGCAAAGCCTTCAGGTTTCTTAATGTAGATTTCCTCTTCTAGATCCCCGTGAAGAAATGTTGTCTTCACATCCATCTGTTCTACCTCAAAATCAAAAGTAACAGCAACATATAAAAGTAATCTAATAGAAGTTACCTTGGCAACAAGGGAAAAAATATCACCAAAATCAATTCCTGACACATGGGAATAACCTTTTGCTACCAACCGAGCTTTGTATTTCTCCACTTTTCCTTTTGCATTTGTCTTCTTTTTGAACACCCATTTGTTGCCAATGGTTTCCTTCCAGCTGGCAACTCCACCAGATCCCAAGCCTCACTTTTGTGCAAAGATGCCATTTCATCAACCATGGCCTCTTTCCAAAGTTTTCCATCCTCTAAATCTACTATTTCCTTCACATTTCTGGGATCATCGTTAGTAATAGATAAAGAAAAATTTGAACAGAAAGTAGATGGACTATACCTTTCAGGATGCCTTCTTTCTCGAACTGATCTTCTCAAAGTTGGAGTTTGTGGCTCTTCATCTTCTGATTCCTCCTCTGCTCTAGAGTCTGATTCTTCCTCCTTTAGCTCAACTCTATCTTCTCTAGTTCCTTTGGTTGGATTTCATGTTTAATAACATTTTTCACCTCTCTGAACACCACATCTTGGCTCGTTTTTCCTTTGGAACATGTACATATGCATCATATCCAAATACTCTCAGATGTGAAAGAGAGGGTTTCTTACCAATCCATACCTCTTGTGGAGTCTTATCCTCCAACACTGATGAAGGTGACCTGTTGACCAGGTAACATGCAGTATCCACCACCTCTACCTAGAATTCCTGTCCTAACCCGGCACCACTGAGCATGCTTCTTGCCCTTTCCATCAACGTCTTATTCATTCTTTCTGCAACTCCATTTTGCTGAGGTGTATATGGATTAGTCTTTTGTCGTGCTATACCACACTTCTTACAGAATTCTTCAAATTCCTTACTGCAAAACTCTCCACCGTTATCTGTCCTCAGCACCTTTATCTTCTTCTCTATCTAGTTTTCCACCAGAGCCTTAAATTCTTTAAACCTGCCAAAGACTTCAGATTTCTTCTTAAGGAAATATATCCATGTCTTCCTTGAGAAGTCATCTATAAATGATACATAGTACACAGACTTACCCAGTGATGGAAACTTCATAGGTCCAAACACATCACTGTGCACAAGTTCTAATATCGGTTTCGCCCTCTTATTACCAGAGGGGAAACTCACCCGATTCTGCTTCCCATATACACAGTTTTCACAGATATCAAAATCCAGAGAGCTATTACTCATACCTTCTACCATACCTTTACCATGAAGTATTCGAAGGCCCTTTTCTCCAATATGTCCAAGCCTTTGATGCCACAACATGGTCTTCTCTCTAGAGACCACTAGATTTTATGCTCCACTTTCAGGAACCACAGAACTATTACACCCATCAATAACAGTGCTACCTTGCAGCTTGTACAGAGTTCCAATCTAAACTCCCCGCATCAATACCAATGCTCCCCAAATCATCTTGTAGGTATCCTTCTCGAACACTGTTTTTACACCTGCATCATCTAGCTTGCTAATAGAAATCAGATTTCTGTCTAATGCAGGAATATGTAGAAAACCTGGAAGTGTTCTAAGCCTTCCACCTTGCAACTTCAACTTTACTTTTCCGCGACCAACAATTCTAGCCTTTCTATCATCCCCTAAGAAGACATCACCACCATCGTATTTCTCATACTCGCAGAACCACTCTCTATGGGGAGTGAAGTGAAAGGATGCACTTGAGTCAATCAACCATGCCTCATGATCTACATGTGTACTTGAAGAAGGCAAGTACACATCCCCACCTTCATCTGAGGTGGTTTTCGCCTCTGTAGAAGGAGCATCATCAGATTCCTTTCCTTTATCAGGAGCTTTAGATTTACAGTCCCTTTTGAAGTGCCCTTCCTTTCCGCATTTCCAGCACACCACCTTTACAGGTTTTCTTAGAGATTTAGATCTCCATCTAGATTTAGATCTCCTACTCGATGACTTATTTTTGTTTCTGTTCTGGGACCGTCCTCATACATACAAGGCATCACCATTCTCGCTCTCCATATTTTTCCATCTCATCTCATATGTTAGCAAGGATGAGACTATTTCATCAAAATGCAAGGTAGTTGCATTGCTACCTATTGCAATAACTAGACTATCCCATGAATCTGGTAGACAACACAACAAATTGATGCACTTATCTTCATTTGAAATTTTAATATCAACAGATGCTAACTAACTTACCACAGTATTAAATGTGTTCAAATGCTCTGTCATCGAGTCTCCATCTTTCATCCTCAGGTTATATAACTTTTTCCGCAGGAATAATTTATTCACCAGACTTAGATTGGTACAAAGTCCCTAACTTGTCCCACAAAGCCTTCACCGTAGCTTCCCCTGATACATTCAGCAATACTGAATCTGAGACACACAATCATATTGTGCTCTTTGCCTTCCAATCCAACTTCTTCCATTCTTCATCAGACACTCCCGTTGTTTTAGTACTTGGATCTACCGCGATACACTGGTCTTTATCCACCAACAGATCCTCCATCTTGAGTTTCCACAACTCAAAGCTCCAACCTTTAAATTTCTTGATCTCTATCTTTCCACTGCTCGCCATCTTCTTTCACTACCAAGATTGATCTCGCAGATCTCCCACTGAACAGGGTCTACCACAGGCTCGAGCGAAACCCCTCAGCAACAAAGGCGTCCCCTTGAAGCCAAAACAACTCTGATACCAAAATGTAGGTTTTAACCCCGTACAGAAATTACCTGCATACAAATTCTAAAACACAGAAAATAAACGATGCGAGAGAATAACACATAAAACACATATACACAAAGATTTCCCCTGGATCCCAAAACTGGGACTACCAACTTTATTTTTCATTATGTTCCTTTCAATGTTACAATACATATTTATACATGCCGAAGCATCCAATACCATGGATCAAAGACCATCGCGTCCAAAACCATGGACTGAAAACCAAGCGTCCAGAAACATGTGCGAAAATCATGCACAAAACCATAGGTGGGTCCGCCCAACCTAGCATAGGGTCCAAAACAAAAATTTTGTGGGGCACTGCCCAAGACCTCATAAAGTGGGGTTACGGGTACACCTCAAATCCCCTGTTAACTACGTGGAAAGAATAGAACACAACCCAACAGTAGCAACACAAATGAGTTGTAGCCACCGAATTTTGCTCATATATAATAGTGTTAGTATGAAATATGATAATTTATCAACACGATGCATAAAAATAAGTGTAAAAGTGGTGAAAATTAGATTATTCATACTTACACCTGAAATAGGGTAATAGTGAATGAAAAATGCATAAAGAAGGACTAGAAAGTGGAAGAATGACATGAAAAGAGTTATGGATGGGTGTTGGAAATGTGCTAATTTTGACACCCATCAACTCCCTAAATACATTACATTGGATATATAAATATATTACATTGGATACCCAACATTGGATCACTTCTACTATTTAAACATGACTAGTTCCAAAAATGGTTAGACACCAATTCGTTACGGCTCTTTTGAACTTGTGTGATTGAAATCCACGTGAAATCATTCATATTTTGAAATAAAGCATGGTGATTGTCCTTAAATGTTTTTAAAAAATCTCGAGCTATAAATACCAGGAATCAAATGTGTTTGAAATTAACCTATGTTGGTTTGGTCATTAACTCACAAATTTCACACACTTTATTGCAATTTGAAATCATAAAATATTTTAAAGTTGGGTATACCATGTTTTCTTTTCTTTTGTAGGTATACGAGTGGTTTCAAATACTGGCTAGCATAGAAATTCTTATGGATATTTCTCACATTTGAATTGGAGCTCTCCCCTTCATTCCATATTTCAATTCCTCGCCTTTGGAGAAACCTCCTCATTATCTAAAATGAATATATTGTAAGACAATAGCAGTGTTATTTGTTTGGAAATTTTAATTCTTTCCATTGAGAGATATGCTTTTAAATATATATTTTTCCCTATAATCAAGCCCACTTAGCATGCTACTGTAGGTTTTAACCCTGTACAAAAATTTCCTGCAAACAAATTCTTAAAATAGAAAAATATACAATGGAAAGAACATAAAATAATATACACAAAGATTTTCCCCTGGATCCCAAAATGAGGAATACCAGATTGATTTTTCATTATATTTATTTCAATGTTACAATACATATATCTACATGTCTAAGCATCCATAAACCCTAATCCATTAACCCTAGATTAGAACATAACCATATTTCCCTTGTTTGGATCTACAAAATTCTATGGAAAAGAGCCATCATGCCCAAAACCATGTGTCAAAACCATGCACAAATCCATGGCTAGGTCTGCCCACCATCCCTAGGTCCACATAAAAAAAATATTCCTGGGGCGCTACCCCAGCCCCCTTGCGACCCCATCGCTCCACCCGACACAACGTAATAGTGCTTGGAGCTAGCCATGGAAATAATTAATACATACCCAACATTATCCCACTTGTTGTTTTATTTCCATACAGGGGGTCGCAGGAGTGCATAATTCATTGCTCCTGAGCTACAATGCCCATTGTTTCTCCACACAAAGAAAAATTCTTAGCGCTCAAAAACTTTGTCAATGCATTTGCAACATTCTTCAATATTCCAACATTTTCAGCAACACCCTTTTGTCTTCAATCATATCCCTCACAAAGTGATACTGAACATGAATCTGATTTTTCTTCGAATGATAAACAAGGTTTTTTGCCAAGAAAATTACACTTTAGCAATCCCAGCCTATCCTTATAGCTCGTTATACCAACCCCATACTTGAACACAACCTCTGCAAACAAACTACTTCCTTTCTTTCATGAGTGACTGCTTTGTTTTTACCCTCTGTAGTTGAAAGTGCCACTACAGACTATCTCTTGCTCATACAACTGACTACTCCTCCAAATAGGTTAAACACATACTCACTTGTAGATCTTCTCCGATCCAAATATACATCCTAATCTGCATCAACAAATCCATGCATGTCCAAAAATCTATCTAATCCTAGTCTTCCTTGGTAGCATAGACCATAATCACTAGTTCTATGCAAATAGTTGAAAAGCCGCTTCACAGATCTCTATTGCTCCGTCCCTAGCTTTGACATAAACCTACTCAATACTCCAACTACATGTGCAATTTATGGTCTAGTACAAACCATTTCATACATCAGGCTACCAACTGCACTTTCATATGGAACACAAGACATGTCCTCTTCCTCTTCCTGTGTTTTGGGACATTGTTCAACATATAACTTTATACCTATAGGAATATGAACCTTCACAAGTTTACTATCCTGCATTTTAATTCTCTATAATATTGTCTTGACATATTTCCTCTATCTTAACGAGAGCTTCCTCTTTGCATGATATCATTTAATTTCCATGCCCAAAATATAGATTCCAACACTAAGATCCTTCTTGTTGAATTTAAGGGACAATTGGGTCTTCAAATCCTCAATAATTTCTTTGTCATTTCCAATTAGCAACATATCATCCACATACAAGCCTTAGATAAATAACAGGGTCACCAATTATTTTAAAATACATGAAGTGATCCACTTTTCCCTTTGTGAAGCCAAGTCCCCATATATATGTATCAAATTTTTGATACCACATCCTTGGTGATTTCTTTAACCCATACATAGACGTTTTTTAGCCTACATACTAGTTCTTTCTTACCCTTCACTACAAATCCTTTTGGTTGCTTTATGTAGATCTTTTCTTCCAAATCCTCATGAAGAAATGTTGTCTTCACATCCATCAATTCTACCTCAAAATAAAAAGAAACAAAAATAGATAAAAGTAATCTAATAGAAGCTAACTTGGCAATAGGAGAAAAAATATCACCAAAATAAATTCTCGACACCTAGGAATAACCATTTTCTATCAACCAAGCTTTGTGTTTCTCCACCTTTCCCTTTGCATTCATATTCTTCTTAAACACCCATTTGATGCTAATGGGTTTTCTTCCATTTGAAAACTCCACCATATCCCAAGCCTCATTTTTTACTAAAGATGCCAATTATTCTACCATGGTCTCCTTCTAGAGTTTGCAATCCTCTTAATCCATTGCCTCTTTGACAGTTATGGGATCATCTTCAGTAATAGATAAAGAAAATTTGGAATAGAAATTAGATGGTCTATACTTCTTTGGCTTCCTTCTCTCTAGAACTGATCTCCTAAAAACTAGAGTGTATGGCTCTTCCTCTTCTGATTATTATTCTGTTGTAGAGTCTGATTCTTCCTCCTTCAGTTCAAACTCTATCTTCTCAGGTTCCTTTGGTAAGACTTCATGTCTAATAACATCTTTCACCTCTCTAAAAACCACATCTAGGCTCTAAATGACATTCCTTGTTTCTGGGTTCCAAAGCTTATAACCTTTTAAACCATCCTTATACCCAATAAAGATGCACCTTTCATATTTACTATCCAACTTGGTTCTTTTCTCCTTTGGAACATGGACATATGCATCACACCCAAATACCCTGAGATTTGAGAAAGAGGGTTTCTTACAAGTCCATATCTCATGCGGAGTCTTATCCTCCAACGCTAATGAAAATGATTTGTTAAACATGTAACATGCAATATACACTTCCTCTTCCCAAAATTCTTGTCCTAACCCAACACCACTAAGCATGCTTTGCCTTTTTCATGAATGTCATGTTCATCCTTTCTACAACTCCATTTTGCGGAGGTGTGTATGGAGTAGTATTATGTCACGCTGTAATACAATTATTACAAAAATATTCAAATTCCTTCTTGCAGAACTCTCCACCATTACCTGTCCTCAACGCCTTGATCTTCTTCTCTATCAGATTTTCCACCATATCCATAAATTATTTAAACCTGTCAAAGACTTCATATTTCCTCCATAGGAAATATATCCACATGCTTCTTTAGAAATAATCTATAAATTAGACATAGTACACATATTTTCCTAGTGATGGAACCAATATAGGTCCAAACACATCATTGTGCACAGCTCTAATATCCCTTTAGCTCTCTTAGCACTAGAAGGGAAACTCACCTGATTCTACTTCCCATATACACAATTTTCATAGAAATCAAATTCTACAGAGAAATTAGACATACATTCTACCATACCATTACCATGTAGTATTCAAAGGCCCTTCTCTCCAATACGTCCAATAATTTGATGTCATAACATAGTATTTTCTCCAAAGACCACTATATTTTCTCCTGCACTTTCAGGAACAATAGAACTGTTACACCCATCAATAACAGTTCTACCTAGAAGCTTGTACAAAGTTCCAATCTAAAATCTCAACATCAATACCAGTGCTCCCTGAACCATTTTGCATGTATCATTTTCAAACACTATTTTTACACTTGTGTCATCCATATTACTTACATAAGTTAGATTTTTGGCCAATGTAAGAATATGCAGGACACTAGTAAGTGTTTGGATCCTCCCACCTTGCAAATTCAGCTTGAATTTTTTGTGTCCTCTGATTCTGCTCTTCCTATCATCCCTTAGGAAGACATCACCACCATCATATTTCTAATACTTGTAGAACCAATCCCTATGGGGAGAAGTGAAAGGATGCAATTGATTCAATCAACCATGCCTCATGATATACATGTGTAATTTAAGAAGAAGCCCAGTACACATCCCCACCTTTAGTCCTCGAGCATACATCAAATATATGAGTCTAAGATGGGAGCCAGAATCCCTTTGAAAATTAACTGTATCGATGATGGTCGTGCTATACTTTCCATCATCTCCAAACTCTATGCTCTGCTTGAGGTATTTCTCCTCCAAGTCAGTAAAGAGATATCTATTCCTCGTGATATGGAATGAGGCATCCCTGTTGAGATACTGCATGCTTCCCATTATAGTGTTTTTCATGCATGAAATGAGAGTAAACTTGAGTTTGAATTTTGAAGCTAGATCTTCACTTGTTGTTGCTATTGCAGGTTCCTTCTTTCTTGCTTTCTTCTATGGGAATTTTGTTGCATAGTTCCCGAGCACGTGACAGTGAAAACACTTGATGTTTGATAAGTCCTCATTATTTTTGCCCTCCTCACCTTGAGACTACTTTCCCTTGGATTTATTTTCTTTAATGACTAATGCAAGTCCTATTCCACTTATTTGGATGAGGTCCCATCTCTGGTTTTCTTCCAAATCTCTTGTTGCACGAATTTAAACCACAAATGCTCCCACTCTAGTAGCTTCTCCCTCCCATTGTCTGAGTCCTGGTAGCTATGCCATCTCTTGGGACGGCCTAGAAGTGTTAAGATCACCATATCGTATTCAAAAATTGTAACAAGGACACTCCCAAGCTCATCTTGAAGTTGGGTGAACCTCATCAACTACTTTGGTATTGTGTCGCTCTTCTCCATCTTGATATTTCTCAACTTGTCCTTCATTGCCAGCTTCCTGTGGTCATTGCTATTTTGAAACAGGTCTGTCAAGTCCTTCCACATCACATATGGAGTCTCATTACTGTGGACATTTGAGACAATATGATCTCAAACTCCTATAATAATCCTTCTCTCCTTTTCCACACACTTTCTCCACTCTGCCAGATTTTGAGCATCAGCTGCTGGAGGCTTAGGAATATCTTTGTCTATGAATTCCTTAATCCAATTGTCTTCTAACATTGACTCCACCCTGTCCTTCCAATAAATATAGTTTGAACTACCCTCAAGGGAATATTCGAGCCTCAATCCGTAGAATGACATCCTGCAAGCTCTGATGTATGATACTATAGATTTGATTTCTCCTACAAAGGAAAAAATCATATTCTCCTCTTCTATAGTGATTTTAGCTTTGATACCATGTAGAAATTCCTTATAGATTCAAACTGCAAATTGTAATATGCTAAAACATTTGACTTGAATATACTCTACTCATCACACGAAACAATAAATAATCGATGAAATAATGAAGCATATAAGAGAAAGAATTCAATCACACATAATACAATGATTTTCTGGGGAAAGCCACAACTAAAAACCCCTGCTATCTATATATTGCATTAATTAGAAAATATGACAAGATTACAATTCTTTGCTCAAGCCCAAGCAACCTCTGCACTATCTCTATCTATCTCACTACCAACCTGTGCACAATATTCTCTTGGCGCACCTTTCTCTCACAAGCTCCACACACAAACTTGTGCTTCTTATTGCTTGGTCTCACAAACTCATGCTCACCAAAACAATGATTAAACTTGTGCCTTCATTCCTCCTTTTAAGGGAAATTCCGATGGTTGAAATTATTGATTTTTCTAATTAAGGGGTTTGATTTATTTTAGGCCTTATTATGATTGCATGAACCATTAGTTTAATTTATATGATTTTACAAATGATGGTACACAGTCCTTGAACTCCATTCTCAACTGGGTCTTTCTCTAATCTGACACACATGATTTAATTATGAGTTAATCTTCACTTTACTGGTTGATCACTATAGGGAACACCCCACTGTTCTACAGGAAACACCCCACTACTGCAGGTTATTACTGAACCTCCCACTAATTCCTCCATCAGTTGGAACTAGTTTAATTGACTTTAACTCAGTTAGTTTGAATTAAATAATTACAACTCAAAATAAACTCAACTAGTGCTCTTGATTGTAGGAGACACTCTACACGACTCTAGTTAGAATCTAAACTCAAATTAACTGAGTTAACTAAGTCAAATTAACTAGTTAACTATTACAAGTTGTCATGAGATGTGCAATTAAAATTTTACTCCCAATTTAATTCAAGGAAAAATCAAAAAAGGATTTTTTCTTGATGCTATTTCTAACATATCTTGTTTCTATTTTCAACATATTTGATTGCCTCCATTTCCAACTGTGATGAATAACTACTATTGTTGTAGTCATTCCTAATTGGTGAATATGGACACATTGGGAATTAAATAGGTGGTTGATTCAACCATTCTTTGTATGCTTCCTATCCGATTCTTTCTCTGAATGGATCCTTCTCTCGAGTTGACGTTGTAGTGGGATGCACTGAAAGATGGTAGGTGGGTCGCTCATCATCACTAGAATCCTAATTTCAATAAATATTTAACTTCATTAGTAATATATCAATGATATTAGCAAGTTGTTATGCAACCAACTCACAAAATAGAAGAATAGATAGATCAACACCTTAAAAATGATCCTCTTCGAGGGGGAAACCTCCTTTACATTACACACATGAACCATTCTTCAATGATACAAATGACAAAACCTCCTTTCTATATATAGGAGTCTAACGGGTCACAATATAATCAAATCCAACATAACAATAATAATATAAGGGCACAACAATAACAATAGTGAGCTTATGTGGGGCACAATATTAACAATATGGGGACAATAGGGTCACAACAATAACAATAAGGGCTACCATGACAATAGTAATGGGGGAATCACTAGTATTATAGGGACCTAACATGCCCCTCTCATTTAAAAAAGTGTTGTCCTCAATGCTTGAGTAGTTCTGGATGCTTCTATATAAAATTATCACCCTCCCATGTGGAATCTTCAGCGGGTAAGTTCTTCCACTTGATGAGATACTCCAAAATTGATCAATTTGTAGTTGTTGATTTCTTATTTCTGTGACTGCTTCAGGTTCCAATATGATTTTTCCTTCCTCATAAAGTTCTGGCAATATTGTTTGAACTGGGATTTTGTCACCTATAACCTTCTTTAAGCATGAAACATGGAAAACTGGGTGCACTCGGGAGGCTGGAGGAAGCTCCAATTTGTATGCCATAGTACTAATCTTTTGCAAAACCTTGTATGGAACATAATACTTTGGTGATAATTTATTATCCTTCTTAGCTTTCTTGAAGGACATTTGTTTATATTGTTGTAACTGTAGGAATACGCAGTCACCTACATCATAACGTTTTTCAATGCAATGTTGATCTACCTGTTGTTTCATTCTATTCTGCGCCACAGTGAGGTCATCCTTTAAGAGTTGGAGAACCTGTTGTTGATGCTCGATGTGATCTTCGACTACTTGAACCTCCACAATAAAGGTATTTGTGAAGTTCGGCGTAGCTAAGATAGGTGCTTGTCACATTGCCCTCTTAATATGTTTAGAGACTTTCGTTGCTTCTGGAGTCCATGAAAATGCACCTTTCTTCAATAATGTTGTTAGATGTGCTGCCATTCTCCCATAATTCTTAACAAACTTGCAATAATACCATGTCAACCCAAGAAATACTCGTAGATGCTTTATGGATGTGGGAATTTTCCATTCCTCAATGGATTTAATTTTCTAGGTTCTACCTTAACACCTTCATGAGATACAATATGACTCGGATATTCCACCTCTTGTACTCCAAAGGAACATTTGAAGATTTTTGAATATAATTGTTTCTCCAATAGTTTGAGAACCCTGTCAACATGTTGAACATGATCCTTCCAAGACTTGCTGTAGATTAGTATATCATCAAAAAATACTAACACACATTTTCTAAGGAAGGTTTTTGAAAATGGAATTCATCAAACCTTGAAATGTAGAAGGTGAATTGGTAAGGCCAAAAGGCATGACCAAAAATTCATAATGACCCTCATGAGTTCTAAAATTTGTTTTTGGAATGTCTTCAGTCTTCATTCTCATTTGATGATATCCTAAACGAAGATCCAACTTAGTGAAGTAAATTGATCCATGCAATTCATCCAATAATTCATCAATGACAGGAATGGGAAATTTATCTTTAATAGTGAGCTTGTTGAGCTCCCTATAATATGGACACATACACCATGACCCATCGTTCTTGTGCACCAATACTACTGGAGTAGAGTAAGAAATTGTTGGGTGTGTAGCATGATTATCATCCAAATTTAGAGGTCTTTGTTTCAACAGGATTTATACCCCAGGAAGATTGTACACCCCTCCATGTGGGGGGGTGCGGGGGGGGACTTGTCCCTCCTGTGGGGGTTCAGGGGGGCCCATACCCCTTGGATGGGGGGGTCCGGGGGCCAGCAATCCCCCAGTGGGGGTTTCGGGGACAGTGCCCCTGAAGCTAAAAACAGATGTAAAATTTCCTTGTAAAAGTATAGTAATTTCTAGTCAATCTGGGCCGTTCATTAGGCAGATGATCTGATGGTAGAACTTATATTTAGTTCAGGGTTTTTTTCTTTGGAAGGAAACCCCTCTCTTTGTATGAGGGTATTGTATTGAGGCTGTGGAATAGAGGTGTATTCTCAGAGTGAGAAACAGAGAGTGAGACTATGAGAGAAAATAGAGGAAATTACAACAGATCTGCTGTAGGTTGTGTCTTTTCATTTCTTTGGATAATATAGAGGATGGACTGGCTATTTGGGGTGGACATAGCCCAAACTAGGTGAACCACGTATATCTGTGTCTCTCTGGTTTTATGTGTTTGTGTTTTTCCGCATATTATATGTCTTATATTTCTCAGTATATATAATATTTTTCTAATATAAATTTGACTAGGTTGAATTATAGTAGCCTCTAGAATTTCTACAACCATATGTTCACTTTCACTCTTTTGGGCATAGGTATATTTTTAAGGCCTAATGTTTGGAGGAACTTCCTGGAATCAAATAAATAGCATGATCATGATCACAAATAGGTGGGAGGCCTTTGGGAGTCTCAAATACCTTGGAATGATTGTCCAAGACTTTTTGGAGATCTGGAGAAATATATGATTTCAATGTGGGAACCTCTAGCAAACATAATTGTGCAATTACGCCGCGTTGTTCTTTCTTTAGAAGATTTTTCATTCCGTTAGAGTTAATTGTCTTTACCGGTTTCCCTGCGATGCCCCTTAATTCAACTTTCTTTCCTTATGAAGAAAATTTCATGAAAAGTTCTTGAAAATTAAAAGCTATTGTACCCAAGGATTGTAGCCACTAGACTCCTAGTACAACATCAACACCACCCATTGGAATGGAAAGCATTAGGCTATTCAATACATATTCTCCCATGGATAGATGATATTATGGGACTTTCCAGAGAAATTTATGGTTCCTCCACTTGCAACCATCACTTGACACTCTGGTGCTGGATATAGGAAGAAATTCAATTCCTTGGCTATCTTACAATGAAAAAAATTGTGGGTACTGGCCAAATCAATCAACACTGTTATCTTTTTCTTCTTGATATATCCTTCTATCTTGATAGTTTAAGGAGTGGTAATTCCGACCAATCCATTACAATATATGGTCGGATTCATTTATTCTTTCTCTAGGGTTTTTTCCTGGTGTATATCTTCATATTTTGATGTTTCATGTTCCTTTTCTTCCTCCTCTTCACAATCTATGTAAAATAATTTCTTCTCAGCACACTTATGACCTATAAGTGTACTTGATATCGCAACTGTAACAAAGCCCTTTTTCTCTTTTTTCTTCCAATTGTTGTGGTGTCAACCTTGTAGGTTGTGGAAGGCTAGGAGAAACAACACTTCCATCTTTATAGTTGTGAGTGGTAGGCTTCCTTGTTGCCATAATTTTGCTTTCCATTTCTCTTGCCAACCTGAATGCCTTCTCCAATGAATCAAGTTCTCAAATGTGAACCTCATGTTGGATGTTATCCTTTAAAATCCCTATGACCACATCAATCCTATGCTCCTTTGGAATATCTTTTACCTTATATCCAATTTTTGGAAGTCCTCAATGTGCTCCATCATTGAACCCTTTTGTTTGAGATTTTATCAATTGGTTAAAAAGTGTGTTTCTTTTTGTATCCTCATAATGTGCTATCATTTATTTTGTAAAAATTGCCCAAGTGACAATTTGTTTATGAGATCAAAGCCATCGATACCATACAAAATGATTTTGTTCCAAATATAAAGTTGCAATGCGTACCTTTTATGTGTTTTTCACATTATGGAGATTGAAATATTGTTCCATCTGTAGTATCCATGTTACGGGATCCTTTCCATCAAACTTCCTCATATCGATCTTTGGAATGTGGTGGGTCTTTGTTCCAACGTTAAAGTTTATGAAATCATGATTAACATTTCTTTTGTTCTCATCATGAGTTTACTCTACTACATTTTCACCATTAAGAAGCTTTTCTTGTAGCAAATTTGTCAAACCTTCCTTCAAACCTTCCATGTCTTTCTTCAAATCTTCAATGTTGTCATTCCTCAAATCATGATTAACATTTATTTTGTTCTCATTATTTGTTTCCTCTACTACCTTTTAGCCATTAGGAAGCCTTTCTTATAGCAACTTTGTCAAACAATCCATCCAACCTTCCATGTCTTTCTTCCAATCTTGAATGTTGTATTTCATACCATCTATCTTAGCTTCCATGCCTTTCTTTAAACCATCCATCTTAGCTTATGTTACTTTTTGTGAGAGTGAAATTTGTTGCACTTGGTCTTGTAATTTTGATATATCATGTTGCATTTCTGCCTCTTCTTCATGAGTCATGATAGAGATTTCAGGTTTCTTACTAATTGTTTCCATTTTCTTTTTTCAGAACATCAATTAATGATAATAATGCTTCACTATGCCCTTGAATTCCGTCAAACTAATTTTTCAAACCAAACTAATGCAAAAATTAAAAAAAGAACTACAAAACTTTTTTTCACTTTGTAGGAGCTCGATATACTATTGTATCTTTGTAATTTCAGATCTCCAAAGTCTGAAATTTCATTTGGTGGTAGCCCTTTCAGTCCTCTTTCCAACCCCACAATTCTGATCAAGATTGGATTCTCCAAAGAAGAGTTATGCCAAATATCCCACGATGACCTAATTATAGGCTGGTTCAGTAGAGCGAACTTGTACGAAGTGCCACATGTCACCATTTCAACTTTAGGACCTAAAACCAATACAAAAAAAATGACAGGCCGTTTTATTTTTGTAACTTCTTACGAAATTTAAATCTGATGCTCAGAAAAAGTGTTATGGCAATTTTCCCTAGGTCACCTGTTTGAGATATAATTCGGGATCCTGCTAAAACCCTAACTTCCTTGAATCATATCTCTGAAAATATAGCGAGAAAAGATCTGAAATTTGGACCCGATATTAGAGAGATTTTGGATCAAGTGGGTTGTTTGTTTAGCTTCTGAAACGTTGCATAAAAAATGTTATAGAGATAATGCCACAATGCCCTGTTTGGAGTGGTGAAACCCTAGAATCCAAAGCTCTAATACCAAATGTTATGTAACCAACTCACAAAATAGAAGAAAAGATAAATCAACGCTTTCAAAATCAGCCTCTTCGAGGGAGAAACCTCCTTTACATTACACAAATGAACCATTCTTCGATGTACAAATGACAAAACCTCCTTTCTATATATAGGAGTCTAATGGGTCACAATATAATCAAAGCCGACATATCAATAATAATATAAGGGCACAACAATAACAATAAGGGCTACAATGACAATAGTAATGGGGGAATCACTAGTATTATAGGGACCTAACATAAGCATATGAATGTAATTGGTTTATTGAAATTACAGTATACCAAACAATTATAACCATCGTTGATCCAAGATTGTGGCTGGAAGATGTCATGTTCAAATTGCCAGGGTGAAGAGGTTGTCTATTTTAATCTATGAACTGCTTACAATATGTTTCTCCTGATAAGAGATTTTGTCATTTTTGAAATGCAGGAATATTTTCTACATCTGAACTCGATTATGAATCAGGATCTTGCAAATTTGGATACTTTTTTATTCAAATTGACATGGATTTAAAAAATAAAAAATTCAATTAGATAATCAAAATATAAATAAAATATGAACTTACTGGAGATGGAAAGGGATAAGTCTGCAAAGGACTTTGATCAGAAATATGAAACGAGCTGGAATTTGAAAAATTGGCCGTTTGATATTATTGATATTTTGTTCCTGTATTTGAGTGAAATCATATCTAAAATTAATTTTGAGAACCATATAACTACAATCTGAATGTCAATGTAGTTTTCAAACCATTTTTCAAGAATACAGTGACTCTATGCGGAAACTGTATACTATGAACTATTGTAATTCATTTGGATGCATCCTAAAGGATAATTTGAGATTAATATGCCATTTATGTGAAAATAAAATTTCAGATAACTTTTAAGCCCTACCAGTGTGCTTATTAGGATGAATTGCGCTAATGCGTTTAAATAATAGCAACACTGAGGCATCAAAATAATACTCGTACTTGTTTTTGACATTCCAAAAATATAAAATATGCTATTAGATTAGCACTCTTGTAGAAAACCACATCGATAGTTCTAAATAAAAACAACACTAGTACGCACATGCTTTCAGAATTTTTGAAATTAAAAATGAAATCTACCATGTCGGTGCTCTTATAATAATTACAACACTGATGCATTTAAATACAAACCACACCATTGCATTAAAATATTAATCGCACCGTTTTGGGACTTCAAAACAAAAAAGAATTCTATCATGTCGGTGCGTTGTAAAAATTTGATGCCCCAACAATTTTGGTGTGCTTTATTTGTAAACACACCAGCTGATCTGTAAACGTTTGGGGATATTCCACAAGATAGCTCATCATAACATATGTGATAATATTATATTAAGAATATGAGATTCTACACTATTAGAGTTTTATTAAACTTTAAGATATTTAGATTTAACTGTAATTAGTGCCTCCATGCGAATGAAAATTATGCAGAAAAGTAGAGAATGGAAAAATAATCTCACACACGCATAAGACACAATATATTCTCTCTGGGAAACCCTTTTGGGAGAAAACCTAGTTGGAAGGTGAGGCCACTTCGCTCTCTTTCTCTATCCGAAAATATGGTCACAGGTACAAAGAAGTAATGTATATGGCCCGTGGGCTCCTATAGTGCACAAATCCTCTCTATGTACTCTACCTCCTATCTCTTCTACCTATCATTGCTCAGCTATGGAAAAGATTCTCTCGAAAGAATGGAATGCCTCTTCCTCATAGTGGCTCGGTTATAACACAACCCAGTAGGCTACTAGTGGTTAATTTTGACTACATCAACTCATAACTAAAGTTAAAATACAAACTCTTCTAGAGTATTTTACATCATAATCACGTGGCTAGCCCATTTTCCATGAATAATGGGGGTTGACGTGGCATCCTTCCAAACTATAGGTGTGAAAACAGGAAGGTCAACTTTTGAGTGGCATAACTTTTGCATGAGTCTGATTAAGGCACTTCTTGCACTATTGGAAATATATTTGTGTGTAGAATGACATAAAATGGTGCCACACTAAAGCGTCAAATTTTTACCGACAAAAAATGTCATTAGATGCCTCAAAATGATCCTGGAAGCTTTTAGACCCCATTTTTCCAAACTGGGTCTTACCGGTAAATTCGGTCCTGTGAGATGATTCCTCCACTTTTCCCACTCGAAATGCATTGATATGGATGAAAAAAAATATAATTGTCCAATCCAGATCACTGGTGCTCTTTAGTATCAAACACACTGATGTTCAGATTAAGTTAAAAAAAAAACACGTTTTTTTTTAAAATTGAAATATGAGTGACAATTGATTTTTCGAAATCTTATTTCATAAATTCTTTTAAATAGTAAAAAATTATTCACTATTTTTTTCCCAAAATTTAAAGGGAGTGATTTTCAAGAGAGATATACCAGGAGCGTTGTGTAATAACAAAATATTTTGGAGCAACAAAACTGTTAAGAAGATCAACAACTGAAAGGTATGGTGATTCACCCAAAACCCTGCATAGTAAAATTTTTAAATTTTATTGTTGATTTTACTAATATTTTTTTTACAATTTTTGGTAGGGTTTAATTAAAAGAGATATCATTTGCAATAGATGCATACTGGGAGCACTGTGGAGTAGCAAAATATTTTGGAACTACAGAAATATCATAATTTGAAAGGTATCGTGATTCACTCAAACTCCTACATAGAAAAAAATTAAATTTTACTGCTAATTTTTTTTACAATTTATGTTATATTTATTCAAAATAAAAAAACTGAAAAAACCTTGTATCATAAAAAAATTACTATTGATTTTATTAGTAATTATTTTGTGATCTCTGTTCCTATTTAGATTTAATTAACGTTAAGAAAAAAAACAAAAAATTCAATACTTACCTTAAAACCTTGCTTCTTCTTGCTTATGTGACTGCAAAATTTCACCTTAGGGTTAAACTCCCTTTTCCACTTCACAATTAGGGTTTTTCATTTTAAGCATTTTAGTTTTAATGAGTTTGTGTACTTACTATATATAGGGCACTTGACATGTAAAGTGGGGGGATAACTTATTGAATTAGGTCCAAACCTTTCGGCTCTGTCCGAATTTTTTGAATGACGTATGTTTCATAGTGTGCTAATGTAATATAACACAATAGTGCATCCTATGTAATACAACACATCAGTGTATTATAACCCTATCGATTTTGTCAAGTCTGTTTATCAGTACTCCCTGTGTAATATAATGCACTGGTGTGCCTATTCCAAATAATACCGTTAATTCATTACTTTGCTTTTATCGTTACAAATCGCACCATCATAATTTAAAAATATTTTAAAAAATTACTTTTCACTAACGGAGTTGAACAATTAAGTCCATTGATACATTGATTCAAATAAGTAAATTGTTTACCAGATCTCTTTTTGGTTGAAAATGATTTGATTTATGTATAAAATATATTTAATAGTTTATGTATTGAATGGTATAGGTTGTATATTGATAAAAAAATGTTTGAGAAGGGTCCAGGTAACAAAAATACCAATCAACACAATGATAACACATCGAAAAAAGTAGAGAAGACAAGTTCTTTGTAAATTCTTTACAAAATTTATATGTTTGAACTATATGTAAGTTTAACTAAGATGTATTGGTTAATGTGTGTAATGAAAATCCACAAAATGAAGAAGGTCAATAAGATTATTTCTAATCTAAGTGCAAAAGAGTGTAAAATCCTGATAGAAAAATTGCATAAAGATGAATCAGGTGAATGAAAAAATATTATTAAATATGAGTTTTTCTTCCTATAATTAAAAATATTAGATAACATGTTTCAAACAATCTATTAATTCATATATGTTTAATTTTCTACAGGGAGAAACAACAAAGGAAACAATCAATTTCATTCTAAGAAAAGATAATTTATAGAACATGTAAATGACGATGAATTGACCCTTAGCTCATCTAGAGTGGTGTTGGGAGTTAATGAAAGGGGTATTTTTTTTTTACAAAAATATAAGGGATATAGTGGAACGAACATATAGACGTACTTTCCACTTACAATACAAAAATCAATCTAATGATTACAAGAACAAAATTATATCTAAACTATAGGAAGCACTTCAAGAGTAATGGTCAATGAGACATGTCAAACTTGCAATAGTAAAAACATACAACAACAAAAAATAATCATTCAAAATGTAATATTCCTAATTAAAATGATTTTCTAGAATTATATGTACATATTACTACAAACCATTCATTTAATAATATCAATTTTGTTATATTTAGGTTTTCAAATATCAATGTAAAAATAGTTTATTACTTTTTTTAGGAATATAATTATGAAAATATCAAAGGACAAACGATCTGCCATGCAAAACACACCAGTAGGAATGTCCAAAAAAGTGTCCAAGGATATGGTCAAAGAAATGGACATAA
This sequence comes from Pinus tabuliformis, assembly GCA_031772625.1. Lineage (NCBI taxonomy): Eukaryota > Viridiplantae > Streptophyta > Pinopsida > Pinales > Pinaceae > Pinus > Pinus tabuliformis. The sequence continues at coordinate 206,682,026 of CM062819.1, forward strand.
TTGCATCACAAGAGGAGCCGTCTCAAAAACAACGTGCTTCAAATGTGTGTAATCATGATTGAATTTGTACATATAAAAATAACTTGGCATTAAATATTAATTTTCAAGTATTTTCTTGCAGAAAAGAAAACAAAATGGAACTCATCTAGCACATAAAATAGGATGAAAAGGAAAAAAGGGTTGATATCCAAGTTTGTGGGTAATTGTAAATATTTCCTTATAACAACTCAAGGATTCATTTTTTTATATTTTTTGTTTTTTTACAACAACCATGCTTGAATGTCTTCAAATAGGTGCTAACATACAAAGAAGGGTCATTGGAAGAATTGTTTGACATTGGGTTAAATATGGGTTGTGAGTATATGTTGGCATATCAAAAATTAATTGTGGAATTTGTAAGTATTTATGTTGTTTTACTTCTCTGAGTTTATAATTAATAGAACAAAAAAATCCTTTATATTAAATCTATGATTTATAATGGTGTTTAAAACATGTAGGAAACAAAGTATGAAACTATGCTAGCGGAAGACTTATTGCAACAAGGCATGAGACTTGGTTTTGAAACCATGTGTACAATTTATGAGTCACTTATTTCTGTGATACATTGCTATTTAATTTACATTGATGTATATTATTTATTTCAATTTTCATTATTATAACCAATGTAGATATACTCATTACACTTTATTTTTATGTTTTCAGATGGAACACGATTAAGAAGAAGAAAATAATTGATTAAATCAATAAAACATTCATCCAACTAACCCAAGTCATGGAAGCAGATTGAACACTGACAACAATTCCAATGAATAATGATGATCTATTTGGATATCACTGCAACATTCTGTAATTTTTGAAATAGTTGTCTATGAAAAGCAAGGATTGTTTTTAATGTAATCGACATAGTGTCACAATTGAAAGACAATGGTTACCAATAACAATCCCATTTTTTATGGCAATGAGCCTCTTATTGATATATAATAAAATACATTTTGATTTATTCTATTGTGTTATCCAATGTCACTGTGAAACGTTACACCACTCATTATATATATGGATGATTAAATATTATAATGAAGAGATGTGAAATTTGATAATACAAAAATTAATCCAAACATCATATCCAAATTCACTAATCAAATTTTTAATTTATATGAATACTGTTATAAGATATATGTCAATTTTTCAATTTGCACCCGCCCCAGCTCGGTCCCTTCGGCCTTTCCAGATCCCAGTGCATGAGCCCGATCAGTCAAGGATATGTGATCGAAGACTACGATCAGATCTGTGCGCTGCTCCACGTTCCAGATTTCAGGCCCCTGCGCATTCCAGACTGCGTGTGAGACTGATCAGTGAAGGATCTGCCGAAGCGAGGCCCACTGGTCATGGAGAATTGATCTTCACCTGTCAAGTCAGATCTAGCGCCCATGAAGGTGTTGGGCATCTCCCAGGCCCCTCCCTCTCCTCCTCCGTCGACGATTTCCTCAGCTGAGGCGTTCAGTCGGCTTCTGGATGGGCTACCTGAGAAGAAAAATGTAGAAGCGGCGAAATTCGTCAAGAAGCTTGACGATATCCCTGAGATCTCTCTACCTCTGGAAACCCTGATCCAGGTTGCTCTGTCCCTGTCCGAGCGGGCTCTCATAGGCCAGTTTACTAGTCTATGGCCATCTCCCAAGTCAACAGAGAGTTGGGTCAAAGAAGCTAGTCGTCGCTGATTAAAGAAAGTGTGACCTCATATTTTTTGGGACGAGGATTCTTCCTCTTTGAATTCACCTCCAAAGACGATAAAGAGCTGATCTTCCGAAATGGTCCTTACTTTATGGGCCCCTAGGGTCTGTATTTGAATAAATGGACTCCTGACTTCGATTCAGCAGTAGACGTACCCAAAGCTGTCCCGGTATGGGTTAGGCTTCCCAACCTCCCAGTTCATTGCTGGAACTGGGATTCTTTGATGCATATTGGAAATACCCTGGGGAAATTCATAGACCGAGAGAACAGTAAGGATCAATAAGACTATGCAAGGCTCTACGTTGAGGTGGATCTGGAGGAGGGGCTTTCGGAGGCCATCAAACTCAAAGTAGGAAGCTGGACGCATGTGCATAAGCTAGACTATGAACAGTTGCCCTTCAAATGCCGGAAATGCCAGGTTTATGGGCACTTCGCCAGAAACTGCCCAATGGTCAATGAAGCAGCTCAAGGGAAGGAGGCCAGCTGGAATCAAGTTAAAAGATCCAAAATGTCTTCCAAGACCTAGAAGCTGGGAGGAACTACTGACAAAGGCCCCCAGCAGGATCCAGCTCAGCAGATCCAGCAGTCCTAGCCCAAGTTCACCCCAGAGAACAGGTTTGATCCTCTTAGCTCCCAACCAGAGGACTCCCATGAAGTGGTAGTTCAAAATCCAGAGTCCCCAGAAAAAGGTTCCCAACCCCCCAACTTTAAAGACACGGGAGTCATAGAAAGCTCAAAAGGAACCCCCGATGTAGTCGAGGAGGAGGATCAAGAATCAGAAGAATCGGAGGAGGAAGGAGAAATAGGAGAATCCCAATCCTATGTAAGGAGATCTACAAGAGGGTGTAAAACGGATCGGGAGAAAAGAGAGCACGAAACGTACAAAGATAAAATATAGGGTAGTCAACCAACATTGGAGAAGCTATTAGCAAAAAAGCCGAAGATGGTAAGAAATCAACATCAAGGCTCCAAGGGAGCCCAGCCAAGCAAAGGTAAATAATGAAGGTAATCTCCTGGAACTGTAGGGGTATGGGCAGCAAAATCAAAGAAGAGGCTATACGAAATCTAATAAGAATAGAGGCCCCCGACATACTTCTTCTCCAGGAGACTAAGATGGAGGAGCCAAATTTTCTTCAGGTAAGCAAAAAACTTTGGAAAAAGAGTAATGCAACAGTTGTCTCAGCCCGAGGAGACTTTGGAGGGTTGGGTAATCTTTGGAACGAAAGCAGGTTTTCACTGGTGGCAGAGGCATCAAATACCCACTGGGCAATGTTAAAGATGAAGCATCTAATTACAAAAGAAATTTTTTGTCTTTTCAATGTTTATGTTCCAGTCAACGCTGGAGAAAAAAAGATCTGCTGGGACTCCTTAAGGCAACAGGCAGATATGGGCAATCTGGAAAATGTCATCATAGCAGGTGACTTGAACATCACTCTGCACTCTTTTGAAAAGTGAGGAGGCTGCATTGTGCGAGACCCGGCAAGGGAATGGGTAGTGGATCTCCTCCAAGACTGGATCTGCTAGATATCAAGCCTGCCTCAGGTAAGTTCACTTGGTCCAATAAAAGAATAGGTCCTGGCCATATTGCAGCAAGGATGGATAGATTCTTGGTGCATAGCTCCTTTCTTCTACTTGGCCTAGACGCTAGCATGCACATTCTCCCTTGTAGCACCTTTGATCATAAGCCAATCAAGCTAATCCTTAGAGCTCACGCTGACCTTGGCCCCATTCCCTTCAAGTTTAGCCCTTTGTGGATCAAGGAACCCATCTTCTTGTCGATTGTCAAAGAAAGCTGGTCCCAGCCTATCAGTGGATCTCCATTTTATATTTTGGAAGAAAAACTCAGGAGATTGAAATCAGCCCTAAAGTGTTGAGCCAAATCTCTTGTCAATCCAACAGTTGAAAGGAAAAATATCCAAAGCCAGCTTGAAGCCCATCAATTGATCACAGAAGAGGCATATATATCTAGAGAAATCTTAGACAAAGAGGTACATCTCCAATAGCATTACCATAAATCTTGCCTGGCCGAAGAGGAAACATGGAGGATCAAATTGCGCTATCTTTGGCTAAAGGCAGGCGACAAAAATACCTCATTCTTTCACAAACAAGCTGAAGCCAGGAAAGGTTTCAATTCTATAACTGAAATTAAGGAAGCTGCCACCATACACAAAGACTTTGCAAGCATTAAACATGCAACCCATCAACATTTCAAATGATTGTATAGTGAAGAGAGGAATATGAATCAGAACTTTTGTTTGCTAGACGGGGTACCCACTTCAATAACTGTTGAGATGAACCGCCATCTAGAAAACAAAGTCACAATGGAAGAAGTCAAAAGGGCCTTCTATGCCATGAACCCAGATAGATCCCTAGGCCCTGATGGTTTTTCCGCCTCTTTTCTCCAAACCTGTTGGCACATAGTGGGGAAAGATTTATATAAAATGGTTCAAAAATCGCAAGCTTTCTAGAAACCAGGAGGAAGTACTGACTCCTCTTTTCTTGCTCTCATTCCCAAGGAAAAGGGAGCCAACTCCTTCAATAGGTTTCGCCCCATATCCCTGTGTAACATTGGCTACAAGCTGATCATAAACGTTATTGCTAACAGGTTGAAGCATATACTTCCTAAAATCATTCTAGAGAACCAAGGAGGCTTCATCCACGGAAGGCATTTGGTGGACAACTTCACACTAGTCCAAGAGGAAATTCTATCAAGGCAGTAGCGCAAACAACAAGGTATGGCTATCAAACTAGATCTAGCAAATTCCTTTGACCGAGTTAATCATAGTTTTCTTTTGAATGTGTTGAAAAAATTTGGTTTTGGGTTGAGATTTATCAATTGGATCCGGGCTTGCATCTCGGAACCATGGATCGCTCCTTTAGTCAATGGTAGATCTGCAGGTTTCTTCAAAGCTACAAGAGGATTAAGACAGGGTTGTCCCATGTCTCCTCTACTGTTTGTTATTCAAGCTTCAGTTCTCAGTTTCCATCTAAACAAAAAAATGCAAGAGCAGGAGATTTCAGGGATATCCATAGCGAGGGGGGTCCAAAACATAAATCACACCTTATTTACAGATGACACTCTGCTTCTTGGGATAGCTTTGATCCACTCAGCCAGAAGATTTAGAGAGATGCTCGATGAGTATTGTATGGAGTCTGGTAGCAGCCTCAACAAGGGTAAGTGCCATACTTACTGCTGGAACACCCCGCCCTCTTTGCTCATTATCATCACCAGATGTCTAGGATTTACAGCTTCCTCAGAATGGACATCGTTCAAGTATCTGGGTCTACCTATTTTCCTCAAGCACGCCTATAGCAGGGACTGGATGCCTCAGGTAGAAAAATTTAAAAGCAAACTCCAGGCATGGGGAGAAAATTGGCTAAATATGTCAGGCAAGACAATTCTCATTAAAGCTGTCCTTAGCAGGCTCCCGTTATATCAGTTCTCTGTGCTTCTAGCGCCCATTGGTATACTCCAAAAAATGCATGAATACATCAGAAACTTCTTTTGGAAAGGGGGTAAACACAAGGAGAGAAGATTCTCGCTTGTTAAATGGGAGACTTTTCTCAAACCTAATATGGAGGGTGGGCTCAATTTCAAGAATCTCCCTCAGCAGAACATAGCAATGGGAGCCAAGCTCCTCTGGAGATTAATTGCGCCTAAACCAGGCTAGGCACAGACATCACTCTGGAGAAAATACCTCAAAGGCACGAGATTGAGATGTTTAGATGGACCTTTACCTCAAGGAGCCTCGCCGATCGTCAACCTCTGCTCCAAAGCTGCCCCGTTGATTTAATCCAAAGCCTACTGGATTGCCGGAAATGGGAAAAAAATAAGCATATGCAATGATCGTATCATGGATCGTGAGCCTATAGGAGATTGCCCAAAGGTGAAATCGCTGAAAGAATGGTTGACGGCAGTCGGGAAAACTAAGCTGTGGGACATATCTGCATGGAATGGAACGCAATGGGCGGGTTGGAGTCTGTCAGATCCACCTTCAGACCTCCACCAAGAGATCATCCACCTCTGCGAATTACTGAACGGAATTTCACCCACGCGCATCAACAGGAAAGATAGGCGAGGCTAGGGTGATTAGTTGGCTGGATATACAGTTGCCCAGGGATATGCGTGCCTTGCTGTAATCCCAAATGTGCCTCCAGACCCAGCCCCATGGAAAACAGTCTGGGACATCTCCACACTGCCAAAAATTGATTTTTTCTGTTGGCTTTTATGCCACAGGAAAATATTAACCGAAGATAAACTCTAGAGGTGCAGCTTCTACGGACCGTCCAGGTGCTCGTTGTGCCAAGACTCTGAGGAATGTGCCACGCATCTGATTCTCAATTGCAAGTTCTCCATTCAGGTCTTGAGAGAATTGATGGACTATTGGAACCCCAGATTCGAGCTTCCTACCGCCATAATAGATCTGTTCGCCACTTGGAAAACCTGTTATCCCGGGCCCTCTCCCAAAAATAAAGTTATCAAAGCGGCCTGGGAATCACTGCTTAAGATTTTCTGTTGGCAGCTATGGCTAGAGCGCAACAGCAGAATCTTCAGGAACATCCAAAACAATGCCAAGACGGTGGCGGCCAAGGTAAAGATTCTATTAAAAGAATGTTTGGGAGAACATAAAGATGACTCTAACCTCACCCAGCGAGACAGAGATTGGGGGTCCTCCTTGAGCCTGCATTTTCATCAAAATATCAGAAGCATGACTCCTCCTGAGGAATGGAAAATAAGGGGAAAAGGTATCGAGGATTTTCAAAACTGGATCCTCAAGAAAAAGGTGCACTCCCTCTTCTTCGACGGGGCAGCAAAAGGTAATCCGGGCAATGCTGGAGCAGGGGGAGTAATTAAAAACATTGACGGTGCAGAGATCCTCCACTTTGCCTGGGGTCTAGGAATCAATTCCAGCATCCAAGCTGAGGCATATGCCCTCTACCAAGGACTCAAGCAGCTCTTGAAGCTGGAAATCAAGGATGCTAATATCCTTGGGGATTCCGAAGTGATCATCAAACTCATGGTGACTAACTCTACTCCGTGGGATTTAAAATTAGCAAGGCTGATCCAAAGAATCAGAAGTATGGCAAAGTTGTTCCAAAATCTGAAATACTATCACGCGCTGAGAGCCAACAACAAGGAGGCAGATCTTGAAGCCAATAAAGCTACATAGCTATCGGCGGGGGCAATGAAAAGAGACGGGGAAGAAGCATGGGTCCCAATTCCTTAAATCATTTCAGCGGATATGTTTTTTTGCTTAATTCTAAAGCTGTTTGTTTGTATATTTAAACTGGGGAAAATTGTAGAAATAAGCGCAATTGCTGATCCCAAAAGGAGATGGAAGTGGAAAGCAAATATAATAGCGTCTCAGAAGGACGAATCCAATTGGATCGTGCCCACTCCTACTGTAATCAGAAGATTGGTATTTAGACCAACCCATTAATACAATCCATAACTGTTCTTGTTAAAAAAAAAGATATATGTCAAATTTTCGATGAATAACAGATTTAAATACATACAATAATTGCATTGTCACAGATCAATGTTTTCAAAAAGGAGAAAATATCATACAAAAAACCGGTGCATCCATAACATAAACATGCACCGGTGCATTATGTTATATAAAAGCACTATGAAAACATGTTTTTTGCATGATCAATGCCTTTTTGGAAAACAATAACACCAGGGCATTTAGTTCTTCAAGCAATGATATCATTTGCAATTAATGCCTTAGTGCATTGTAATTCCTAAATCACCAATGCCTTCATAGAACTAATGCCCCAGTGCTACAATATATTATTTCTAGCCCTGGTGCATTATTAAAATTAACAACACTACCTCTTTTATACCCTTAGCGCACTAGTGTGTTTATACAAATTATATGCATCAACACTACAAGTTTAAATAAAAGCACTGGGTCTATAATATTTTTTTCCTGCCTCGGCGTTGTTCCTTAAAAGAATGTCCCGGGGTGATTTTTGATATATACACACCAGGGTAGTGTACATTTCAGGCACTAGTGTTCTTTATATTCAACGCCTCGGTGCTCTTATTTATGTATGTATCCTTGGTGCTTATATATATGTAGCATAATGGTGCCACTTGTTTCATGAAATGAAATGCTAAGAAAACATCCACTAAAACCTCCTTTTGCACATATTTTTCAAGTTGTGATGAAGTTCCATTATAATCTCCACTAAAACATCTGCTATTGCAAATGAATGTTTTAGCATATATTTTTTTTTTTACAAATTTTTCCAATTTTATAACACTAAAAGACTTTGTTATAACCTTCACTAGAAGGTATTTTCCTTGTAGTTTGTGCACAATTTCCCTCTATATTTATTTCTCTTTTAAGTTGTACTAAAGTTATTCTTCACTTCTTTGTATTTTCCTCTATTTCCTCAGCATCATTATTTTCCAACGCAAAAAAATTATTTCTTAACATTTATACCCTTTTTACCATTTTTTGTTCCAACCAATGCATAGTCCTTTTTCTCTTCTTTCTTCCAGTTCCTTCTTTGATATCCTATTAGGTTAAGCTAATGTTGTCTTATGAAATCCAAGATGATCTTTTTTTCCAATGTATGCTCTCAAGGTAGACTTGTGTGTATCCTTATTCTTGGCTTGAATGTGACAAGAAAATTGCATAGCTTCCATAACATTTTCTAGATGTTTTAGAAAAATATCATGTCTAAAGTCTTCTTTTAATCCACAAATGTAGGATTCCAATAAATTTTCATCACTTATGTTATCCACCCTTGTGGCTAAAACCTTAATTTCTAAATTATAATCTTCAATATCACCAAATTGTTTGATTCCTATTAATTGATTCAAATAGTCTTCTTCCCAAGATTTGCCATAGTCTGCTTCTAAGTCTCTTGTAAATAAACCCCAAGTATTATGATAAAAATTGGGCTTTATTTTAACTACCCATTGATACCATTGATAGGGTTTTATCTCAAGTTCAAAATTTCTATTTTAATCCTTTCCTTATCACCCATAATATTATGCAATTCAAAATATGTTCTATTTGGTGCTCATAGGTAAAGATTTCTATTCATAAAAATTCATTATCCCAACTTTGTGAAGGTTCACGCCTTTAGGAAACTATCCATGAGTGGCTCCACAACTAGATTAAAATCCACTTGAAAAATTATTATTATTAGCAAGTTTTTCAACATGAATACTACCTTTATTTTCGTGAGTTCATTTATGTTGGGTTGTGTTATATTCTTTCCATGACTAGCCCATGTAGTTAATTGGGGGGTTAGGAGGGGGGCGGAGCCTCCCCTTCGTTGCGCTGAATGCATAGTAGGGGGAGTCACAGGGGGTTTGAGGGGTGCAGGTAACCCCACTCTATGGGATCCAGGGTAGCGCCCCAGAAAATTTTGGTTTTGGACCCTATGTTAGGTTGGGCGGACCTACCTATGGTTTTGTATATGATTTTCGCACATGGTTTTGGACACGATGGTTTTCGGTCCATGGTATTGGATGTTTCGGCATGTATAAATATGTATTATAACATTGAAAGGAACATAATGAAAAATCAAGCTGGTAGTCTCGGTTTTGGGTTCCAGGGGAAAACCTCTGTGTATATGTGTTTTATGTGTTATGCTCTCGCATTACTTATTTTATGCATTTTAGAATTCGTATGCAGCTAATTTCTGTATGGGGTTAAACCCTACATTTGGTAACGGAGCTGTTTTGGCTTCAAGGGTACGCCTTTGTTGCTGAGGGGTTTCGCTCGGGCCTATGGTAGACCCTGTTTAGTGGAAGATCAGGGAGATCGCTTCTGGTGGTGAAAGAAGATGGCGACCAGTGGAAAGATAGAGATCGAGAAATTTAATGGTCAGAGTTTTCAGTTGTGGAAACTTGTAATATTCCTAATTAGCCATGGCTAATTGGAATATTCGATTTTGCCCAATTTTTGCCTTCTATAGTTATTTATAAATAAAAAAGTGAGGACGGGGGACATAACTCACTTTAAGAATAAAAAGTCACTTCCTAGTAGCACAACGTTGTGACTTAAGGAGGAGCCAAGGGGGCCAAAAGGTGACACAGAAATGGGCCCACGCAGACACATGGAGGGACTGCGCAGGAGGGAAGAACACATGGCAAGAGGGGAATCACATAGGAGGAGGTGAGCCTAGGGATTGTGAGAGGCAGAGGCTATAAAATAGAGAGGAGCCCCCTCATTTTGGATCATTCTGGTTATGAGCATTTGTGATAGTCATTTCGACTTAGAGCATGTTGGTTGTTTAGCTAGTCTACAACACTGTTTAGTGCATTGAGTGTCTCTGTTCGAAGATCTCACCCTTAGCCTTGGGGGACTTCGAGTGCCTGCTCAGGCAACGTATCTCCATTGGCATTCTAGCAGTAGATTCATCAGCATTTCAGTAGCAGTTTCATCAACATTTCAGTAGCAGTTACATTAGCATCTTTGAGGAACTGTGCAGAACCCCAAGGGGGTGATTTTCAGGGGTCGTCCATTTCAGAAAAACTTTCTGGGTTTTTTGGGTTTTTTGAGTAGAGTCCGATTCCAGAGTTTTAGCCTTTTCTAAGGAGGGGAGCAGCCCCAAATCCTCATTCGATTTCCAGCAGCAACAATAGCACTACAGTTTCCCAGCAGCGGGGACGCAGATCAGTGTGAGGCCATTCCAGGAAAGCTTTCTGGGTTTTTATGGGTTTCTTGAGTAGAGCCAAAATCCAAAGTTTTAGCTTTTTCCGAGGAGGGGAGCAGCCCCAAATCATCATTTTTTTTCTAGCAGCGGCAGTAGCACAACATCAACATCCATGCAAAGAAGCCATTCTTGTCATTCTGAGAGCATTTCTTCACTTGCCTTGTGCAAGTCGAGGTGCCATCTGTCTAATCACCTCTTGTACTCATTTATTGCTCAGTATAATAAAATGGCTTGGCATTTCTTGTTGCATTTCTTGTGTATCTGCTTATATCTCCGGTTTACATTATTATATGTTGTTCTACTGTTATTTTATCACTTCTGGTTTATTACATCATTTGCACATATTTGGTTGGAGTTTTTGCTGGCGTTTGAGGAATATTCTGGGTTACGAATATTACAGTGGTATCAGAGCATAGATCTGGCTTAGCCTGTGGAGCTAGAAATCTATGACACCGGGGGAAAAACCCTATATCTGTTACAGAGGTCAGAGATACAGAGACATTGGGCATAGGTTGGAGAACACTTACAGAGAGGGAGATTGTGTTCTGATGGTGGACGCAGAATAGGAGGAACCTGTGGTGGATGCGGAGTAGGAGGATCCGATGGCACATGAGACGGGAAGAGATTTGAAAATATGCTCCTCAAATCTGTGTAGGATCTATCGAGGCAGATTGAGGTGATGGGGCAGAGATTCACGGCAGTAGATGCCAGCCAGCATGAGAGCCCACGAGTTTTTCAGGTTAGTGATGGATTGGGTGCATCCCACCATTTGCCAGAGCAGCATGATACTACGCAGCAGGTGGCCTCACATGCCCCTACACGCTCTACCATGCCCACTTTCTTAGGAGCTGACACAAGGGCCGTAGCCCAGTAAGTGGCAGAACCTGGACATATGGGCGATTATTTTGCAGAGTACCAGGCCTATGGGCAGGAGTTCAGGGAAGCCCTCTCATTCAGATATTTTGTTCAGCTCTAGCGGGATAGTAGACCCTGCGACCATCAGAGAGGGTACCGACATTACCATGATGGTGACACCCACCATGCAATGAGTAGATTCCACTTGCCTACGTTTGATGGTTCATCAAATAGTTCGGTAAAGTCTTGGGTGGAGAAGCTGGACATTTATTTCCAGCTTAACCAGATGACGGAGGCAGAGGCCATCAAGGTGGAAACATTGCATTTGGATGACGAGGCCCAGGATTGGTGGTTTCATTGGATGGTTACATTGGGGCAATCCACAGTGATGTCATATGCTGACTTTACGAGGAGACTGATGGAGCGATTTGATCAAAGGGATCCAGAGCAGTATTTCATTGAGCTAATGAGGCTCAAACAGACAGGGAGCCCAGAGACCTACGTTGCAGATTTCTTGAGGGTCTCCATGATGGTGCCAGACCTCTCCACAGCACGAAGGGTCTATATGTATGTCGAGGGGTTAGCAGAGCCACTTTAGGGTCTATTCCGATCCACTAGACTAGCTACACTCCAGGACGCTATCAGCAGGACTCGGGACTTACAGGATGTCTTACCCAGGAGTCGGACACCTTACCCCCAGAGACAAACTTTTCAGTCTAAGGGGAAGGATGTGAGGATTCCTCCTCCAAAGCAGAATCCAGGACGAGTACAACTTGACGACAATGCCAGGAGGGAGCTGAAGAAGAAGTGGTTGTGCTTCACCTGTCAGGGGCCATGGGCACCAAGACATAGATGTGCTGCTGGCAAAGCACATTTTATTGAGGTCTTCTCTGAGAGCAGTGGAGAAGAGGATGACGAGGAGGATGTGGAGGTAGGAGATAGCCATGCCATATAGGGACCTTTTCCACCTCCACCACCAGCAGCAGGTGGTGCATATTTTGCACCCACTAGAGGGGCCCTTGCAGCATTGCGAGGAGTTCCCAAGCATTTGATGCTATGTGTACGAGGGACAGTACCTGGCCAACGCATATCAGTTTTGGTTGAAAGTGGGGCAACCCACAACTTCATCGATGCATAGATGGTTGAGCGGACAGGTATTCAGACAGAGAGCTTCGATGGGTTTTCAGTATTGGTCCCAGGAGATCAGACCATGACGTGTGCTCGTTATGTTCCAGAGCTTTTAGTGACGATGGGCACCTACACATTGATTGACCACTTTTTCATGGTCGATATTCTGGACACCAACATGATACTGGGTGTTCAGTGGCTCACCACTCTAGGGAAGGTCACGACAGATTGGAAGACCCTAGAGATGGAGTGGGATGATGAGAAGATAAGGAGGCATGAGAAGATACGGGGACAACACACATATCTGCCTCAGACTATCTTGGCTCATCGGATGGAGGCAGCCTTCTGAAAGGGAGACATAGAGCGGGCTATCTAAGAGTTGCTTGCATTGCCAAATTTCACGCAGCCATTAATTTTGGAGTGTGATGTGTCGGGAGAGGGGATCGGTGCAGTATTGATGTAGGAAGGTCACCCTATAGCATTTGAGAGTCGTAAGCTCCTTCCGTACGAGAGGTTGTATTTCATATACGACAAGGAGATGCTAGTCATCATGCATGCATTGGCTAAGTATCATAAGTATTTGGTAGGCAACAGGTTCAGGGTGAGGACTGATCACAACAGCGTCAAGTTCTTTCTGGAGCAGAAGCAGCTAAAGGAGAGGCAGCAGAAGTGGATCAGTAAGATCCAAGCATATGACTTTGACATTGAGTATGTCAAAGGTAAGAATAACGTGGTAGCAGATTCCCTTTCACGTAAACCAGCCACGTTGTCTCTTATGAGCTTAGATACGTAATTGGAGGGCTCGACTCTTAGTAGAGTACTCCAAGGACAGATTTGCATGTGAGGTTCTGGATGGGCAGGTGGTAGATGACAGGTACAGTGTGGTCGATGAGATCATCTACTACAGGGACCGGATCTTCTTGACTAAGGGGTCTCAGCTCAAGAAGAAGATACTCCAGGCATCACATGATTCCTCATTGGTAGGACATCAAGGTTTTACCAAAACCTACAGGGCCATTAGGGAGAGGTTCTCATGGAAGGGCCTCAAGGAGGATGTACTCCAACACATCGGGGAGTGCGATGTTTGCCAGAGGAACAAGGGAGAGATGAGCCATCCTGTAGGATTATTGCAGCCTCTTCCCATTCCGGAGGGGAAATGGGAAAGTATTTCGATGGATTTCATCACAAGGTTGCCCATGGTATAGGGAAAGGATTGTATCTATGTCATTGTTGATCAACTGATGAAGTACATACATTTCTTTGCCATATCCGCACACTATACAACAACACAGGTGGCCGAGCTGTTCTTCAGGGAGATCTTCAGGCTACATGGTCTTCCTAAGACCATTGTCAATGATAGGGACAACCGTTTCATGGGTGGGTTTTGGCAGGAGCTTTTCCGATTGGTGGGGACGGAGTTAACACCGAGTACCAGCTATCAGCCATAGATAGACGGAGGTAGTTAACAAGTGGCTAGAGGGCTACTTGTGTAACTATGTCAGTGGACAACAACGAGCATGGCTGAAGTGGCTGCATCTGGGGGAGTACTGCTACAATACTTCGCATCACATGTCCATTGGTATGTCACCATTCTATGCCTTATATGGGTATCATCCTTTATCTTTTGTCGACGTGATGTTTGGTGATATCAGGGCCCCTTGTGCCAAAATTTGGATCCAAGAGAGTCAAGATATCCTCCGAGCTCTCAAGGATAACATGGCTACAGTGCAGAACCAGCAGAAGCTGTACACCAACAAGGGTTGGGTGGAGAGGCAGTTCAAGGTAGGGGACATGGTCTACCTACAATTACACCCATATCGACAGTCATCGCTGAAGTAGAAGGGGGCTGAGAAGCTCAAGCCCCGCTTTTATGGGCCATACAGGGTGATACGCAGGATTGGACAGGTTGCACATGAGTTGGAGCTGCCCCAAGGCAACAAGATTCATAACATTTTTCATGTATCATGCTTGAAGAAGGCATTGGGGCAGCAGGTGACAGTGACAAATGATCTACCACCCATGGATGACGAGGGGCATTTGGTATTGCAGCTGGAGGCTATCATTGATACCAGAGAGAGGCAGCTGCGGAGCAGGACGATTCGGGAATTCTTGGTGAGGTGGAAGAATTTGCTGGATGAGGATGCCACTTGGGAGAGTGAGAAGATCTTGTAGCATCCATCACTTCAGTTGCTTGAGGACAAGCAACATTTTTTCGGGGGAGACTGTAATATTCTTAATTAGCCATGGCTAATTGGAATATTCGATTTTGCCCAATTTTTTCCTTCTATAGTTATTTATAAATAAAAATAAGTGAGGATGGGGGACATAACTCACTTTAAGAATGAAAAGTCACTTCCTAGTAGCACAATGTTGTGACTTAAGGAGGAGCCAAGGGGGCCAAAAGGGGACGCAGAAATGGGGCCCATGTAGACACATGGAGGGACTGCGCAGGAGGGAAGAACACATGGCAAGAGGGGAATCACGTAGGAGGAGGTGAGCTTAGGGATTGTGAGAGGCAGAGGCTATAAAATAGAGAGGATCCCCCTCATTTTTGATCATTCTAGTTATGAGCGTTTTTGATAGTCATTTCGACTTAGAGCACGCTGGCTGTTTAGCTAGTCTGCAGCACTATTTAGTGCATTGAGTGTCTCGGTTCAGAGATCTCACCCTTAGCCTTGGGGGACTTCAAGTGCCTGCTTAGGCAAGGTATTTCCATTGGCACTTCAGTAGTAGATTCATTAGCATTTCAACAATAGTTTCATCAACATTTCAGTAGCAGTTTCATCAGCATCTTTGAGGAATTGCGCAGAACCCCAAGGGGGTGATTTTCGGGGGTCGACCATTTCAGAAAAGCTTTCTGGGTTTTTCTCAGTTTTTTGAGTAGAGTCGGGTTCCAGAGTTTCATCCTTTTCTGAGGAGGGGAGCAACCCCAAATCCTCATTTGATTTCCAGCAGCAATAACAGCACGACAGTTTCCTAGCAGTTGGGACGCAGGTCAGTGTGAGGCCATTCCAGGAAAGCTTTATGGGTTTTTTTGGGTTTCTTGAGTAGAGCCCAAATCCAGAGTTTAGCTTTTTCTGAGGAGGGGAGCAGCCCCAAATCATCATTTGCTTTCTAGCAGCAGCAGCAGCACAACAACAACATCCACACAGAGAAGTCATTCTTGTCACTCTGAAAGTATTTCTTCACTTTCCTTGTGCAAGTCGAGGTGCCATCTGTCTAATCACCTCTTGTAATCATTTATTTCTTAGTATATTAAAATGGATTAGCATTTCTCCCTGCATTTCTTGTGTATCTGCTTATATCTTCGGTTTACATTATTATATGCTATTTTACTGTTATTTTATCACTTCTGGGTTATTACATCACTTGCACATATTTGGTTGGAGTTTTTGCTGGGGTTTGAGGAATATTCTGGGTTAGGAATATTACAAAACTCAATATGAAGGATCTGCTAGTGGATAAAGATCAGTGGATCACGGTAGATCTAGGTACTAAACTAATGCAAGTGTCCGATGAAGAATGGAAGAAGTTGGATCAGAAGGCAAAGAGCACAATATGATTGTGTGTCTCAGATTCAGTATTGTTGAATGTATCAGGGGAAGCTATAGTGAAGGCTTTGTGGGACAAGTTAGGGACTTTGTACCAATCTAAGTCTCTGGTGAATAAACTGTTCCTGCGGAAAAAGCTGTATAGCTTGAGGATGAAAGATGGAGACTCGGTGACAGAGCATCTGAACGCATTTAATACTATGGTAAGTCAGTTAGCATCTGTTGATATTAAAATTTCAGATGAAGATAAGTGCATCAGTTTGTTGTGTTCTCTACCAGATTCATGGGATAGTCTGGTTATTGCAATAGGTAGCAATGCAACTGCCTTGCAATTTGATGGAGAGCTAGAATGGTGATGCCTTGTCTGTACAAGGATGGTCCCAGAATAGAAACAAAAATAAGTCATCGAGTCGGAGATCTAAATCTAGAGGGACATCTATATCTCCAGGAAAACCTGTAAAGGTGGTGTGCTGGAAATGCGGAAAGGAAGGGCACTACAAAAGGGACTGTAAATCTAAAGCTCCTGATAAAGGAAAGGGATCTAATGATGCTCCTTCTGCAGAGGTGAAAACCACCCCAGATGAAGGTGGGGATGTGTACTTGGCTTCTTCAAGTACACATGTAGATCATGAGGCATGGTTGATGACTCAGGTGCATCGTTTCACTTCACTCCCCATAGAGAGTGGTTTTGTGTGTATGAGAAATACGATGGTGGTGATGTCATATTAGGGGATGATGGGAAGGCTAGAATCGTTGGTCGCGGAAAACTAAAGTTGAAGTTTCAAGGTGGAAGGGTTAAAAAACTTCTGGGTGTTCTGCATATTCCTGCATTGGCCAGAAATCTGATTTCTATAATCAAGTTGGATGATGCAGGTGTAAAAACAGTGTTCGAGAAGGATACCTGCAAGATGGTTCAGGGAGCACTGGTATTGATGCGGGGAGTTTAGATTAGAACTCTGTACAAGCTGTAAGGTAACACGGTTGTTAATGGGTGCAATAGTTCTTTGGTTCCTGAAAGTGGAGCAGAAAATCTAGTGGTCTCTAGAGAGAAGACCATGCTGTGGCATCAAAGGCTTGGACATATTGGAGAGAAGGGCCTTCAAATACTTCATGGTAAAGGTATGGTAGAAGGTATGAGCAATAGCTCTCTAGATTTTGATTTTTGTGAAAATTGTGTATATGGGAAGCAGAATCGGGTGAGTTTCCACTCTGGTGGTGAGGGAAAAACATATATTAAAGCTTATGCATAGTGATGTGTTTGGACCTGTGAAGGTTCCATCACTGTGTAAGTCTATGTACTATGTATCATTTATAGATGACTTCTCAGGGAATACATGGATATATTTCCTTAAGAATAAATATGAAGTCCTTGACAGGTTTAAAGAATTCAATTCTTTGGTGGAAAACCAGACAGAGAAGAAGATAAAGGTGCTGAGGATAGATAACGGTGGAGAGTTTTGCAGTAATGAATTTGAATAATTCTGTAAGAAGTGTGGTATAGCATGACAGAAGACTACTCCATATACACCTCAAAAAAATGGAGTTGTAGAAAGAATGAACAAGACGTTGATGGAAAGGGCAAGAAGCATGCTCAGTGGTGCCGGGTTAGGATAGGAATTCTAGGTATAGGTAGTGGAGACAGCATGTTAACTGGTCAACAGATCACCTTCATCAGCGTTGGAGTATAAAAATCCACAAGAGGTATGGACCGGTAAGATACCCTCTCTTTCACATCTGAGGGTATTTAGATGTGATGCATATGTACATGTTCCAAAGGAGAAACGAACCAAGTTGGATAGTAAATCTGAAAAGTGCATCTTTATTGGGTATAAGGATGGTTTAAAGGGTTATAAGCTTTGGAACCCAATAACAAGGAAGGTTGTGTAAAGTCGAGATGTGGTGTTCAAAGAGGTGAAAGATGTTATTAAACATGAAGTCCAACCAAAGGAACCTAAGAATATAAAGTTTGAGCTAAAGGAGGAAGAATCAGACTCTATAACAGAGGAGGAATCAGAAGATGAATAGCCACAAACTCCGGGTGTGAGAAGATCAGTTCAAGAAAGAAGACAACCAGAAAGGTATAGTCTATTTGCTTTCTGTTCAAATTTTGCTTTATCTATTGCTGATGATGATCCTAGAACTATGAAGGAAGCAGTAGATTCAAAGGATGGAAACTCTGGAAAGAGGCCATGGTTGATGAAATGGCATCTTTGCACAAAAATGAGGCTTGGGATCTGGTGGAGTTTCCAGCTGGAAGGAAACCCATTGGCAGCAAATGAGTGTTCAAGAAGAAGACAAATGTAGAAGGAAAAGTGGAGAAATACAAAGCTCGGTTGGTAGCAAAAGGTTATTCCCAGGTGTCGGGAATTGATTTTGGTGATATTTTTTCTCTTGTTGCCAAGCTAACTTCTATTAGATTACTTTTATCTGTTGCTATTGCTTTTGATTTTGAAGTAGAACAAATGGATGTGAAGACAACATTTCTTCACAAGCTCTGGACGAGGAGATCTACATGAAGCAAACTGAAGGCTTTACGGTGAAGGGTAAGAAAGAACTGGTATGAAAGTTAAAGAAGTCTCTGTATGGGTTAAAATAGTCACCAAGGATGTGGTATCAGAAATTTGATACATCTATACGGGGACTTGGCTTCACCAGAAGAAAAGTAGATTGTTGTGTGTATTTTAAATTAATTGGTGACCGTGTTATTTATCTGGTCTTGTATGTGGATGATATGTTGCTGGTTGGAAATGACAAAGAAATTATCCAAGATTTGAAGACACATTTGTCCTCCAAATTTGACATGAAAGAACTCGGTGTTGCAAACTATATTTTGGGCATTGAAATTAAAAGAGATCGAACAAAGCGGAAGCTCTGGTTAAACTAGAGGAAGTATGTCCAGACAATATTACAAAGGTTTAATATGTAGGATAGTAAACCAGTGAAGGTTCCTATTCCTGTAGGTGTAAAGTTATCTGTTGAACAATGTCCCAAGACACAAGAGGAGGAAGAGGACATGTCCCATGTTCCATATGCAAGTGCAGTCGGTAGCCTGATGTATGCAATGGTCTGTACTAGACCAGACATTGCACATGCAGTGGAAGTATTGAGCAAGTTTATGTCAAAACCAGGGAAGGAGCATTGGACAACTGCGAAGCAGGTTTTCAGGTATTTGTGTGGCACTAGTGATTATGGTTTGTGGTACCAAGGAAGACCAGTATTGGACAAAGTTTTGGATATTTGTGGCTTTGTTGATGTGAACTGGGCTGGAGATCTGGATCAGAGAATATCTACAAGTGGGTATGTGTTTAACCTATTTGGAGGTGCAGTCAATTGGATGAGTAAGAAACAATCTGTAGTGGCACTATCAACTACAGAGGCAGAATACATGGCAGCCACGCATGCAAGAAATGAAGCAGTTTGGTTGCAGTTATTGTGTTCAAGTATGTGGTTAGTACAGGGAGCTATAAGGATAGACTGTGACAGCCAAAGTGCAATTTTCTTGGCAAAGAACCCTTCTTACCATTCAAAGACAAAGCACATTGATGTTCAGTATTACTTTGTTAGGGATATGATAGAAGACAAAAAGGTGTTGCTGATAAAAGTGGACACTTTCAAGAATACTACAGATGCATTGACAAAATCTGTGAGCTCAGAGAAGTTCTCTTGGTGTAGAGAAACAATGGGCATTGCAGGGCTGGATAAATGACTAAGCTCTCTTGTGCCCCCCTGTGGAAAGAAAAAACAAGTGGGAGAATGTTGGGTTGTGTTATATTCTTTCCACGACTAGCCCACGTTGTTAACCAAGGGGTTAGGAGGTGCGCGTATCCCCCCCTTCGTTGTGCCGATTGTGTAGCAGGGGGAGTCACATGGGGTTTGAGGGGTGCAGGTAACCCCACTCTATGGTTTTGGACCCTATGTTAGGTTGGGCGGACCTACTCATGGTTTTGTGCATGATTTTCACACATGGTTTTGGATGCGATGGTTTTTGGTCCATGGTTTTGGACGCGATTGTTTTCGCTCCATGGTATTGGATGCTTCGGCATGTATAAATATGTATTATAACATTGAAAGGAACATAATGAAAAATCAAGCTGGTAGTCTCGGTCTTGGGATCCAGGGGAAATATATATGTATATGTGTTTTATGTGTTATGCTCTCGCATTATTTATTTTATGTGTTTTAGAATTCATATGCAGGTAATTTTTGTACGAGATTAAAACCTACAATTTAAACACATTATCAATTTTAAGTAACCTCCCATTTTTGGCTTCTATAATATTTTTCTCCATTTGTTTCATATTCTTATCCATTTCTTCTTTGTTTTCATCTATTTTTTGTTCAATTTCCCTTTTAATTAATTCTTGCAAATGTGATAACTGAATTTCCAACTTGATTGCCCAATAGTTGACATCTTCTATTTCTTCATAATGCATGGATGAGCCTTTAGGAGGTTTAATTGGCATACTATCTTTTGGATATTTCTTTGGAGGTGATGAGTCCCATCAATAGGTATATTTTTAAGATCATTATGCCATCCTCCAGCCTTAAAACTATCATTCTCTCACATTAATTCACATTTTTTGTTATATTATTCTTAGTGAGAGAAGTAAAAGGTGTTTGTCATTGTATGTGTCCTAATGTAGCTTAATTGCAGTAAAAAAAAAAAGAAACATTTTTGAGGCTATCACTATATAGGGGCTTGATGGAGATAACTAGGAGAGAATCTAGGGGGCTTTCCCACCTCCTTAACTCCCTAAACTCGTTTGGGGATCACAATATCCTCTCTCACCAGTGCAAATTCATTGGAAGGTGAGTGACTCCTAGTCCAAGTGAAGATCAAGAGGGACAAGATCCACCATTTTCAAGATCAAGGGGGGAACCACTCCTACTCTAATAAGAGAGTTGCTTCACTTGCCATTTTGTAAACAATGTAAACTTTGAAACGGGAACTGATACTGTTACCCGTTTTGTAGAGGTGGCAAAAAAATGACCCGATTTTCAAAAGTGTTGATGCAGAATACACATGTTTTTTTAAGAACATGCTTTTTGGAACTTTAATTTTTTTCATGTGCATTAAGTGGGTGAGGCTCGGTGAATGGTAGTGATTTTCATCCTGATTTTAAAAAGTGTGTATTCTGCATCACACCCTTTTTTTAAAAGACCTATTTTTTGACTTTAAATTTTCTAGTGTGTGAAATGTAAAAAATTATTTTCTAAATTTGATAGTTTTTGAAGTCGTCATTGTATTCATATTTTCTTGTTCTCTATCTTAATTTTTTTTTTTTTTAGTGGGGTTTTTATTGTTTTGCATTTTTAAATTAGAAAGTCGATAGTTTGAATTTTAGATAATCTACATATTTAGACATCCTTAATTAATTTTTCAATCCACATGAAATAATTGTTTCTAAAAAAACAACATTTTTTAACAATGGACATAAAAAACAACATTTTTTAACAATGGACATAAAAAATAACCATTTTTAACATAAATATAAGAAAAAAACTAAACGTTTTGATAATTTTTTGCTAGAATTAACATGTCAAAATCACAATTTTTATACAAAAATATTAACTAAAAATGGTCAAATAATAGTTTTTTTTATGAATTTCATGTCAAAAAGATAATAATAACTACTTTTTTTTTCAAAAATTAATGATTAACTTAAATCTAACCTCATTTAGTAACATAAACAATGTGATACACAAAACTTTAATATTCATCAACCATGTGTAAGACCAACATTATTGCTTTGCCAAAACTAACCATAAAAAATAATTTCTCTAATGAATTCGCATCGTGTGACTGCACATATATTGTCGTGGCTATTTAGCACAAAGTTTTGTACCCCACGATTATGATGTCACTCAATCCTAACGAGCCTTCCCTGGCTTATCAGATGATCTACTTGCTCGTACAATTAAAATCAATTTTTTTCATGAGCTACTAACTGGATTCCTTGGTCAATACATCACCGTGTATCAGCTCGGGGATGATAAATTATCAAGGTGCTTGTTGTTGGGCTGATAAACCACTATTAGAGTGCTTTCCACGACTAATAAACCACATGTAACTAAAATATTGTATGAAATGACCATGATTTCCAAGAGTGTTGGCATGTAACAATAAGTTTTTATAAAGACTTTGTAGACGTGCTCCCAATTGGTTGATGTCAAGAAACAATTAGGAACTTTGTAAACACTGTTTCTTTTTTTGAATGGTTTTGGCAAATACCATTAGTTTATGGACACCAATATTTCTAAAGGGGGGATTGATTATGGGGAATTAACCCAAAATATATGTGCAAGGACATTTATTCTTAGGGAATTGATTATTTTGTGCCTACAAGTTTATGCATTTTAGCATGTGAGCTTGACTCTACCTTATACTGGAAGGAGAATTTATTTTTATTTTTTATTTCTATGGTAGTAAATTATATGAGCAAGTAAAAATTGTGCTCCATCATGCTAAGGATGGTCACTTTATGTTTTTCTTAACTAGGAAACAAAGAATATTGTTTTCTTTAACTTTACTAGATTTTCATTCTAAAGTTAAATACCCATTATAACAAAAATTAAAAAATAATGGTTCAAAGCTAAAAAATTGGTATCTAGTTGGTTTGAAAAAACAAAGCCCAATGATTCAAAGAATAATAAAAAACCAAGGACAAGTACGACTGCAACAATGGGAGTTTATCTTCATCCAATTTTTTTCATCTTACGCAATTATAAGGGCTATTTAAACAAGTTATGGTTATGAACTTAGTGTGCTGATATAGAAAGATGTAACACAACCAAGATAAACTTGACAAGTGGAAGGTACTAGGAATCCTAGGGTGGTTGATTTCTATCTATAATATTCCCTAAGAATACATTATAGTACAACAACAACAACCTATAATTCTAAAAGGATCCTATAGGAACACTACTTGGACTAAGACGAAAACAAAGCTGTAAAAGGATCCTATAGGAACACTACTTGGAATAAGAAAAAAACAAAGCTGTAAAATATTTTGGATT
The DNA here is from genome assembly GCA_031772625.1 of Pinus tabuliformis. NCBI lineage: Eukaryota > Viridiplantae > Streptophyta > Pinopsida > Pinales > Pinaceae > Pinus > Pinus tabuliformis. The sequence goes on from CM062819.1 coordinate 206,704,987, forward strand.
TTTAGAATAGTACCAAAAATCACCCCAAAATTTACATTGAAAGTGCAAAAATAGGTCCTTAAATATGTGTTCAATGAGTGCTCAAAACCCCCTCGAAAGGTGTGCTAGACTAGTATAGAAATAGGTGTCAAAATCTATGTTGGATGCGTGTAAAAATTGGGTTCAACTACTACATTGATACTGAAAATGATAATGCAAGTTCTATTCCATCTTTGAGGGAAAGATGAAGGATTCTAGCTTAGTGACCCATATAAAAAACAGAACACACAAAAGTATAAAGAAAATCCAAAATCGAAATTATGAGTAAAAGTAGTGAGATGGATGAAAAACACACTCACAACCAGGGAAAAGTATATGGATATTATCCCATTTCTTAACTTTGCAAGAAACGTCGAGCGTGCAACTTGTTCCGACTTGGAAGGATAAGAGATCAAGGGCTCATAAAACATAATGATAGTTTCAACTTGCAATAGGTAGGTAGGAAGTAAACAAACCATTATGACCCTGACGGTATAGCATCTAATGCACTCTCTATCTTCTGCGTATATATAGCTGGAAATATTACATGTTTTCACATCTTGTCACTATACTATTAAATGATTATATAATTTTCATATTTGTTTTTAATTTTTGTCCTGAGGAATTTTAATCCTTTTTGCGCACTGTTGTAGGTATATGCCCAGTTTGTCGTGGTGTTCTTTTCAATTTAAAGAGGATCTTCAACAGACAAATTCAACTGCAAACTCTCGAGAATCATTTAAGTACTCCAGATTGGTCACAAACAATCATGATCAAAGAATTCAAAATACAGAAGCATCGAAATATGCCAAATACAGTTTCAATGGAATTTTATATACGTTTAAAAATGGTTTTTATTCTATTATGAGAGAATCAGACAGAGGGAAACGATTTCTCAAAGGGTTGTAATATATTTAAACGCGTCAGTCTCTTTGTATAAAGAAAGTGGGGAGGATAGAGCTGAAGGAGGAGAAGCTAGCGTGCCACTCTTATCACATTTTTTTTGGAACTCAGAAAAGATTTCGAATAAAATGGCACAAGGAATCCATTAACTAATTTCATAATAACGGTGTTAATCGCTACGTTGTGCAGGTTTTTTATGGGTTTCATGTGCAGTACGCAGAATGTTGCAGGTATGATGGTTGCGTTTCTTTCTTTGACCATGAAATTTATCCATATATCAAACATGTTTGTTAACCGTCAGGAATATGTTTGTTTCTCTGTGCTGCAATATTAGGATTGCCGCTGTTAAATGTGATTGACTATGAACCTCCCAGAGCGGGTACCCGCATGTTAGTTTTCACAATGTTCAAGATTAATGAATCTCATCTCCTGGCTCCACCAAGCTCCCGGGAAAACTTCAGTACCACAATTTTTGCTCAGAATAATGCACTTGGTTACCCGCTGGGTGCTTTTTTTTTCTACGTCAGGTGAAAACGAGGACAAGAAACAGGAGAATGGGGTTAGTGAATCATGTTTCGTATCAACTAGTAATCTGAGGAGTATGAACAAATAAGAGGACGAGGTTTTTGTTTCTTTGTGGGTTGCCTTCTCGAGCGTCATGTATGAAAACGAGGACAAATATCCGAACCGTGAGGATAATGAATCGTCCATTTGCACGAGTTCTTGGTGGTATAGGTAGAAAAAAGAGAACGAATTAAGAGGAAAGCACGTGAGAAAGATTATGTAGTGATACCATTTTCTCATCTTAATTCACACTCTTAGATTGTCGTTGTTTATTGTTACGGTAGTTAATTATATCAAGCACGCTAGCTTCCACTCTTATAATTAGTGTGCCACTCTTATCACATTATGGCTTACGATCATGACGGGTCGATTCCCGGAATCGACCCGCCGCCGGTCGGGCGGCGCGGGGGTGGCGCTGCGCACCGCAGCGCCACCCCCGCGCCGCCCGACCGGCGGCGGGTCGATTCCGGGAATCGACCCGTCATGATCGTAAGCCATAATGGTTTGTTTGTTTACAATAGTGCAAAAAAAAAGAAAACTCATTAGATTACAATAGTGCAAAAAAAAAGAAAACTCATTATTATTAAATTCAAACACTCATGTATATAGTCTGTCTGATTATTAAATTGGTTCCCAGAAATTGACCTACGCTACTCCTTAATTATTTTTCTCGGAACGTGGATCAGCCAGATCGTTGTCACGTGATGGAGATAAATTCCACCATTACTTGATTCGGCTCCTCCATTTTTTTTTTCATCCTCAATTCCTCTGCTCCGCTTCCTGGCGTATCTACAACAAATTCGTGGCTTGACTTTGTCTTGCACCCGTGGCTTCTAAAAATCAGTGTTGGCAAATGAAAACTTGGTATTATAGTACGCCTTTAGCAGCTCCCTTCTCTCATGCGTCTCATCCCTTTGCCAATTGATGTGTTCGGTCTCAATCTAGCATGGAGAAGACACTTTGGTCCAAAAGAAAACTAGCCCTCCACACGGCCTAACAATTGGAAATGAATTCGACTTCTGAGAAAGGGAACTTTATGTTCAAGGGTTTTGATCAATCTTTTGCAAAATTATATTTTTCTTCAACAAAATTATGGCTTCGGCAAATAGAATAATTGGGCCTTATGTTCCTTCGACAAATAAGTTTCTTTAGACACTCGAATGCCCAGGTTCACCTGCTGGTCAGTTTGTATGGTTTTTTATTTTTATGATTAGGCTGCATAAATAATTTAGAGCTTGCGTTTGACTTCATCCCATGATTTCTTTTCGTATCTACTCTCTAGATCTGAATGAATAGCTTGTTTTGCTTTAAGGTTTTAATCTCAAGAGTATTTAGGAAAATTGATCTCCTGATTTTTCAATAAAGAAATGCTTTGATCTTCTGATTGCCTGGAAGAAATTAAAAAATGTATTAGATATACATATGAGTACTTTGACATTGCTGATTCAGTTTGGTGGGAGTCGTTTTTCAATAATCAAAGTGATCTCATTTCGACAACAATAAATGAAGATATACCTTTGAAAAATCCATTTATTTGGCCACAAAATGTGTCGAATGAACATGAGGAAGTAAACATTGTTGAACAACAACAATCTCAGGGTATTATTAATTCTTCACAGGCAGAGGAAAGAGAGATGTATATAGGTTCCAGAAGATCTCGTGCACAACGTGAAGCCATGGAAGACCTTTATAGGGGTTCAGTACAGGATATTAAGGAGGGTGCAGATGGAGATCCCAATGGCTATCCATTTTGGGTTGCTAAAGTTTTAAAGGTCTTTACAGAAAATGAGGATGTTACAGGTGTTGAAGTACATTGGTATGCCACAAATACACACCCATTCAATGGTGTGTATAAGCCAGAGATGGTAGTTGACAAAAAAAATGGTGGAAAAAGAAAAAGAAAGGGTACAAATATAAATCGCCGCCGCACAGACATAAAAATTGAAGGATGTTGACATACTTGTTTATGACTTCAATTTAACAAAGAGAGGAACTCTTCGCTTCAAGACGACAGAGATTCTGAAAAGGTTGTTACCAGAAGGAACAGTGTTGACATGGGACTCTGCTGAAACCAGTCGTAGATCTAGAAGACTTTTGAAACCTGGAATCTTGGGCATGCATGTGGACTCAGATGGGGCACTAGTTGATGACAGAGAAGAATATGGAACATCTTCGTCAGCATCCAGTCACTCATCTGAAGATGTGAATTCTGATGGTGTGCAAGAAAATATGAGTGATTTTGAATAATTGTTTAAGACAGTTTATATAACTGATGTATGCATCGTATCTTCAAATAAAATGGATGTTTTCCATATTTTGTTAAATGAGAAGTTATGAAGCATTTTTATGTTGTTGGATTATGTCTTAAGTATGATAAATCTTATTGTTTAAATATCTACAATGCAATATCAAATTAGAGATATAATGTCGTTTTTATTCAGTGTACAAATAAAGACTTTTGAATTCATTCAGTGAAATAATTTGTTCATAATGTCATGTTTTTTTAGTTTTGTGGTTGAAAACATGTTAAATTTATACTTAAGAAAGAAAAATGATATTCTACCAGAAACATTAATGTGTTTTTCCTTAAAAGTTAACTTTGTTTGAGACATAAAAAATTGGTTTTATTAGCATTGTTTAAAAAGTATGAAAATTGACCCTAAAAAAAAAAATCATTATTCCAGTATCAACACTTTTTTTCTGAAGCTATATTTTGCAGGAAAATTTCGTAGAAAATTTCGTAGTCGCTGCCATTTTTAAAACAACCGCAAAATTGACACCTAAAAAAAAAAAAACATCGTTCCAGTATACACACTTTTCGTTTTGAGCACTGTTTTTGTGGTTTTTTTGGGGTTTTTGGGCCAGAGTTCTCATTTTGAGTTTATAGTTCCCGTTTCAAAGTTTACATTGTTTGTATAAATAAACAGGTAGAAGAGCTCATTAGGATTCAAATTTTTTGTTAGCTAGGTGTAACTATTGAGCTTGAAGCTTGACATCGTTACTTTGAATTTTTTGTTATCACCAAAAAATGACCAACTAGCCATTTCTAACTAAGTGGATTGAAATACATCATGTAGATTTAATTTTTCCATAGTAAAATCACTTTTGCTTTGAAAAATAATTTAGTAAACCACTTTTATTAAATTAATTTTTGATTTAAATAAAAAATCTCCATGAGAATAATTAGATAAATCAATATTTACTTAATTTTCTCTAGGAATAATTATTAAATCATTATTTAAATAATTATTCCTTGTCACATTTGAATAAATCCGTTAGGACTATTTAAATAAATCACTATTTATTTATTTCTCCTTATTTCTGTTATTAGAATAATTATTAAATCACTATTTAATAATTATTTTGATTTCAAACAATTCTTAATTCTTGTGAAATAATTAACAAATCATTTTATTTGTTAATTATTTCTAAATAAAGATATTTAGCCATTTTAAATATCTTTTCCCTCTCCAATAAATATAATAAAGTATTCCAAGCAGTTAGATTTGAATTTGGTTAATAATGTTAGGTGTGGAGCCTAATTATCTTCTTTATTAAGAGGTATCATTGCATTGGACCCCAGTTTGTAATGTGGCGGCAACACCGCTTGTAATATTTGTGCTGCAAGGGAGGTCCGGGGGGGGAGGGGGGGGTTGTGATCTTTGGGAGTGCCCCCCCCCCCCCCCTCCAACGGGGGATCAGGGGCAGTGCCACGGAAGCTAAAATTAGACGTAAAATTGCCTTGTAAAATGTTGTAATTTTGTAGTCAATTTGGGTCGTTCGTTAGGTAGAGAACTGATGGTAGAAGTTATGTTTAATTTAGGTTTTTTTCCCCTAGAAGGCAACCCATCATTATGTATGAGGGAATTGTATTGCGTCTATATATATTTGTATTTTGAGTGAGAAAGAGAGAGGAGATTGTGTGACAGTGAAGAGGGAATTACATTGGATCTGATGTAGGTTGTATCTCTTTAGTTTGCTGGATAATATAAAATGAAGGACTAGCTGTTTCCTATGGATGTAGCCCAAATTGGGTGAACCATGTATATATGTGTCTCTCTTGTTTTATGTGTTTATATTTTTGCAATATATTCTATATGTTCCATTGCTCTGTAATATATAATTTTCTAACAACCTGTATTAGAGCCGAAGGTTTATTTGGCTGATAAACTCACAAGAGAAGGGTTCATGGTTCGAGTCGAAGAAATGGTGGAAGATGGTAGGTTTAGGGTCGAAAAATTTAACAGCCAGAACTACCAGCTATGGTACATGTAGATGGAAGATTATCTGTATCAGAGAGATTTTTACCTACCATTGAGCGGAAAGACAAAGAATCCAACGAGTATGACAAACACAGAATGGGATATTCTCAACAGAAAGTCACTTGGAACAATATGACTATGCTTAGCAGCATCGGTAGCCTTTAATATTTCAAAGGAAAGGACAAGAGAGGGTTCTATGAAGGCATTTTCCAAACTATATGAGAAACCCTCAGCGTCAAATAAGGAATTTCTTATGAAGCGTTTATTTAATATGAAGATGTCAGAAGGTCGATCTGTTGCTAATAATTTAAATGAATTCAGTATAGTTACCATCTAGTTAAGTTCTGTAGGGGTAACTTTTGATGATGAAGTTAGGGCTCTGTTATTCTATATTCATTTCCAGAAAGTTGGAATGGTTAGTTATGGGCATTAATAACTCTGTCTTTAGATCTAGTACTTTAAAGTTTGATGATGTTGTCGGTGCAATCCTTAGCGAGGAAATGCAACAGAAAAGCCCCGGTGAGACGTCGGGTAATGCTTTGACTGCAGAGACTAAGGGAAGAAAAATGGAAAGAGGAAAGAGGCCATGATATCGCAATAAGTCGAGGAAAGGGAGATCCAAGTCCAGATTGGGGATAGTGTGTTGGAAATGCGGGAAGAAGGGACACCTGAAGAAAGACTGCAAGTATTGGAAGGGAAAAGAAGGAGATGCGCAACAAGAAAACAATCATGAAGAGAATGTGATAGGTGATGTGTTGCAAGATGCTTTGATTCTTTCATTATAAAATATTATTGATGCCTGGGTGGTAGATTCAGGGGTCTCATTCCATGATCTGAGTCCGGGTGTGACGAAAGACCCTTCCAAGACCTTTTACTTTCGTGATGTGTTAAGTTTCATTTTTAAAAGAACATCAATGAATACATCTACATGTTGTAAAGAAGAGGAACATGTCAATCATCAACACATGAAAACATAAGCCGTTGATAACGAAGTTCGTCCAAGAGGGACTACGTCTCCTGGCCCCGGTGTCAAGATGGTGTAGGCCACTGCATTAAGTGCTACTAATAGTAATGATGTACATAAAAGGTGATGTCGTTATCACACTACGAAAATGTGTTAGGATATTCCGACACATAGGATATAGTTAAGTTCAACTTGGTCTAGTGTAGAGTTAGGTATAGAGTTAGGTAAAGTGTGTTTCTTTACCGTTGTACATTTTGTAACTTACAATCTGACGGTCACGATATGTAGTGATCCGACGGTTCATTCTCTCCTCGGTATTACCAACACTTGATCCGTGGCTTGACACCCGATTGGTCCATGAGTTCTATTTAAAGCGCATGGAGGGTCTTTGTTCGGGTAATCCGTGCATGAGAGAAGCTTATGTAAATTTTCATTCTTTGATTAATAAATTGCCTGTAGTACCCACGTTGGGACAGGCCGTGGACTGTTTCCCTCCTTGCACTTTGAGGGTTTTAACCACGTCAAAAATACTGGTGTATTGATTTGAGATCTAGTTGTGAGCGGTGTCCTTTTGGTGTTCTTTCTGAGGAACTTACCCTGTAAATTCCTACATGGTATCAAAGCTATTTGAGGGCCGCGTCCGTTGGTGATCCAAATCTGAAGCCGGTAGAACTGCATGCGGCTGTCGTTTCCTAGATCTGCTGTTTCTGACTGCTTTCGGGCCGAGAGGACTGCTCTGTTGTGTTCGGAGCATCTGTTCCAGTGAGGAACCCCTTTCGTTTCACACGAAAAGGTTTCCGGTAGCCCTAGCTGCGTCATTTTTCAGATCAGGAGGTATACAGTGTTTTTTTGCAGTTTACTGTTATTTTCTCTCTGCTTATTTCGGTTTCGGTTTATTTAGCCCTTTTTTTTAACCGGATCTATACCTTTCATTTCTGCGTATGCTCTTTGCCCTGCGACTCTGTGCGATCTGGGCAAATCAGAAACAGAAAGGAAGGATTTTTCTCATGCGTATGCTCTTTTCCCTGCACCTTAGTGTGATCTCGGAAAATCAGAAACATTGAGAAAAATATTTAGTTTTTCGGCTAAAGCTAACTTTGAGATTTTTTTTTTTTAATTTCTAGTTTTTTGGCTAAAGCTAACTTCGAGCCGCAAGGTTCGTTTTTCTTTGCATATTCGTGTTGGGTTTTGTGTTTTGTGTTTTGTAGGGAAAAAGAGCTTTCTCAAGGCAAGCACGCAAACCAAGCCCCCCCCCCCCCCCTCTCTCTCTCTCTCTCTCTCTCTCTCAAAATTTTTGTATAGATCAATTGGTTCAAAGCTATTTTAAGAGAGTAGAGGTCTTGGGTTCAAGTCTCCATTTTGTGGGGGCGGATTTTTTCATTCCCGCACATTCGCGCACTTTGCCGGCAACTTCAACAATTTTTTTTCAAAAAGCCATAACTTCTTCATCCGGAAGCCTTTTTCAGAGCCGTTTTTTTTAAAACCGCCTATTTTTTCGAGATCTATCCATTGGAACACTTACTTTCAGCATCTTCAGCTTCATTTTTTTTAAAAATGGAAAGTCCATGCCAAGTCATTCTTGACAGCACTAACTACTTCCAATGGGTAGCCTACATGGAAGATTTACTTAGAAGTAAAGGTCTCTTAAGAATAGCCACAGACCAAGAGAAGAAACCAAAAGATGAAGACAAGGCTGCAAAATGGGAAAATAGACAAGATCAAGCACGTGGTTTGATAGGGATGTCTATTTCTCCTGATCTTAGATTCCACATTGCAGAACTTGAGACTCCTCATGAAGCATTAGAAAAACTCGCTAAAGTTTTTGGGATTAAAAATGAAATTAGAGCCCATCAACTTGAAAATGAGTTGCTTACTTTGGATCCTAATAATTTTTCTTGCATTGAAGATTTCTTGTCCAAATTCAAGACCCTTAGATATCTCTTGGAAGGTGTTAAAGTTAAGAAAGAAGATGGTAACCTTATTTATTCCATCCTTACTAAGTTGGGACCAGCCTACTCTGTATTTGTTTCCACTTTCCATTCTACAAGGGAAGCTTTCATTTGTCAAGGAAAAGACTACAAGGCCCCTTCCTTTGACTCCTTTTGTGATTCCTTAATAAGAGAACAAGAAAAACTCTTACACCTTGGTCTTCTTAATCTTGGAAACTCTTCCACGAAAGCGTTAGCCGCCCAGCAGCAACCAAATTCAAAGAATCCTAAGAAGTCATATCCTCAAAAGAATGGTCCTAAACCAACTCAGCCTCAAAATGAAAGATCATTTCAGCAAAATGATAAGACCAATAAAAACAAATGGAAGAAGACTGATAGACATTGTAACTTTTGTAATCGAGATGGCCACTTAGAATCTAAATGCTTTAAGAAGATGGAAGCCTTGGAAGCCGCAATGAAGAAACATAACATCCATGTGGAGCCTACTTCAACTTCAACTTTCGGAATGGCACTTTCTGCATGTCATTGTCAATCATCTCAGTCTGGTTATGCATTAAATGTATCTTCTTCTTCTTCTCATTCTCATGAGTGGCTCATTGATTCTGGAGCCTCTTATCACATGGCCAAAAACCAAGCCATGTTTTCTTCTTTAAATGATTGTAACACCAAAAATATATATGTTGGTGATGATAGATCTCTTAATGTTGTAGGGACTGGAACTGTTCATCTAGACAATGGTCAGTTTAATGATGTATTATGTGTTCCAACCTTATCCTGCAACCTTCTATCTGTCTATCAGATAACTCATTCAGGTGAAGGTAAAATTGTTGAATTTTCACCTCATGATGTTGTAATCAAGGATCTAAAAGATCCTAAACAGATTCTAGCTACTGGTCTTGCTGATGATTCCACAAGGTTGTATAAGTTTCACAACTTTGGGTCATCAAATCTTCCCTCAGTATTTGTTGCTCATAATGATGAAGTGAGCAAACTTTGGCATGAGCGATTTGGTCACTTAAACTATCGCTCCCTTCAGCATCTATGTAAAGAAAATATGGTGACAGGTCTTCCTATGGTATCTTGCAGAGATGGTGTTTGTTCCGGATGTGTACTCGGAAAACATCATCGGGACAGTTTTGACAAACGTGCCTCTTGGCACGCCTCAGCCCCTTTACAGCTTGTGCACAGTGATTTATGTGGTCCTCTTCCTGTTGCTTCATTCTCTGGCTGCAAGTACTTCTTAACTTTCATTGATGATTTCTCCAGACGCACTTGGGTATACTTCTTAAAACTCAAGAGCGAAGTATTTAACACATTTTTGGCCTTCAAAGCCTTTGTTGAAAAACAATCTGGACATCAAATTCTTAAGCTAAGAACTGATAATGGTGGAGAATATGTTAAAAACACATTCATCAACTTTTGCACCGAAAATGGAATTCAAATGCAACATACTGTTCCATACACTCCACAACAAAATGGTGTAGCTGAAAGGAAAAATCGCACCTTAAAGGAAATGGCTAATTGTATGCTGCAATCTAAAGGACTCAGTCTTAGTTTTTGGGCCGAAGCAATTAATTGTGCAAATTATATAATCAATCGCACTCCTACTAAGGTTCTAGAGAATATCACTCCAGAAGAAGCTTGGAGTTCCATTAAACCAGATGTAAGTCACTTTCGTGTGTTTGGAAGTGAAGCATGGGCCCATATTCCAGATGAAAAGCATAAAGCTTTAGAACCTAAGAGTGAGAAATGTACTTTTGTTGGATATTCTGAAGATGTAAAAGGTTATAGACTTATTCCATTTAAGTCCAAAAATGTTATCATTAGAAGAGATGTAAAATTTGATGAAAATAAATCGGCCTGCGAGCCTAGTCCGGCGGATGTGCCACCTCTTCCTATCTCTTCTACTTTTAAAAACATTTCTTCTTCAGATGATGAAAGCGAGGATGATAATCCTCCCCCACCTTCTCAGGATCCTCAACTTCCAAGATGGGTCCGTGCTACTCGGGATGCAGCAGGTGATCTTGCCGGTGATCCTACAGATCAGCGACGTACACGTTCTCAGTTTGAAAGAGCCTCTTCTTTACTGGCTCAAGCTCCAGTAAATCATGATCCTGACACTTTTGCAGAAGCTTCAGGCCATCCACATTGGGAAGCAGCTATGAATGAAGAATATCATTCATTGATGACAAATGATACATGGGATCTTGTTCCTCTACCAAAGGGACGCAAACTTGTTAGATGTAAATGGGTTTACAGAACCAAGTATGGACCAGATGGGAAAGTTGATAAACATAAAGCTCGTCTCGTTGCTAAGGGCTTTTCACAGGTTGAAGGCATTGACTACACTGAAACCTTCTCCCCTGTTGCCAAAATGAA